>OY720676.1:134056791-134656791 GCA_963170755.1 Amphimallon solstitiale
ACTTCGTTTTATTAAATTAAATAATATTTCAGCATGTGGCATGATGAAATGAAATATTTTCAACCAGTAGAGAAATTCCGGGCAAATCAAAAGTTTTAATAAACCATTTGCTTCACTAATAGTAACTGAATCCATCCCATCTTCGTCAATAATTTTGTCTAAACATTCTTCGAAAGAATCCTGGTATTCAAATAATGTGTTCACAATTCGACTTTTGAAAATCAGCGGTAGGAGCAGCGCGAGGTAATCTACGTTTGATTATTTCATTAAGAATTACCGTTCGTTTTGGCGATCGAGAAAAAAAGCTTGAAAATGACTGCAAGCTTGCAAAAAATTTTTTTACATTTTTATTGCACTGTGCCGCTCGTTCAATAATTAAATTAAATTGATTCGCCCAACAGTGGATATAATGTGCATGTGGAAATGTTATTTTGATAACAGCTTGGACACCATTTGTCTTACCACTCATCAGGGACGCCCCATCGTAACTTTGAGCGATTAGTTTATTGTTATCAGACCCAGAAGGAAAGTTTAAAATTATTTGCAATTTATTCAGCAATGTTTTTGTTAATACTTCAGCATTATGCCCACCCGGCTTAAAAAAAGACCAAAAGCGTTCAAAAATTTGTCCATTGAACACGTATCGAATAATAACAACCATTTGCTGATTATTAGAAATGTCTGTAGTTTCAACGGCCTCCAAAGGAATGAAATTTGCAGATTTAATGTCTTTTAATCTTTCCTGCTTGTAAATTTGCAACATTGCATCTAGCAATTCCTTCTGAATAGTTTTTGAAGCGCCTCTAAACACCTGTGAGCCTTTCATATGTATTGCAAGCACAGGGTCTAATTCAACTGCAAAGTTGATAAAGCCTACATAAATATCTAGATTTACCGACGTCAATGTCTCACCATGACCTCGTAACGCCAATTCAAAAGCTCCGCAAAATTTTATACACATAATCAACCGGCGCAAAATATGACGATTTTCTTCCACATCTTCGTTGTACTTAATTTTATGTCGCAAATAAGCATTGTTCACATATTGCTGTGGTTACAACAATGCAACCACAATTGTAACATTGATATTAGAATAATTGTAGCATTGCCACACGTTGGGCATAGCCATAAAAATATATATGCTGTAACCTTTACGTTACCAGAATTGCATAAATATTTTTAATGAATGCTGAGAATGCGTTAAAAATTATTATATCTTTACCTATAAGTCTATTCCCTAACAGCATTTCATTTATTCCTGAGTTCTAGCAGTGATATTTCTTCCTTTACTCTGGTGTGTCTCTTATTTAGTTTATATTTGGATAAGGTCAATAATAAAAATAAAGTTTAAATTTCATAAAAATATTTAAAATTCTCTTAACGAATAACCGTAACAATCACATTATTATGTGGCTATATCAAGTATTTTTGTTTTATAATAAAAGAACACAAAAAATATACTTTTTATACTGATATGAGTAAAATATTATCTTACTATTTTACTTCTTTAATATAATGTAACGTTTTCGGGTTGCAATAAACAACTCGTGCAATTTATTTATTTAAAACAGTCTGTATATTTATACACTTAAAATTAATTACAATATAAAATATAAAACTAACGTATCACACTTAAAACTACTACGATTTAATTTAACGGAGGTATTTATTTCTATTACTAATATGTCCATATATTTATATCACTTAAGGAACTATTTATTTATTTCTTATTGCACTATAATAAAGACTGCACCGTATTTATGTCTTTTCTTCGGCTACCACTATATTTATTTCTACGTACGACTTATATTTATTTATTTCTATATATTTATTTCTACGCGCGTCGGCTACTTCTTAATCCCGAATTCATCCGCAATGAATTCCTCCATCGGTGACCCAGTCGCCTTATATACACATACGAAACATCTGGAGCATTCGCGTATCTCTCTCTCGATGCCTATAGAACATTCGTCAGACATTCCGTCGCCGCAGCACACGTGATTCACTGCTTTATGATGCCTACCAGTCGCGCCGAGATGATTTACAACCTTTTTTTTCTAATGTACACTCATTTCGTTTCATTGCCCCCTTCTTAAAACTGCGTTTCGTCTCGAAACACACTATTCCATGTTCTCGTCGTTGGCGGATGACGGAATCTACATTGGGACCCACGGGTGCGCCCAGCCGTCTTATGGAAATGGCAATCCACCGTCCCAGGCTGCACAACGGGCTGATTGGGCCGACAGCCGCACACGACCATTTCCATACCAGTACGCCGAAACACCGCCTCCAGCATGTTTCTTGCGATTCTCCATTCCAAACGGTCTAATCCGCAGCCCAGTTTCGGAATTGCCAGCCTCCTTACATTTTGCTCGAGTGCTCGTCCTCGTAAATCGACAAGGGATTCCCATAATTTGGCTCTCTAGGTTTTCCGGTAATTTGTCACACATCCGCCACTTCACCGCTGTCACGTCCATGGTATGGGGCCAATTGGTTGAAACGCACCACCCTGGCTCACTATGTCATCTATTTGCTCTAGTATTTCGCATGGTCCCTCCCAGTATTGTTGGAGCTTTGGGGACAGCCTCGGCGACGTTGAGTATTTTACAACCAATAAGGTCCTCTTCTCGGTAAGCACCTCTCTAGGCTTACACGTCGTAGCGATTCTTCGTCCCGTCGCTGGCATCCTGAGTGTGATGGCGTACTCGCTCGTGGGCATCCTCCATTCTTCGTCTGGATCCGCTGACGTAGTCTTCTCCATTTGGGTTCTCCACAACACACTTGAGTAGATCATCCTCCACCTTCAGAGAGTCCCATTGAGCCCAGTAGGATTCCAGTCCCTGTGAGCGAGGAGCCACTTCTTGACAAGCCGGTCCGCGACCAGTACCTTTCCAAACCATCAATGAACCAAGGTCCTCATCAGCTTCTTGACCGACCCGCAAATTATCAGGATGCCACTGATCGTTAACCATGGTTGTTCCGAATGTGTTGGCCGATTTTTTTTCTAGGCGGTTGCTATGCCTGCAGTCTTCTGGACGTGGTCTTCTTGCAACAGCATCAGCGTTTTGGTGTTGCACAGATGCAATTCGCGCTATTGATTTTGAGGCTCCACGATACTTAGTCGACGATTGCCTCTTCTCATCGACCCGTTTCATTTTTCGCTGCTCCGCTATGGTTTTCTTGGGCTTCTTCCCGCATTTACTATGCGCATGGCCCATTTCCATCTCCATTTCCATTTCCAATTCCAGCATCGGAGCGTTCTTCTTTTAGGTTGCACCTTATTCACTAATCGTCGGACTACCTGTTCCAGGTGTGCATGCCCATACTTCATCTCAAGACGCTTGATTGATTTCAGGTAGTCTTGACGCTCTTCCGGACGTAAGGTCTGCAGAATGTCACTGGCCTCTCCTCTGAACGACACAATCAGAGCAGTAGCTTTCTTCAGGGACGTCCACCCATTTGCTCCTGCAGCTGCTTCGAATTGTTTCCGGTACGTCATCCATGATGTCTTTCCATCGAAGGTGGGAGGTTTTACCTTTGCCTTCGCTGTTCGGGAGATCTCCAGGCTTCCGCCCGAGGTGTCATGGGAACCGCAGTCGTTCATCACTGGCAACTGAAGCTGAACCCCAAACTCGTCCCCTATTCCGGACACGCGCTCCTCAACTTTCTGTTCTACGGCTTCGATGGCCCCAGAAAATTCCTGTCTCCCATTCGATGAATTCTTTTGAATATCTTCCTCGAGTTGTTTTGAATTACTTGCAATTTCATTTCTTAAATCTTTTGAATTATTTGCCATTTCATCATTTAGAGTCTTGAAATGTTTTACAACATCATTTAGAGTCTTCATATTACTCTCGAAATGTTTTGCAATTTCATCTCTTAGAGTCTTCATACTAGTCTCGAATTGTTTTGCAACTTCTTCCGCTAATAAGCTTAGATCAGCCTGTACTTGAAACAAATATTTCTCGGGATCCTTACCTTCATTTATTAAAAGGTCACGAAGCCGATCCTGGAGAATTGTTTTTTTTCAGACGTATCTGCGTCCCTTTCTTCCAATTCTGCCCTTAACTCGGAGACCTTTAATTCTTCCAAACGTTTGGTAGCCATTTATTTATTTATTTATTTATTTATTTGCACTTATATTGTTTATCCCACACTGACACCAGTTGTAACGTTTTCGGGTTCCAATAAACAACTCGTGCAATTATTTATTTTGTATCGTACGAATACTTCTTACGGATTTTCTTATTCCGGAATTAATCCGCAATTACTTATCCCGCAATGAATCCCTCCATCGGTGACCCAGTTGCCTTATATACACATACGAAACATCTGGAGCATTCGCGTATCTCTCTCTCGATGCCTGTAGAACATTCGTCAAACATTCCGTCGCCGCAGCACACGTGATTCACTGCTTTATGATGCCTACCAGTCGCGCCGAGATGATTTACAACCTTTTTTTCTAATGTACACTCATTTCGTTACAATAACAATATTTATTGATTCAAAAAAAAAACTTTCCCATACGAAGCTAATTTTTATTTCAACAAAGACATACATTCGCACATAGTTCCTTTGATGATCTAAAACTTCGCAACGAGAATGTCTTGAAAATGACCCATACCAATCGCTAAATGTAAATATTCGCACATAGTACATTTAACGGCTTGGAGCTTGTCCATCAAGAAACATCCCTGTCTATTCGTATTTATTTATTTGAAAATTTTGATTAAGATTGACTAAAATAATCATTAATGATGCCTAATGATTCACTGAAAGCAAATATTCGCACATAGTACTTCCAGTGCCCTCAACACCATTAACTATCTTCCCACTATTACAAAAAAATTAATCCAATTTAACAAGACAATAGTTATTTAAATTAATGATGCTCAACGCCTTTCTCAAAGCAAATATATGGAATTCAAAAACAAAAACTTAATACATTGAAAACTAATAATGAATTTGTAGTAGTGTATAAAACCTCTACTCTCATTCTTTCTCCTATCGTAAAAGATCTCAAAAATTTGTAAGTCTAACAAGTTCAAAGGACAGGATTCATCTCCCTCTCCATTCAGTTCCTTATATAATTTAAAACAAAAGATAGCTACTTATTCACAGCGCCACGTTTCTTCAACTAACAATTATGTTGGTATCGTCTGGTTCATTTTTGCTTCCCTTAAGTTTTCTCAATCACATACACACATATTCAACTATGATCATAAAACTCTCTCATGAATTGAGATTATTGTACATGCCTGAGATTACATTTTATACATTTGAATTTAATGTTTTCATCATAATTTTTATACATACATTTTCTTAATGACATAGCCCCTTAAAGGTTAGGCAACCCATTTTTACTTGTTGTAATACTTTTAACCTATGCTTATTATATTAGTATTTTCGTTTTAAACAAAAAATTAATGTTCTTATTCTATAACTTAACTAATTAATAAATGTTATAATTCTTGAAATATAAAGATCACGGCATAAAGTCCACTTTGCCTAGAACACTAAAATCCACGCATGCATTCATATCAGAAACGGAATTTTCGTGGTTTCTTTGCCCTCTCTGCGATATGCTTTAAATCATTCAACCCTTGTTTATTCCACGCACTAACCTCTTTCTTAAAAATTAAGCAGATAAAACAAAATAGTTTGTTAGCGAACATCCGCACATCCACTTATATTTTTTATATAGGTATATTTTTATTGAATAGGTACCTACTCTATTGTAAGTTCGAGTTTTACTTGTATAAGTGTAGTTGATTTGAAGTTTTGGAATAGGCCTTCCTTTCTTCTTAATTAAAAGTTTTTCCTCAAATGATAGCGGGTTTTTTAAAAGATCTTGCATACATTTAACTTCCATCATTAATAATAAACGTCACTTCAAGGCAAGGTAATGCAACGAACACATGCACTCGCAAATCTGTGCCCCAAACCAAAGTTACAAGCGCATACTCGATAGAGGTACTTCTGAAAGCGTGCCCCGACACATAGTTTTGAGCGTTGGCATACGCTAGTGTGTGTGGTGCAGAAGGAAACTTTGATACCATCGTTATAAAAATACGTAAAAATAATAAAATAAATAATGCACTGAATTACATGCGAATTTCTTTCTGTGTTTATCTTGATGGTTGGGTGGGCACGTGCCCTTGTGTCCTTTAGTACCAGCCGCCACTGTCAAAATTAACAAAAACATGTAACTACGTATATAGGTATAGCAAATAAATTGATAATAGTAAAAGTTGCTACCCACATACTTATATTCTGTTCCACGTGCATACAATATTCTTCACGGGTAAAAGCATTTAAGTACCTCATTTTTGTAAAACTGGACTTCCCCAAAATTCAATTTTTGCCGTGGGATCCCAGCACTCAATACCAGTGGCGGCCTGTGATTTTGTGAGAAGGGAGGGCACCGGGGGGGGGGGGGGTCTGAGTATTTAATATCAAAAATTAAGTACAGACAAAAAAATTAACTCAATATGTTATTTATTTAACTTGTTTGAAAATAAAATCCATTCGCCGTTCCTTACGATCAGCAGAATGATTAATAACTAATTCATTGATGTTTAGTGTTGATGTCTTTCTAGGAAAGCAGAAAAGCGAGAAGGTATATCAAATGTATTAGGAGTAGATACTACTGTGAATAGATTCTATATTCACGATATAGTGTGGCTACTACTTTGAAGATGGCGCCACATTTATTGTGTTATACTCCTAATACATTTGATATACCTCCTCGCTTTTCTGCTAGCCTGATACTACGGACGAAATTTCAAATGAATGTGCAGTGAAGTGTTTCGGTTTCAGTTCCTTGAAATATTCTTTCTTGACAGAGTAAAAAAGTCTGTCTAAACAGAATTTAAGACATTATCTGCCGCCCCGATTCCGTTTATAATTTAAAATTACCTTAAATGCAGAGAATAATTTTTTTTAATTTAATTCTTTTAAATTTATCTGGGTAAGTAAGTCTTACATTTGAAATTTCGTCCGTAGTATCAGGGAAGCAGAAAAGCGAGGAGGTATATGAAATGTATCAGGAGTAAAATAATAGCTATTTATGTACCAAGTCAGTAAAGTAATACTTTATCGAACGAGTCTGATTTACGAGCCAAGCGAGTGAAGCGAGCGCGGCGAGTAAAAGACGAGTTCGATAAAGGTACTTTACTGACGTGGTGCATACAAAATTTTATCGCCAACCGTGAAAATTGTTAATTTTAAAAATAAAGATATAATAATTTATGACAGTTTATGACAGTGACAAGCGATTTATGTTTAAAGTCATCAGTCTTGGCTACGTTGACAGATATTAGCGGCAGGTAAAGTACTTTATTGTACAGTACGATAAAGTGTTTGTTTACCTCCGTAAAACGCTATGGTAACGCATCGCTTTACTGACGGTTGTCGATAAAATATATTATCTGTTGGCTCCTCTGCTTTCCTTCATAATACGGACGAAATTTCATATGTGCAGTTTTGCTTATTGGTCGTGCTTAATGACCATTATTATAATAATTAAGAGTTAATTATATATACGTTTTACCAGTGCGTCATTTAATTCCAATACAATTATAAATTACTATGACTATTTTCATAAATTACGCTTTCTTAAAAGAATGTAAATATGAAAAATAATTATGCTTGACATTTAAAGTAATTTTAAATTATAAACTCAATCGCCAGTGATAATATGTCTTAATTCTGTGTAGACAGACATTTTTTAATCTGTCAAGATAAAAATGCAAGCGAACATCAAATTTGAAATTTCGTCCGTAGTATCAGGGCAGCAGAAAAGCGAGGAGGTATATGAAATATATCAGGAGTAAAATTAAATATATTGGCGCCATCTGCACAATAGTAGCTAGACTATATCCTAAATATAGCTACTATTGTGAATATAGAATTCTATATTGTTTTACTCCTAATACATGTGAATACAGAATTCTATATTCACGATATAGTGTGGCTACTACTTTGAAGATGGAGCCACATTTATTTTGTTTTACTTCTAATACATTTGATATACCTCCTCGCCTTTCTGCTACCCTGATACTACGGACGAAATTTCAAATGAATGTGCAGTGTTCTTCAGTCACTTATTCTTTCTTGAAAGACTAAAAAAGTCTGTCTAGACAGAATTTAAGACATTATCTGCCGCCTCGATTCCGTTTATAATTAAAATTACCTTAAATGCAGAAAATACCTTTTTTTTAATTTAATTCTTTTAAGAGAGTGTAATTTACGAAAATACTCTCAGTTAATAAATACTTTAACAATATATGTATAATTGCAATAAAAATAAAAATATTTTAAAGTTACTATAACCACCTTGTATGATATCTCAGCATTTAACAGGTGAAATTTCGTTCTTAGTATCAGGTAAGCTGAAAACGAGGTGGTATATCAAATGTATCAGGGGTAAAATAAAATATATTATCTCCTCGCTCTTTTTCTTGCTAAATAAAGTCTGTCTAAACCTAATTAAGGTAGACATTATCAGCCGTGATTCCGTTCATAATTAAAAATTACCTTAAGTGCAGAGAATAATTATTTCTCAAATTTAAATTCTTTTACGAAACTGTAATTTACGAAATTTATCTGGGTAATTGTCTACATTTGAAATTTCGTCCGTAGCATCAGGGTAGCAGAAAAGCGAGGAGGTATATCAAATATATCAGGAGTAAAATTAAATATATTGGCGCCATCTGCACAATAGTAGCTAGACTATATCCTAAATATAGCTACTATTGTGAATATAGAATTCTATATTGTTTTACTCCTAATACATGTTAATATAGAATTCTATATTCACGATATAGTGTGGCTACTACTTTGAAGATGACGCCACATTTATTTTGTTTTACTTCTAATACATTTGATATACCTTCTCGCCTTTCTGCTACCCTGATACTACGGACGAAATTTCAAATGAATGTGCAGTGTTTGGGGCTTCAGTTCTTTTTTTAAAGACTAAAAAAAAGTCTGTCTAGACAGAATTTAAGACATTATCTGCCGCCCTGATTCCGTTTATAATTAAAATTCTTAAATGCAGAAAACAACTTTTTTTAAATTTAATTCTTTTAAGGGAGTGTAATTTACGAAAATACTCTCAGTTAATACTTTAACAATATATGTAACAACATTAGCGTGCGATAAAGAAATACTTTTGCAACCAAAACGGATGTCGTAAAGTGAACTTTATATCACCGAAATAGAAAAAAGCATTTTTGCACATTACACCCACACAACCAGTCTGATAAACTGTAAGAGCTTCTGTTGAATTTTCTCGTCACGGTTTTATTAGTTTTCAAATTGTGATCTTCTAGTTTAATCAATAAATCTGGTCTAGGGGGGCCTAGATTTTTTAATTCTGTCTGCATTTGCACCGATAGAAATTACAACATACATACTGTATATTACATACTGGACCACCACCCGGACCTGTTACTTCCGAAAACATATTATTTGTCATCAAACAAATCAGAAAAATTAAATAAAAATTAGGTATTTATAAATAATTTATCTGTTAAGCCCACAAATTTATGGAAAATCTGCCACTCTTGTCTGAATTGTTAATATATCTTTCATCGTACCGCGAATAAGCAGGTCGATATACACGAATAGCACCACTATATGTGGACTGAAAAGTCTTTTCATCCGTCCAGTTCGTGCAGATCCCGGGAAATTTGTTTCTTCAGCAGCTCTAATTACGGTGAAAAATGGATTTTCCTTTAGTACCTCAATTAATCTTCTGTCCTGTTCTTCATTTGAAATCCTGTGTCGTCCTTGTCCTGGGTTCCTTCCTATTCTGCCTTCTTGTCTCCATTTTTTGACAATGTTAGTGACAGAATTTTTGTTAATATTATAGCGCTGAACAATCTGTCTGACCGACATTCCTTCTTCCGCTCTAGCAATTACAGAACACTTCACGATATCGTTAATTCGATGCATTTTTTCTACTTCAGTTAGACAAATAAATTTTTGACAAAACAACTTGACAAATGTCATAACTATAAAGCCAAATTTAAACAACTAAATTTTATAAAAAAAGTTACTTAATTTTTTGACTTGTCCTATACTCCATTCAGTCTAAGAATGGAGTAGATGGCGCTACAATATGAGCACAGTTTACACACGATGAATTTTGTATTTTGAAAACAAATAAAACATATGTTTACTGTCAGATGGATAGCAGGGATATACTTACATTGTATATGATATCATTATATTTTGACATTTATTTAAGTAAGGCTTACATTGCTTTTAAAATAATAACCATACTAACAAACATGAAAAGGCAAACAGCTAATCAGTATTTGATAAGTTTTCCAAAACAGAATATCGCTCACACAAAAAATATTAAAATATAAGGAAAACATTGAATAACACGTTGTGTCTACATGTAAATAGAGCGCTTACATTTTACAACATTCAGGAATGTAGGTATCACTATCAATATGTGAGTAAAAGGTGTAAAAGGCAATATTTCATGTTAAAATCCAATAAATTTTAGATACTATTTCCATTAGCAGATATTTCGATTATTATCTTATTTACAATATCTAGAAATTGATAACATACCTTAACAAATGAATATTTCACTTGCGAGTTCTAAGAAGAACTATTTTTTAAGAATATTAACAACAAATAACTATGTAAAATACGGAAACTGACAAACTCTTTGAACAAAACTGTCAGTAAACAAATTTTTGACAGAACGAGCTAAATGCGATTATTTTGCCGGTGTAAATGCACACTCGATTTCAACCAATCACACACGTTTATTTTAAGCCCTATCTTTCCCAATGCTCCATTCTTAGAGTGAATGGAGTATAGTTAATTATGTCCACTACTATATATACCGTGCCTTCAAATACTTTCCGCATTAAAGACGGCCATGCTATTTTTTAATGGTTGGAGACGGTGCATAATTTTGATAGTTTGGTTATGTCATGTAGGCAATAATAGGCGTCTATAAGTTGAATTTAAGTATGACAACTGTCAGAATTTGAAGTTTTCAAAAGTTTAGCATGTACATCAACATTGATACTTCAAAAACAGCCTACTCTAATGCGGAAAGTATTTGAAGGCACGCTATATTACGAGGTACACAAAAGATTCATTTTAAGTGTAGAATTAAATACACTTTATAGTTCTCCGCGATAATTTTACTCCAACTCAGACTCTAGATCTTTATACATGCTTGAACCTGAAGAAAAAAATTAAATTATAATCTTGCACTTCGCTATTACGTTGGTTGTTACACGTCTGAATTTTAATTGTCACAATTGTTTATAGAACAGTGATTGGTTAAGAGAAAACATTAATTACGTCGGCATAGTTACTTATTATAGCCCCAGTATACTCTGCTGTAAGAGAAAGTATTAATAAACAAGAAGAATGAGTGTGCTTAAAACCACACGGCGGAAGTGTAAACTTCATCAAGGCGAGGTTAATAATACCGTAGATAATACGAAATACACGCATATAATATTCAGTAACGTATTAAATAAAACATATTCGCACATTTATTACATTTACGCGAGCGTCCGTTTCGTTTGGTCGGTTCGGACGTATGTGTATGTATAAATAGACGATATAAATACTTGCTTACGGTCCCTCGCTTGGTCTGATGGTAACGTATCGGCTTCATAACCGTGCGGTCTCGGGATCGAATCTGTTCTGGGACATGAATTTATTTATTCATTTAAATTTCAATTTAATTGAAATTAAATACCTCTATATGATATATTTATTTATCTTGTTCCCTTAGCCGACTTTACCCGAAGAGCGTTACATATCCGAGCGTTGCAGGTCAGTCTTGTTCACTGCCTACAATCAGCGCAACGCGCCCAAAGAAGTTGACACTTCAATAAAAAAAAATATTATTGATTAATGTCATTGGTATCATACCTAACCTAAGATAGATTACCTAATTAATTTTAGCATTTCATGTACGTAACTATTACTCACCTTTCCGTAAAATTAAGTTATTATATTCTTACACATGGCAAACATGAGGTATTTATTCTTATATTTATAAATTTATAGTACATTTATTGCGTTTTTTGGTTTAAATACAAACAATTGCGAACTGTCAATATGAATATCGATGTGGTTCAAATAGATGGCGCTTGAATCTTGCTTAAGGTGTCGCTTAAAGTGTCGTTAAATAGATGTCGCCCCAATTTTTTTGGAAGAATTATTAATTTTTACTCCTATTTCCTCAACTTTTAGTGAAGAATAGTGGAGGGAAGTAGTATTTTATAGACTAAATTTTATTACTACCAAGTTAGATTTTTTTAAATGTCCCAAAGTGCCAGTGTTATTTTCAATTTTAACAGTCGTCTCAACCGGGAAAACGTATTTCCCAGTCGAGCTACACATGCGCCAAATGTCACTTTACAGGCGGTGAGTACAAAAAACTTTAACGTACTCGAGATTGTCTTGCCTCGGCCGCAAGCATTATTAAGGAGATTTTAGGACGCATGTATATATATATATATAAATAGACGATATAAATACTTGCTTACTGTCCCGCTCTTGGTCTAATGGTAACGTATCGGCTTCATAACCGTGCGGTCTCGGGATCGAACCTGTTCTGGGACATGAATTTATTTATTCATTTAAATTTCAATTCAATTGAAATTAAATAATAATAAAATTGTTCCCTTAGTCGACTCGAGCCGACATTACCCGAACGAGCGTTACATATCCGAGCGTGACGGGGTCAGTCTTGTTCACTGCCTACAATCAGCGCAACGCGCCTAAAGAAGTTTACACTTCAAAAAAGCTTGTCTTTAAAGTTAATAACGCATTAAAAAGAAAATAAAGTTTCAAGAAAAAAACAATAATAATTTAAGGCAGGCAAAATTATTATATTAGGGGGACTGTAAATAAACAGAAATTATTTACAAATACCTACAAAAAACAATTAAGTAGACAAGCTATTTGAAACCTCGGACGATGATCCATTTGTGGGATCAGAAGACTCCTGGTCAGGGGCGGATGACGAAGATGATTCTGACAGGGTGGATACTGATGCTGTTAACGATCTCGGAGATGTTCCAAGCAGCGACGAAAGCGGCGCGAAAACTGAAGGAACTCCAATTTCACCCTGGAGTGATACCGCAGGTCTAAAAACATTTTTGTTTTCGGGAAATCCTGCCTTACGCATAACGCCCACAAGTACCCGTCCTTATGATTTCTTCGATTTGCTAGTCATAGACGATTTGCTAAACCATATCGTAGAGCAAACGAACATTTCTGCAGAGGAAATTTTTCTCAGTGAATCTACGTCAGAAACATCAAGAATCACGGATTGGAAATCCCTCACCTTAGACGAATTGAAGGTTTTCCTTGACATATGGTTTCACATGAGAAACATACGTCTCAATCGCCTACAGGACTATTGGAAGCAAGATGAACCTTTTGCAATTCCCGGCTTACAAAAATATATGAGCAGAAATCGATTCATAATGAGGTGCATCCATTTCTCGAAAAATTCAAGTACCGAGGGAGGCCCAGGTTACGGCGATCGTCTACACAAGATAAGATAGGTATATGCAGGATTATTTCAATAAATGAATAGAAGAGGTGTATTATTCTGAAAAGGCACTTTCCTTGGATGAGTCGTTGGTGTTTTGGAGAGGAAGGCTTTCATTCAGACAGTTTAGAAAAAGAAAGAAACATAAGTATGGGATGAAATAATATTTACTAGCAGAGCCGAATGGTATGATTCTACTCCGTAACGTGTACGCTGGTGATCAAGGGGAGTGGGGTGGCGTAGGACATGCTGAAAAAGTAATAATGTCGTTAATGAAAGGTTTCGAAAATAAAAGACATTCCTTGTATATGAACAATTTTTATAACAGCGTTTCTCTGTCTAGTAAATTACTTGACAAAGGAACTTATGTGACTGGTACCCTTCGAAAGGGTAGAAGAGAGAATCCGGAAGTAGTCGCCAGAGCTAAAATAAAGAAAGGAGAAGAAAATACAAAATATGCTAACGGCGTCGCAGTAAGCAAGTAGAGGGATAAGAGAGAGGTGCTGTTTTTGTCCACAGAATTCGAAGAAAACATGGTAGACGTACAAATGAAAAGAGGAGAGACTGTGAAAAAACCAAAGGCTATTATTATGTACAATGAAAATACGTCATGTATCGACCGCCAAGACCAGATGCTTGCATATTATCGTAGTGAGAGAAAAACTCTAAGATGGTATAAGAAGTTTGGCGTACATTTGATATCAGTGATGCTACTCAACAGTTACCTTCTTTTCAAAAAGGCTACGCAGCAGAAAATGAGCTTCTATGATTACAGATTAAAAGTAATAAAAATGCTTTTGTCCCATAAACCCACAGTTGTTGAAAACAAATCCGAGATTGCAACACATTTTCCGAGTAAGCTTAGCAGAACGCAAATGAAGAGATGTAGTATATGCAGCAAAATGCAGATTCGAAAGAGTTCTCAGAACTATTGTGCAGCCTGCGAGGAACAACCAACCGGGTTTGTGGTTGGATTGTTTTTCGGAATACAATAAAAAGTAAATTTTGTTCTTTTGCTTTTGAAGGAATACTCGTTCATTTTTAAGTTTGTGTAATGTTATTTTTAGTTAGGTTTAGGTACCAAATGTATAGTGATTCGATTTGTTTTTGAGGAAGTTTATTTGTTATAAATTATATTTTTTCAAGTTTCTTATACTTTCTAGTTGTAGTTTATAATTGTTTTAGTTTATATTTGATATAAAAATAAAGTTTGTTTGTGAGATATAGTTTTCACATATTATTTTCAAGTTCAAAGTGGCAAAAAACACGACACATGGTGTGTTCCCGGCTTCCCACAAAAATTTTTATGCGAGCGGCCGACATCACACCACGTGTGTCAAAGCAGCAAATTTTGTAGAATCATACCAGATCAACTATTATAGTTGTATTGTTATCAAGCAGTAATATAGGTAATGTCTCCTTTGCAAGTAATAATAAATAAATAATATCAGCAATATATGCGTTGAAACGTCGGGGATTACCATAACGCAAAGCTGTACTATATATAAACGGAAAACACACTTCCTTATTCACAATAATAATTACTACTCTTGATGAAGTTTTTCTTTACTTGTACTATACACATCAGCAAAATGGACAGAAAAGACGAAATTAACCGTAGTAACCAAAAAAATCCAAATCATTATTCTTATTGGAGAAGTAGAGGGTACGAAGATCGGCCTAGTAATTGGAAATGTAAGTTTTTCTATATTTATTTTTGATCAATATTTGACGAAACTATAAATTTAGGTTGTACCTACTAATTAAGGCTTATATAACAATTATATTCCTTGATTGTTAAAATACAGCTAGTGTATTAGATGCAATGGAAGTAATATATCAACGTTATATATAGTTAATTAACAGATAAGTTAAATGTGGGTAGCTATACATTTTTCTTTAATGAAGTTTAAAAACTTTCTTCTAATAAGCTAATAATAGAACAAATAAGAATGATAATGATTTAATTGGTAAAATAGTGTCCTTAATATGCGACGATATTTAACAAAATTAGACTGAGAGTCACGTAATTCTACTAATTATATTAGAAAGAGTATATAGATAGAATCTCAGAAATGTATGTTTGTGTGGCAAAATTCTTCATTGGTAAAAAAGTATATGATCTCTTCCTTTAAAAATATCCTTATTATTACTATTTACGTAACTTACATCATTTTGAAGGATTGATTTCTTGCACTATCCATAGTTGAAGCCTAAATGTTAATATTAGTATGCAAAAACAGTGATATGCACTAACACAATAACTTCACATATTAATTTTATTTTAGACATACATTTTATATGAATTACAAGTGCTATTAAAAATTGCATAAAACTGTGTTTACCTTTGCTCTGGTAATCCCCTACTTCGAGGCAGTTGTTTTGTGTAAATCAGTAAATTTCTTATCAGTTGTAACGCACTCATATTTATCAATCTAATGAAAATGTTAAGTAATATTACATACATATATCAATACCAAGATTTTATTTGACTATCAGTTATCTAAATTATAGTATGCACCTTTCATGTCAAAATAAAATATAAAACTCACCAAACCGGAAGTAAAATAGTTACATAAATTAGAAAATTAAACCTAATACATAGTATTTAAAACTATTTTTTCTAATAAATTTATTATAAATTTTAAATACCTGTGGCATATTATAAATAATTGTACTCTGGTAGAAACATATAGACTACTAGCCTTTTTTAATTTTAATTTAATTGTTTATTCTTTCTATAGCGTTTATCACGTATCTTAATTTTCATCCTCAAATTTTGTAACAGACACATTCTTAAATTAAAATTTTATTATAGACATCGATAGAATGCTACAAAAAACCTACTGTTTTGTAGCAAATTCAAAAAATTGAAAAGCCTCTGTAACACATTGATTTCCGACTTCCATTAAAATTTCATTCGTCGCTCATAAACAATCTTAAAGAAGTGTTTAAATATATGATTAATACTGAGTCTAGCTTATTAATTTTGTATTTCGTCCGTTTCTGTTCAAACTTATTAATTGCGTTATAGCAGATAGCTGGGGGGTATCTTGAATTTATTAATAATAGTTAAATGCTTTAAAATGAACATCTTTAACTCCGAAATCAAAGGACTTCCCAGCTGTTATAAGAAAGTGTCAACAAATCAGATAATGCTGAACATCTTCAAATAAAAAGATGTAAAATTATAACATAGACATATTAATAAATGAAAGACTGTAAAAAAAGTAAGCAAGATGGTCTGCATAAAAAAGTCTTAACCTATGTTATTATTACATCTTGATTTAGTTTTGTTGGTTAATTACTTTCTTATACGTAGTGATGATGAAATTTTTCGACTCCGAGATTTTTACAGATATCTACGTTTTGAAGTCCCCTGATACCGAAAAAGTGCTTTTTAAAAATTGTTTCTCTCTCTGTGTGTGTATGTATGTGTGACCACGATAACTGTCAAACGACTAGCTATCAATTCTAAATTTCATATTTACGAATGTATTCTTCCTCTTGAGACCTGCTTAGATTTTCATTAAAATCGGCAGACCGGAAGTAGTAGTTTACTTCAGTGAAAGATTCGCATTTTACAAATATTTCGTCAACTACTAACTTTAAACAAATTTATAAAGATTTCAAATGTATTCAAAAGTGGATTTGAGAATAATTTATTAAAAAAGTTTTTCGACGATTTTTGCGAATGTCTTGCAAGTCATGCTTTTTAGGCGGAAAACTTATTACTATAATAGTATATTATGCAATGAGCATTTAATGATAGCTACAATTAGATTAAGAAAATTACAATACGAAGCGAAGCAGAGTATTGTAATGAATACAAGTGTCTTAATAGCCATTAAATGCGAGTTGCATACACTATTTTTTCTACGACCCCATAATAAAACATTATTTTTTGAACATTCCATTTCATAAATTGAGGTTAAAATTTTCCATGCACCTTTGCGAATTTAGCTGGTAATAAATTGTTCGTGGTTACTAAGGCTTGTTCCATAATTTCTGGTGGACTCAAATTTTACATTTAACTGTCATTATCCCTCATTTTTACCGTTTATATTTTCAAAAAAGCACAAATTTTAAGTACTTACTTGTAAATTGCAGAGAACTGTCACATTTATTTAATTTGTATATCTGTCAGATATGCAGTCGCCATATTGAATATTATTTGAATATTGGAATGTCGCATTCCTATTGCATATAAACTTGTATCGTAATGAAAAGTCTGTATTCCTATTGGATATAAACTTGTATCATAATGAAAATCTGTATCGTAATGGACATCATTAAAGTACAGGTTCGGCATATCTAATAATACAATTAAAGTATGGGAGTAGAAAAAAGTATTTAATGCGGGATTTTCAATACTTTTTGTATAAAATTTTTTTTTTAATTCGGACCGGAAGTAAGACTTTTATGGAATAGCGATATATGTATAGCAAATATCTCGCAAGGTATACATTCTATAGAGATTTATTAAGAGTATAAAGGTACTTAAAATAAAATTTTGAATAATTTTTGTATAAAAAAGGATTATTTATTTTTCCTGGATTCGATAAGGCACGCGGGTTGAAAATGTCTTCCTCGCGGCGATGTCGGTTGTTGTCCTAAAATCTGGGAATCTTCTAACAAATAGCGGTCTGTCATCCTGATAGTCTTCTGTTATTGCTTCCATCGCCAGGGATATCCCACCTTATTCCTTGGCTACACTGTACTGACCATGACCAACGAGCCTAAAACACGTGTCTGCGATTGTTCTACAACGGAATTTACCAAATATTACAGTCTTTTCTGTTTTTTGAGTATCCACAAAATTACTTTTATTATATATACTTATATGTAGATTTGTGGTAAATAAAAATTCTTGTTTATTAGTATCATGAGCTATAGTTAAGTCTAAAAAGTAATATTTGTGTGAACACTATTAGTATAATTACTTAAATAAAGCTTTTAAATACTTGTTGTAGTGTTCTCTTCAAGATAATTACATATTTTAATTTGTTTATGAATATAGCAGACGGATCATGGTATTAAACTCAGATAAAAAATAAAACACTTGTTTTGTTTCACTAGTTTATTAGATTTCTCTAACAATATTATTTCGGTGTGTTATACCATTATTGTGGAGTTTAAATCTTCAGTTTGTGTGTTTGTTTTATGTTTTGTTTTTTAAAGGTTGCGTTTTTCATTTCCAATATCTCCAGATAATTTGTTTTATTTTTTAATTTTAACATAATGTATAATCCATATGAGTAAAGTGGATATTATTTACTCATCTTTTTATCTACTTTTAAGAATGCATAGGTATTGAAAATACTTATTAAAAAAAAACATGTAATAGAATTATGACACATTTAATTATATAAATAAGCACTTTACATATTTAATGCTTTTCCAAGTCAAATTAAGGAGTATTTAATATTTATTTACAAATAGTTTGTGTGTGAATATGTGCGTATGTATTATTAGTCTTGGACAAAGTGTACGTACTTCCCCTCTTTTTCTGTGCCTTATAATAGCACAACGAGAAACTTACTCGTATAATTAGGATGTTTAAATGGAGTCACACATTTAAGAGTTTTGTTTGCCAGTTCGGGATATTCTTGCCTTCTTTTGATTCAAAAATAAAATTCAAGTTTCAATATTCCATCGCTTGATATTTCAATAATAATTTCTTTGATGTTTGTAGCATGTTGAAAGAATTTGTCCAAAAAGGGATTCATTACCTATCTGTAATTGTCATACTGGTTTGAATTTCATTTGAAACACATTCACAAAGAAAGCTGTTGTTTTAAATTGCAGAAGGCACAAACTAACTTCATGTCTAAAAGACTTGCTCAGAATTTATCATATTGTAGGTACTTGACTACATCTTCCATGAGTTCTTGAATACACTGAAATGAATCAAAATACTATTTCGTGATTGAAGTTTTCATGTCAAGCTGTTTCATGAATCGATTAACATTGTTCGTGGCTATTACTATATTAACATGGCGGCCTTGCAAAACAACATTCAAGATATTTAGGTGTTGGAAAGTATCAGCTAGAAAAGTCAACTTTCGAAGAGAAAAAAAGTCTTTCATATTATGATTTTCTTCTAAGTACATCAAAAGTTCTGCTTTAACTGAAAAACGTTGCCCTTCGAAAATCATCTTCTGTATGATAAAGGAGATTACATATTGAGATCTCATATCTACATATTTTTTTAAATAAAAATACGAGTCTGTAATGCTTTTCCTTTAAGAGAATTTACAACTATAATGACACTTTTCATAACACACTTAATTTCGGAAGGTAAAGACTTTAAGATAAGAGCTTCTCGATGTATATAACAATGCAACCATTTAGAACTTGTCCTTCCTTCTTATAATCTCACAATAAAACCTGATCGATGGCACTGTCATAGCCTTGGCAACATCAGTGCATATAGCAACGCATTTCGTTCAATCAATATCGTATAAAAGTATAAAATATTCTATTTCTATGGTATAAGTTTCTAATAGCGTGCAAAATATAATATCTTCTGTGATACCATTGCTTCTGTTGTATCTTATAAATGCTATAAACTGGACGCAATTAGTGATATCTGTAGATTCATCCATCTGCAGAGAGAAGTACGTACATTTCTACATATTTTCAACAATTGCTGCTATTTAAATGTCAAACCTTGAAAGCTACGGTTTTATACTTTCTTCTGATAAAACTTCTCCACAAACTACATATTGTGGTTTATTGAAAGGAACGGTTAACTCATATTTAAGATATTCATCACTGTACAATCTATTTTTCTTTGTATTCTTTTGCCACTTTGGGACGCAGATGGTTATAATAATCTTTTTAAACATTTTTCCATATTTAGCAAAATAATAAATATCAAAGAACGAATATAACACGCGTAAATTAACCTTAAATATTTAATATTGCATAGTACACTACTCTGCTGATTGTAGAAAGGCGAATGGATTATTTCAGAAACTCCATAAAGATCTAGTATTGCAGTGTTCTTTCTTGACCATGCTGAAAGTTTCGAAAAAGAAAGAACGCATTTTCTATTTTGAATTTAATTGCGTGGTGTTGCTTGTTTTATTTTCTAAAATTGGGTATGGTAAAACAAGGGGGGGGGGGGCAATAAAAGCGGCACACGCTTAAACAAAGGCTAGGAAAGCTTTAAGCAATTATCTTTTTAGTTACGGTTCAGTTCCTTTGCTATCTTATACTTCTACAAATCTTCACATATGTACTTGATTTTTTTATTATCGTATTTCTATGGATATCTACATGGATATATTTTTAATTCACTTTGGCTGTATTGGAAATTTGTTTCTATTTCCCTATGTATTAAGTTACATTAAAAAGTGTCTTTTTGAAATTAATATATTTCCAATCCTAAAAGAGTTGTTAAATTATTTCCTATCTTGAATTAGTTATTAAAAACAACACTTATATTTTAATCAAATAATGGGTTTCATTTTGATATATTGTCTTCACATGTGCACCATCAAATTAAAACAATATGTCACCTATTGGTTTTGATATGTGGATGACATAGTCTTCATCTGATGCATATGACATGTGTGAGTGCTCAAGTCCCGGAGTCCCAATGTAATCGGCGTCACTTATACACTTGTTTTATAGAAAATTATCAGTTAAGAAAATTAGTAGTATCAGAATTGTTAGAGTATTATTTGTTTTCGCTTAAGCTTTTTAATCACATAAATTACGTCTGCACTTCAGCGTCAAAAGCTCTTGATTTTGCTAGGTGGTGCATCCCGTTTTTCAAGACTTTTTTAAATACGCACAGAAGTTTGGTCATCACTAAGGCGCGGACATGACCGGTTTAAACTACGACGAAGTTACAATGGAGCAAAGAAATAATGTAAATAACACACGCTTACTGAATAGCACTAATTCATATGGTGAACTGCAACATCTGTTTACGCCCGAGAAGTGCTCGAGAATGAGAGCAAAAAATGCTCATAAAATAAGAAATTTATGAGTAAAATCCTTTTTTCATCGGCGTAGATAGGAGCGTGAGTGGTTTTTAAAATTTATTATATTTACCTTATATTTCGCAAGAGAAATAAAATTTTCATTCATACTTAGTTAGTTTCGTTTTTTCATTTTTGTAATAGTCTGTTTAATACCGGTTTATTGAATCGACTTCTCCCAATTATCTAGACGTAAGTGTGCACTCGATTTCGTTTAGTTTCAATAACATACCATATCATTTTTAGTTATCATTTATTTAAATCTAGAACGTTGTTTATGTTACTTTTTTCTGATATGAAAATGAATTGTCAGTGATTCCGAAATTTATTACAAAGTCTATAAAATATCGTTACAGAATGCCAAAATATCGCACGTTCGTCACTTAGCTTTGCTAAAACATACACAGAAATAGTTCTTATGCAGAGAATTTCGTAGTTTACAAAATTTTGTTACATGTTTAAATAACGATGCTCAAAGTATTTCTGAGTGCAAGGAACTAACACAAATCCCAAATTTAAAAAATCAGTTGTTATTCTTTCGGGAACACTTTGGAAATTTGCCTAAACTAATCACATATTTTGAAAATCGAAATCTCAAATTAAAAGATGGTTAACCACGTTAGATGTGGGCTATTAATAATTTCAAAAGTATTCCAAGTGACTTCGGATGTGGCCTTCGGCAAAAGTTAGACGCAGTTTTTAATAGAAATCCAGATTTAATAACATTGCGGCAATTGTGTATGCTAAATACGCTGAAATAAAAGAATATTTCCAGTACGCATCTATAGCCAGTTGCGATGTAGAAAGGACGTTTTCTATCTACAAGGATGAACTTAATTCAAAGGGAACAAGTCTTACAGAAGAGAAAATGAACAAATAATAAGGTATTTTGTATTTTATAGATCACCAGCCACTTGTTATCCAATTATATAAATAAAATTAAAACCTCTTTAAAAATACAACATTTCAATAGTGCGCCCATGGGCGATGAGTCATCAACCGTTCCTGTCATCACATTACATTTACAACTTTCCAAAGTAGGTATCTTTTTCTAGACATACCTATCATTTTTATTAATTATTAGATTCACCCGTTATCCAGTCTATGCAGTACCGGCCTGAAATTAATTATGGAGTTATGTTTATATAATAATTCCATTTTCAGAATTATGTAGGAAGTAATGAGTTGATATTGAAAAATAACATTTTCACGTGTCGTCCATAACCTGACCGCTTAAGATCTACTATCAAAAATGTGTCCACTTGCGAGAAAAGCTGTTGAAAGCAAAACACAAATATTTAGTTTAAACATTTTAACAATTTTATGCATCCCTTTCCAAGTAGGTATAGAAAATACAGAGCAAAAAATAATTGAAAATTATCTAATGAATCGCCCAGAAAAAAACAAAAAGAAACAAAGTCGAAAGTGATGTACGTTTTGCCAAATATGGAATACCACAGGGCGGGAACGTCCCCCATTACTTTATATACTGTATATATACCAATGATATATTTGAATTACCACTCCACGGTAAAATATACGGATACGCAGGCGACACATGTATTATATACAATAACAAAACCCCCCACATAATAGAAAACCACATTAATAATGATATGAAGCAAATAGAAGAATGGTGCTTTAATAATCCCATAACAATAAACGAAGATAAGACAAGCTTTATGATCTTCTCAAATAAAGCACAAAAACCAAAACTAGATATACAACTTAAAGGCGAGAAAATCCACCAAAGAAAACAAATAACTTACCTAAGGTTAGAAATCCAAGAAAACTTAAAGTGGGACGGTCATGTCCAAAACCTTGTCAAAAAGAACTCAAAAGTAATAGCTAGAATATATAAAACTAAAAATATAATACCACCAAGCATGAGACCGGCAATATACCTCGCCATCTTTGCATCTCATACGAATTACCTCGTTAATATATGGCGCCAAACTACGTCAAAAAATATAAACAAATTACAGCGACAACAAAATAGATTCATAAAACTAATATATCTACTAAATAAAAGAACTCCAACAGCACAACTATATAATATCACTGGAATACCAAATATTGAGAAACTTATAAGAATTAAAAATATATTACTGTTACATAGAAACAAAAAGAAGAAGAATACACAGGAGCCCTCAATACCGCTCATGCGGGAAACTGCAAAAAAACCAGGATCTTGCAATGAGGCTGAGGACCGAAGGGGGCATGTTATGTACAGTATATGTGTATATGTATATATGTATCTATGTGTATGTACGTGTATTTTTGAAATAAATGTGTACTTTAAAAAAAAAGTTGTCTGGATATGTGTTATGGTGTACCTGTACTCGTATCCGTAAGTGTTAGAATGGTGCAACTGGTGTTTATTTAAAATGCAAAATTACATAGATTATTTATCGCAAAGATATCGAGGAGAGTTTTCAAAATAATACTGATAAAGTTATTTACATATATTTCGTTACAATAATAAAATACATGTGTTTCGTACATAAGTATAATCCTTTATTTAATAGACCTTTATATTTTTCGAGTGAGAGAAACAGCAATGATATTTGGGAATAAGTAAAAGTAGGATAAAAGATCAGTGCGTGCGTCAGTGGTAGAAAAATTTTAAATTTTGTGACTGTTACTACCATTTTTACATTGAATAAAAATATTTTTTTTCATAAGTAACACATCCACATTGTTGATATTGAAAGATTAGTTAAGTTTTTGTTATTTTCAATGTTTAGAGTATATTTAAAATGTTGTAGTTAGCGGCCGGCAGCGCGTGCACCTGGTACATTGATTATGTATAAGAAGATATACCAAGTCCATTGACAATCAAAATAATTAGAAATGTTAGCGGAAGATGTCGCCTAACTATCCAAAATATGAAAAATTGCATTTTCGCGCGTGACTGCATTCAAGTTTAAAACCACCACCACGCTATCTACGAAGGAATAGTTCGTGTGGCTCTTTATAAACTCTTGCGTAAATAAACCAAATGCAGAGAGCAAAGTAACCAACATATATTTCGTTTTTTTACAGATATTTAAAGATATATACCTGTCATATATCCATATACCTAATATACGTACACGCGAATGAAGGGATGTATTGTATGAAGTCGGATTATTTATTACTTCTTTCTCTATTTCTTTGTAATATTTGAGTAAAGAATCTGAAGTTTTCTTTTCAAGGTATTTAAAATGTAATAAAATACAATACAAAAATAGTCAGGAAAAATAACACTTCCCATAAAAGGATACTGAGGATACAATCTTATATTTACCTTGAACGTAACATCTTTAATAATTTTTCTATAAATATACTAAGAAGCCTTTTAAAGTAATTTTACATTATGTTACAGCTTTATTTCTTATATTAATAAACAGTAATTTCAAAGTATGCCAAAAATTATAAATAATATGAACAAAAATTGTTCCTAGATTTATTTAACATGAATTTGACAAACAAAGAATATGTTTACTGTCAGGGAATGAATTAGGTAGTAATTGTAGAGGAATGATAATACTGTATTTTTTGTTATCTCGGACAAAAAATGCCGAATACAATGTGCGAATGAAATGTGCCTGGCATAGGTACTTTGACACCATTTAAAATACGGAAGTGTGTAACGTGAGTGCTTTTACTTTCTTATACGTAGTGTAAGAAACTATTGTGATGACGAAAATTTTCGACCTCCAGATTTTTGCAGATGTCCACGTTTTGAAGTCCCCTGATACCAAAAAAGTGGTTTTTAAAAAATGTCTGTGTGTGTGTCTCTGTGTGATCACAATAACGGTCAAACCGCTGTAGTAATCAACTCCAAATTTTGTATTTACGTGTGTAATCTCCCTCTTGAGATCTGATTAGATTTTCAGTAAATTCCGCAGATCGGAAGTAGAAGTTTACTTCAGTGAAAAAATCGAATTTCGCCAATATTTCATCAACTACTAAGTTTAAACAAATTTATAAGGAATTCATATGTACTCAGACTTAAATTTGAGAAAAATTTTATTATGAAAGTTTTTTGAAATCCCTACTGGAAGTAGGTAGGTCTTTTACTCTTATCGAAAAACATTTTTTTGCAAATATTTCGCAAGTCATGCTTTTGAGACGGGTATAGTACGAGTATAAAAATGAGGTGTGGCCACCACACGACTTTCTTATACGTATGAGCGTTTCAAATCATACAATTTTAAACATTATTTTATACAAAAATTATTCAAAATCCTATCCTAAGTACTTCCAGTCTCTTAATAAATCTCTATAGAATGCATACTTTGCAAGATATTCGAAAAAAAGTGCTACTCGCTAAGAGTAAAAGTGCTACTTCCGGTCCGAATTTTGAAATTTAATATATACAAAAAATATTCAAAATCCAGCTCTAAATACTTTTTCACTCTTAACAAATATATATAGAATGCATATTTTACGAAATATTTGCAAAAATCGCTATTCCATAAGAGTAAAAGTGTTACTTCCGATTCGAATTTTGAAATTTTATTTATACAAAAAAATATTTCAAATTCAACTCTAAATGCTTTTGTACTCTTGACAAATATATATAGAATGCATAATTTACGAAATATTTGCAAAAATTGCTAATCGATCAGAGTAAAAGTGTTACTTCCGGTCCGAATTTTGAAAATTTTTTTATACAAAAGGTATTGAAAATTAAGTTCTAAATTCTTTTATACTCGTAACATACCTGTTTAAAAAGCATGACTTGCGAAATATTCGCAAAAAACTGATTTTCGATAAAAGTAAAAAACCTACTTCCGGTAGGAATTTCGAAAAACTCTTTTAATAAAATTCTTCTCAAATTTAATTTTGAGTATATATGAATTCTTTACAAATTTGTTTAAACTTAGTAGTTGCCGAATAATTGGCAAAATACGATTTTTTCACTGAAGTAAACTACTACTTCCGGTCTGCCGATTTTACTGAAAATCTAATCAGATCTCAAGAGGGAGATTATACTTGTATTGTATAAAATTTGGCTTTGATACCTATAGCGGTTTGACACCGTTATCGTGGTCACACACAGACAGACAGACAGACACACACACACAGAGAGAGAGAGAGAGACATTTTTTAAAAACCACTTTTTCGGTATCAGGGGACATCAAAACGTGGACATCTGCAAAAATCTCGAAGTCGAAAATTTTCATCATCACAATACTTCCTTATACTACGTATAAGAAAGTAAAAATATTTGGAACTTAATTTTCAATATCTTTTGTATAAAAAAATTTAAAAATTCGGACCGGAAGTAACACTTTTACTCTTATCGAATAGCGATTTTCTGCAAATATGTCGTAAGTTATCCATTCTATATATATATACCTATTTATCAAGAGCACAAATATATTTAGAACTACATTTGAAATATTTTTTGCATAAAAGAAATTTTAAAATTCGGACAGGAAGTAACACTTTTACTCTTAGGGAGTAGCACTCTCTTTCGAATATTTCGCCAAGTATGCATTCTATAGAGATTTATTAAGAGAATAGAAGTAGTACAGTAGCATTTTGTTTATTTTTTCAGAAGATAAAAGTATTTAACTCTTAATTTAGAACAACTTTTGTATAATTTGAAACACACACACACACACGTATAAGAAAGTCGTGTGGTGACCACACCTCATTTTTTGCATAATGAAAAGCCACATTATATTTACGTCAAATATGTTCGTTCCTGTCAATATTTTTTGACGTATCTGGACAATTTTTTTGTGATAGATTATGTTAAAAATAACAGGCCTGCATTTTTCAACACTTTGAAAGTTGATTTAAAAATTTTAACTGTTTTCTAGTAATTGGGTAGCGCTGATTTCAAATCTGCTTTTAGTTTTTTTGTATCACGTAAGGTTATTTTTCAAACCAGTAAAATCCAAAAATATAGAAAATACACGATTTATTTAATTTATAAGCTAGTTTTATAATACATATATTAAAAAAAATACAAAAATATACACATAGAAACTATTAGAAATAGTTATTTATTATTTATGCTTTTTAAAAAAACGTTTTCGTTTTTGAGAAAAGCTTCGTTTGGTTGTTTTTCTGTCATATTCAGCTAAAGGAAGATCTCTTCTCAATGTCCAACAGTAATCGGCCATCATTTTTTTGTCCCAGCGCCCTTGATATCTTTTTTCCATCTCTTTAATATCCTGGTGAAATCTTTCTCCTTGCTCTTCACTCACATCCCCAAGATTTTCTGGGAAATAGTCCAAATGTGAATGTAAAAAGTGAATTTTTATGCTCATATTGCAACCAAGAATCCTGAATTTTTCCAGCATATTTTCAACGATCTCAACATAGTTTGTGTCTTTATAATTCCCTAGAAATTTATATACAACTTCGTTAAAAGCATGCCATGCATGTTTTTCCTTATCTTCCATTACATTTTCAAATTCTTGATCTTTCATCAAGCTCCTAATCTGTGGGCCTACGAAGATTCCCTCCTTTAATTTTGCCTCTGACAGAGTCGGAAATGTTTTACACAAATATTTAAAACAATTTCCTTCTTTGTTTAATGCCTTAACAAATTGTTTCATAAGTCCAAGTTTTATGTGAAGTGGTGGAAGTAACACTTTTTGAGGGTCAATAAGACTTTCGTGAATTACATTTTTGGTTCCAGGTGTTAAAGTCACTCTTTGTGGCCAGTATCTTTTTATCCAATGCTGTTCTCGATTTCTGCTATCCCACTCGCACAGGAAACATGGAAATTTAGTATATCCAGACTGCTGACCCAAGAGAAGGCCTAAAATTTTTAGATCTCCACACACTTCCCAGTTGTGATTTTCATATTGTATTCTTAAAAGTAATTCCTGTAAATTTTCATAGTTTTCCTTTAAATGAACCGAATGGCCGACCGGAACAGAAGCAAAAACATTGCCATTATGTAGAAGAACAGCTTTAAGGCTCCTTTTTGAGGAGTCGATGAAAAGTCTCCAGTCAGAAAGTGTGTACTCAGGAGCTCCGAGGAAAGTAACTAGATCAGCAATTGCTTGGCAGTACACGAGTGGTCCGTTTTGTGCAAAATATTTTACAAATTCAGCCTCACGATTTCTATACCAAGAGAAGATAGTTTCTGGGGCAAGCAAATTTTTTTGTTTCAACCTAGACCCCAGTACTTCAGAAAGATCTTTTGAAAGTCCCAAATCTCTTACTAAATCATTTAGTTCGGCTTGTGAAAATAGCTGAGGTTGGTTTTGACCTGAGGTTGATGGTTCATAATCACAATCCATCTGTACGGAGCCGGAAGTTGAAGAGGTTTCAGTATCTTCTTCTAGTAGTAGGTATAGGTATCGGTACATCATCACTGTGAGGAACTGGTCTGATAGCTGATTTAATATTGTTTGGGTACAAAATATGTTTCAAAGTTTTTCTATTATGCCCCTTAATATCACAAAAACAGAAGTAGCAATCGTCAAGATGATTTTGCGGTTCTCTCCAAACCATCGGTATTCCAAAAGGAAGGCTTTGTCTATTTCCTTTGGTCCAATGTCTTAAACCTTCTTCACATACCTTGCAAACAACGTGCGGTGCCCAATCTTTATCTTGATCTCCTAATATGATTTTGAAATAAGCATAATATGCAGTTTTCACAAATTCACCAATTCGTCTCTTAAACTTTTTCAATACGAAATATCCACAAATATAACAAAAATCATCTGGTTTGTTTTTGCAACACCGGCTAGACATATTTTTAAGCAATGTTTATTTATCAAATACCACGCACAACACTAAATACAAATAAATTTTACTTATTTACTGATCAACACTCCGAGCTATAATGAAGTAAATGACATTAAAATATACATTTTGTTTGGAGTGATAAACTTAAAACCCTTTTTCGCAGTACTAATACAGTGAAAGCATTATAAATAGGATTTAGTCGGTAAACATTCCCGGAAATCCTGTGCACAATGAATACATGTAATAAAAGATTTACACATTACTACCTTCATTTTAAAATGTATTAAAACGCCTATTATAATACTTTTTTTATATACATATAGGTATGTATATATATTTTTTTAAATGTGGGTGATAGAGACCAACTGTATTTTAATTAGTTATTGCTATATAAAAACTGAGCTTAACAAACAAAAATCACGTCATCACAAATTTTATGCAGGCCTGTGAATTTAATGGAAATTTTTATCTTTAAACGATAATTTTTTAATTAATAATTTAATTTTTTAAACATTTATAAGCGCTCAAAATTGCATTCAGACATAAACCCAAAATGTGATAAAAGGAGAAAGGATCAATTTTGGAAATAATGTTGGGTTTATATATTACGCAGATCGATGTTACTATATACAAAAAATATTGAGGTGTGTCCACCACACGACTTTCTTATACGTATGAGAGTTTCAAATTATAGAATTTTTTGCGAATTTTTTATATAATAATTATTCAAAATCCTATTATAAATACTACTATTCTCTTAATACAGTCTTTTTCTTTTGGTTTTCCCCTTTTGTCAATTGTGTTTCACAATTTGTCAAATGACTTTCCTATTTATTATAATATGGCGGCGATGTGTCAAATAATTTCCTTATTTGTCAAATGTGTTTCACTATATGTCAATTGACTTTCACGAAGCGTGTTAATCATTTTATATTCATCTATTATGGAGAATCGTCGAATTAATAGTAATATAAATAATGATTTAAGAGCTTTAATAATTCGTTCTATGAACAACGGGCTCACGGCAAATAATATTGGAGAGCAATTTGGAATTTTACCCAATACAGTAAGAAAGATTTATTCTACATACCGGAGAACCGCTAATATTCATAAAAGAAGTGCTGGTCACCGACTAAAAAAATTATCTGTGTTACAGATAAATGAAATTTGCAATTGGATTGATGAAGATTGCAGTTTATCACTTCGTCAGTTAAAAGAAAGATGTTTGACGCAGTGGCCACTTCATCAAATATCGCTATCGACGATTAATAGAGCACTTAAAACTTTCCATTATTCGTTTAAGAGAATCTCTTTCGTTCCCGAAAGAAGAAATACACCACAAATCATACAGACTCGCTTTGAATATGCTATCCGGTATAATAGAATCATGTTCGAAAGGGAAAAGATTTTTTTCATTGATGAATAGGTATGGAATTCAAGTTAATTCTCGAACTTCATATGGAAGATCAGTTAAAAATACTCGAGCAACGAAAATAAAAGCTCAACTAAGAGGACGTAATTATTCTGTGGCTGCAGCAATGAATATAAATTCACTATATTTGTTCCAAATTCAAGATAGACCATTCAATACAGTTCATTTCTGTGAATTTATTACAACTCTAATTAATCATTTACATAATGATAACATACAAGGCGCCTTTTTTGTTATGGATAATGTTAGATTTCATACAAATGAAGAAGTTGTCAATCTCATTAGAAGTCATGAGCATTTTGAAGTTTTTTTACCTGCTCACAGTCCATTTTTAAATCCTATAGAGGAATTATTTAATCAATGGAAACACATAATAAAGAGAACTCAGCCGACAAATGAGGATGAATTATATGCAGCAATACACAATGCTTCTGAACAAATAACTGCAGATAATTGTCTTCATTATGTTCAGCATACGGAAACATATCTGGGTGATTGTTTAAAACAAAATGAAATATTAAATTAATTGTTTCTTCATTTATATATTTCGATAGTTTGTACTGTGCATATTTGTGATATTTGAAAATGTTTTGCATACATGTATGTTTTTATCAATTTCTATGTACATTAAACAAGAATAAATTAGATATCTTAAAATTTCAAATGTATACTTTATTTTCAAGGGTACGTCAATAACTAGGTAAATGAAAATGATGCACAGCGTGGTAAGTAGTTATTAAGCAAAACATATAATTTACATACATGGGAAAAGTAATTGATATAAAGTGAAAGAGATTTGACAAAAAAAGAATTAATTTGACATATATGTCAATATGACAGGAATTGGGAAAGTCATTTGACAAATTGTGAAACACAATTGACAAAAGGGGAAAACCAAAAGAAAAAGACTGTAAATCTCTATAGGATGAATACTTTGCGAGATATTCAAAAGAAAGTACTACTCGTTAAGAATAAAAGTGTTACTCCCGGTGCGAATTTTAAAATTTCATTTATACAAAAAATATTCCAAATCCAACTCTAAATACTTTTGTACTCTTGATAAATATACATATATACATTTAGCAAAAAATCGCTATTCGATAAGAGTAAAAGTGTTAGTTCCGGTCCGAATTTTGAATTTTTTTATACAAAAAGTATTGAAAATTAAGTTCTAAATACTTTTATACTCGTAATGTACCTATCTAAAACGCATGACTTGCAAAATATTTGCAAAAAACTGATTTTCGATAACAGTAAAAGACCTACTTCCGGTAGAAATTTAGAAAAACTTTTTTACTAAAAGTGTTCTCAATTTTAATTTTAAGTACATATGAATTCTTTATAAATTGTTTAAACTTAGTAGTTGACGAAATATTGGCAAACTTCGATTTTTTCACTGAAGTAAACTACTACTTCCGATCTGCCGATTTGACTGAAAATTTAGTCAGTTCTCAAGAGGGAGATTATACTAGTAAATGCAAAATTGGGAATTGATAGCTATAGCGGTTTGCCCGCTATCCTGGTCACACACAGACACACTGACACACAGAGCACACACACAGACATTTTGTAAAAACCACTTTTTCGGTATCGGGGGACTTCAAAACGTGGGCATCTGCAAAAATCTTGAGGTCCAAAATTTTCATCATCACAATACTTCCTTATACTACATATAAGAAAGTAAGAAGGTTGTGTATTATTGAGAACGATTAATTTTTAAAGGAAACAAATATTATTATTTCAGTACTTTTAATACGCCTATAAAAAATATGAATTACTTTCAATAATTTATTTTAGTCTGTAAAACAAATAGATGCAAAGAGGCTTGCGGTAAAATTCAGAGATTTTACATGCATAGGTATTTAAGAAAACTTGCTTTTATATCCATAAAGGAATGAATTAATTACCTGTTCATTCAAGTGCCTTGTGTACTATATCACTCACACTAAGTATATGATTTATATGCCTGTTATATTTTAAAACCCCTGTTTTCTTTCCTTGAGTTTAAAGCCTACAGTGAATCAGTTTGGCGTCATGCACTAAACAAAAAAAACATACAAATAAAAAGATTATATTCATGCCTTCTTCCTTCGGCAAAGCTGAACGTTTTTATATAGGTATACATAAGTATGTATATTCATTATGTGTATAAATGCTTTTTTCGTAGAGTGGAACGTAAATAAAATATTTTTTAATACTATTAGTACATATATACACATTTTATTAATGACTCTGCGCAGTTTATGATCAGAATTATTATTATTACCTATATAAGAATTAAATTAAATTTATTTACTTTATTTTACAGCGTCATCTGTTTACTGAAAAGCCAAAACTAGGAATTCCTTATGTCGGTTAACGGTTTAAATCTCAACTACCTTGAAAATTACCCCCACCACATGTGGACACTTTGACGACTAGCGCCCCACTGGTGGTGACATCCAAAATGTTGATTTTAGGCGCAACCTTTTTCTTATGGACTTGGACTATCTTCTTATACATATTCAATGACCTGGTAGAAAGGTCACCCTAGTGACGCCAAGGTGGGCGTGAAAAATATAAAGGTCCATTGGGAAACACACAAATTGAAGCATAGAAACTTGTAAATAAACACACTTTGAATTCAATCATTAAAGAATATAAACGAAGATTTTTGGAAAGCAGAAAATAATGATTAAGCTAGAATTATTCACCTTTTTAAACAAGTGTGTTATGGAAAAGTAAAAAAAATATCTATATTTCTTGAAATAATTATAATTAGTAGCCTTCTATCGTTGTCTCAATTAATGATCCTCAAAACTAAAGTCTGTACCAAATATTAACCTAGTTAGAAAGTATTTATAATAACTAAATTTCTGTAATAATGATGACGTTCAAAATGTCAACAGAACATTAATTTTCTAAACAAAGCGAAAGAACATAAATAGAAAATATAAAGTTTCCCTGATATAAAAATAACTTGCGAAATTTTAATAGTAATACCGAAGCCGGTTTTGCAGTTGTTAGTGCTCGTCAGGATGGCTTACAGTATATAATGGCAATTCTTGTAATGTCTGTATATATCGGGTGTCTGTTTAAGCTCGGCCACCGGCCATATCTCGGCAAGCGTTTATCGTACAAATTGGCCGAAAAAATCTTGATAGTAAAATAAACCACGGGAATTTGAACAATAATATTTTTAAGTTTCCAAAACGATCGCAAGGGGGCGCAATTTTCAAAATGAATTTTTCATTAAATTCTAGATTAAGATAGATTAAAATTGTTACTTGCAACATTTTCAGACGTTTTTATACAATTTTCATTTGAAACTCCCATACGAAGGGGAGGGTGGAGGGGTGTGTGTCTGCGTACAAAAGTAGGTATAATTTCGGTTTGCCTCAACGGATTTTAACGTTTCTGGGCTTATTAGATAGAGAATTTTACAAAGAATTGAAGGATATGTAGTTCGAAATTACGTAGTTGTAAAAAAAAATAACAGGGGGCGCTGTTCTCAATTTATGTATATTACTTGTTTTTTCTTTAAATTTTTAAATGGCACGGTACATTTTTAATATCCTAATATTGAAGCACATGAAAAACTGAAGAGGATGATGAAAACCGGAAGTTGCTACCGTTTTTCTTGACGAAGATATAGTCATACGAAGACAATCAAGAAAAATATTTTTTTTTAAATATAAATTTATTTATTTATTGCGAGTAATAATTTAATTTTCATTTTAAGGGGTTTACTAGACACGGTTTCACTTGAATTTTCATCATATTACATATTCCATAAATGTATTCATTTCAATCTTCTCACCGATTTTTTAATTCATTGCATATATGTTACGTTAGATTCTCTCTTAAGGCTCCATACACATTATCGGTACGCTCACGGTTTGAACGCGGCAGGTCTCAGTCCGTTTAAATATTACTTTCTTCTACGTAGTATAAGGAAGTATTGTGATGATGAACATTTTCAACCTCGAGATTTTTGCATATGTCCACGTTTTGAAGTCCCCTGATACCGAAAAAGTGGTTTTTAAAAAATGTCTGTGTGTGTCCCTCTCTCTCTCTCTCTCTGTGTGTGTGTGACCACGATAGCGGTCAAACCGCTGTAAATATCAATTAAAAATTCTGTATTTACATGTATAATCTCCTTCTTGAGATCTGATTAGTTTTTCAGTAAAATCGGAAGACCGGAAGTAGCAGTTTACTTCAGTGAAAAAATTGAATTTTGCCAATATTTCGTCAACTACTAAGTTTAAACAAATTTATAAAGAATTCATATGTACTTAGAATTAAAATCGAGAACAATTTTATTTAAAAAGTTTTTCGAAATTCCTACCAGAAGTAGGTCTTTTACTCTTATCGAAAATCAGTTTTTTGCGAATATTTCGCAAATCATGCTTTTTAGACAGGTACGTTATGGGTATAAAAGTATTTACAACATAATTTTCAATATCTTTTGTATAAAAAAGATTTCAAAATTTCAGACCGGAAGTACCACTTTTACTCTTATCGAATAGCGATTTTTTGCAAATATCTCGTAAGTTATGCATTCTATATATATTTATCAAGAGTACAAAAGTATTTAGTGCTAGATTTGCAATATTTTTTGTATATATGAAATTTCAAAATTCGGACCGGAAGTAACACTTTTACTCTTAGAGAGTAGCAGCTTTTTTCGAATATCTAGCAAAGTATATATTCTATAGCGATTTATTAAGGGAATACAAGTACTTAGAATAGGATTCTGAATAATTTTTGTGTAAAACATTTCTTAAAATTGTATAGTTTGAAACGCTCATACGTATAAGAAAGTCGTGTGATGGCCACACCACACGACTTTCTATTCATATTATCGGTACGCTCAGACGTATTGTACACAATGTATAAATATTTGAACGGACCGAGACCGTGATCGAACCGTGAGCGTACCGATAATGTGTATCGAGCCTAAATGTTTTTAAATGCTCTAGCTATTTTGAAATTTCATGCCTTGTCTTTTCAGACATTGAAATAAAATAATAAAAATAATAATGTATCTTTATTAATCAACAGATATACAGGATGAGTCATTAGTAGCCGCGTCTTCGATTGTTCTTTTGTGTTTTAAGTAAAAGAAAAAACAATTAGTGGAAGATCCATGGTTGCTTGTGGCGCATATTGTAAAAATACTTTAAGCTCGGACTTAAGTTTTTTAAATGACTCACCATATATATTTTTGGATTTTCTTGTACTGCTTTAAATTGTCTGTTCAACTGTTTTTGGTTTTTCAAAATTGAGCCAATAGTTTTTGAGTTATTAATTTTTTTTGAAAATATTTGACCAAAACACGTTTTCAGAAAAAAATCATTTTCACATTGTTTTTAAAAGTAAAAACATTAACTTTGGTGACGCTTGTAGCCAAGAAAATTCTGCATCATTTGGTAAAGTTGCACTCGACAATACTTCAAAAAACTTTGTTTTTTCAAAGCCTACTTCCTGAAATTTTCACATACCAAAAACTTATTTTTTTAAATGGAATAATCAGTATTTTAATGAGACATTTTGCTCCTTTTTTTTATTCTCTTTCATTTTTGTTAACAATGTCCTATACCTATCTTTTGTAATTTCTGAGATAATCACTATAGGAGCAATTAGCGGTCAATTAAAGAACTACGAGCGCTGTTGTACTATGCACCAAAACATTCGTTCAACCAATGGAAGGCAGGAATGGCTCTTGACTTCCTTAGTCAACTATCAAACAAAGTAAATGCTAAATCCAACTATCCCAAAAGTAATAATTTTACAGAATGAAGAGCATCGCATGTCAATTTTTTAATTCCGGCAATGTCCAGTTGCAGTATTTAATTTTTGACTCTGTTGGCTAACAACGAAATAAAATAAAGGTTATGTTTACTGACATATTTGAAGATGTCTTCAAAAAGTTTTGAAAATCCGTCCGTAGATAGCGAAGATACTATCCTCCATTAACATTTTCATCAAAGAAATAAGGTCCAATTATGAAACTACCCACTATTCTTCCCCACAGTTTTAATGACCAATGATTTTTAAAGTTTACAGGTGTGATAAAGTGGGGGGCTTTATGTGTTATAATAACGGAAATTGTGACGATCAACGTATTCTTTAATAGAAGGTGGCTTCCGTTGGTAAACAACAGAAAATTGAGAAAGCCAGGATAATTTATCTGCTGCCAATTGATAACAATGTAAGCGATTCTGAAAAAATTCTTTCATTTAACCATGTGTATGAATATGCTACGGGTGAATTTCATGTTTCTCAATTATTCTGAATTCTCAAATTTGATTTACATCTAACTGACACATTGCTAATTTTTTTAAATAGATATTTTAGTTACTATTTTAAATATTCTTTATTTATGACCCTTTTTTATTAACTTTTACATCATTTTATTTAAAATATCGCTGGTCGACAAAGTTTTGTGTGCATTCGTAGTTCTCGAATACGCTGTATAATATAAATGAAAATACCTTTAAATTGTACAGCTCGTGATTATCTAAACATTTTTTACTATCTACATTATTAGATACCAATATGGGTGGCTTGTTGTTGCTTCGCTGGGGTAGCCGTATAACAGAAATAACCGCGGTGGTTTTTCTATAAATTGACGAACTCTCCTTATTTGTAAACGTTTCATACATTCTGATCACCTAAAAATGTCCACCTCCATTGTATTATATGGTGTCATCGCAGGCATATGCAGTTTCAATTGAATGCAATATATCTGAAGAGAATTAGTTAATAGAAACATTATTTATATGCATGATTGTATACTTTATTGATAAAAAAAAACGGTTTATGTACATTACCAAAAATTTACACTTTCAGCAATAGCGCAGGAGCCAAGTTCCACAACGGGTCAATCTACTAGCCAAAATAGCAGTACTAGTAGTAGCAGTTATGATCAAAATAGCAGCTCATATAGTGGCAATTATGCTCAAAATAGTAGTAAATATGGTAGAAACAATGATAAATCTTCTGACAATAAGAGTAATGAAAAAAAATATGAATTGTAGGTATATATATATAGCATATCTATATTTTTATACTTGAATTGTATATTATATAATAAAGAAGTAAATTGATTTTATAAAGTTTTTTTTTTTTAGATTTAGTCTCTTACCTACATATTACAAATTTAATTATTTAAAGAAAAAAACAAGAAATATACTACAGAAATTGCACCAGAAAGGCATGTTTGTTCAAACGATTTTTTGATAATTTCATGTTTATGTAATAACAATTAACTAAAAATTAATACAAATAGACATAGAACTAGTGTCCAAAAATATGCCTACGTATATTTACCTACATAACAATAACTACAAATACAAATTCAATAACAGTTATTAAAGACTCATTAAAATAATCAAACAACGTTCACTACAAATAATAATAAACAATAGCAATAACTGATAAATAACAATAACTATAAAAAACAAAATTGTGTACATCCCCTGATTGAGTTTTAATTTAATTAACGACGCCTCAGGCGGCATGGGAAGCTGTACTTTTTTCCAATAAGATATATTGGTTAGAAGATGCCTGATGCCATAATAAACATGTGTCGCCTTTTCCACAAACTGATTTGAGAAATGTCAATACAGAGAGCTTTATGTCACATGTTAGTCATATTGCCACCTGTTCCATAAACTGGTTTAAGAAATGTCAATAAATAAGACACTCCAAGTCGTTATTTTGACTCTCCTTGCAATTACTTATTATTTATTTACTTTACTATTGATATTCGAACATGTATTCTTTGAAGGCTGGTAGAATAAAAATTTAAATTTAAAATTTACATTTTTATGGCAGTATAAATTATTTTCGTTACCTATGCCTTATATAAAAATGCAAGAAGAAATATGATGTAATGTACCTACACCCATGTTATAAATTTCTAATCAGCGTATTTACTGATTAGCTTATAAATATTATTCAAATAATGCGGCACATAGTAGTACCTAAAATGTATCATACATTAATAAGTAAGGACCGGGCGTATCAGGCCGAAACTATGACTGACAAAAGAAATAGTATATAACATCATGCCGTTACTGAATAGCACTATTCATATGGTGAACTGCACATCCGTTTTCGTGGAGAAAACGAACAGCAAAAAAGTCGATTTTACTGTTAAATTCCTTTCTTCATCGGCGTAGGTAGAAGGCTGAGGAGCTTTTAAAATCTATTGTATTTCTGAAGATAAATAGAGTACGGAGAGTTTACTTGACTTGAACTACAAAATGAACAAATAATAATGTATTTTGTATTTTATAGATCACCACCCACTTGTTATCCAACTATATAAATAAAATTAAAATTTCAATAGTGCGCCCGTGGGCAATGTCAAAGTCATCGTCCTCTCGTGTCGGGTCTCTAATAATAGGGCGGGATAGATAATCATTTTGAATCTCTCTGTATAAAGATTTCAGTTTTGCACTTTCAATGCTATTTTGTCATTTCCTAATAAAAAAAAACGACTGACATGTAGAGAAGAGGCAGTACATAGAGTGAAAAGTGAAAACTATAAGGCTAGGCGCAGACATGCAATTTTCAGTTGTCCAACTGTTTCGCAACAGTCTGATTTGACCTTTACGCACACATTTGCGCAACTAAATAACATAGATATGAGAAGTGCGCACTCAAGAAGCTAATAAATTTTGTGTTACAATGAACTTCATTGAGTTAACTGCTCACAAGCTAAGGAAAAGAAAGGAAATTAAAAGAAAGAAGCGATATTGGATGCATCCCCTCACAAGCCAATATTTGACAGAAGAGGAATTTTCTTGCACGAAGAGCTACGAGGCCATCTAGAAAGGTTTTGATGTTCTTCTGAATCTGTTGCAGCCTTGACATCACATACTATAAGGAAACTAAACTAAAAGGAAAAATGCCGTTCCTCCCATTACCGACTGTTATTTAACCATATCCGATACAAATGTACGGTTAGGCAATCGTTTAGTTCGTGACAAAACACAAATTGTTTGGTTGCTCGAATTTATAGTCGCACATTAGTTGCTTATGTCCACCCTTTTATAGGAATTAATACTTTACAGTCACTCAGAGGACCAAACTGTTGCGCAACTATAAATTGCAGATCTGCCCCTAGCCTTATACTAACAAGCGAGGTTAAATTTTATGCCGTGTTAGTGTACCAAATGAAAGAGCACTAATATCTATGCGATGGACGATAAAAAATTATGGAAATAATTTTCTGAAGCACTCCCGACTTTCCTTACATAGGATTAACAGAGTAAAACCTTTAAAAATTTATCCATGTCGTCAAAATACTACTGTTATATCTACACCTCTATTTCCGAAGAGGAATTTCAATATAAAGCACTATATAATTTTGCTTATTTACTTATAAGACATTATTTAGTTAATTAGCTAGTAAAGTTTATATATTAACAATCACAAAACTACAAAATAACAAGACCTTTAAAAAATTGGAAAATAGGTTCCAGATACATAGAATAATTAGTCATTGACATTAAATCACACAGCATAAAATATATATACCTATTATAAATACATTTTATAGAACAACTTTCCTATTATTCTTGTATGTACATTATTTGCATTTTTACAATTTAGGAAAGTTAGGGTAAATTAATAATTAATTATTAATGTATATATATATATATATATATATGTATATATCTAAATATATATTAATTTTATTGGACGATTTTTAGGTCGTTATACAAGTTTTAAATAATTTTAAAACTGCAAATTAGCGAGTTTTAAAATTATTTAAAACTTGTATAACGACCTAAAAATCGTCCAATAAAATTAATATATATTTACATATATGAATTAAAGGTCAATAAAAATTTAATATCACATATATATATATATATATATATATACCGGGTCGTCCAAAAGTCTGGATTCACGTGGATTTTGAGTAAACTATTCACTTTTTTGGAAAACTGAATTCTGTATCTTGAATGGGAATAAAATTGCAACTCAATAGTATTTTTTATTTCAAAAAAATTGTTTATAATTTTGAGATAAAGTTAATAACAATGTTTTTTTAAATGGAAACCTACCGTGATTTTTATTTCAGAGAGAGTACTTTCGATAAGAATTGCATTGGCATAGAAATTTTGGCTATAAACCTTACGATTATTGTTTAAATTAATATTAAATTTTCGATCCGAACACTCGTTCGCGCTTGTTCGGAAAATACACGAACGTGTCTTCTCTTACCACGTTTCCAACTGTAGGCATGGGTCCACCCCCTAATAAAGCATTCTATTGAAGGCGTTACGTTTATCTTGAATGAAAGCATTTTTTTTTATAAAATGGAGATCTACCGCGATTACGATATTTAAACGTTATGAGAAAGTACAACGTAGTTTAATAAAAAATAATTTTATGGTCTTTTTCCGTTTTTAGACACTTGGAAGGTCCAAATCTTATCTCATTCTGTTTTTGGTATTACTAGTGTACGTTTACGGAGCGAATTTGAATTTTTATTTTCTGTTTTCTTGAACGTTTTGTTTGTTGTTAATTGTGTTGTTTTGATATTGACTTTATCTATTATTTTTGTGATCTGTGATTTTGAACAATTTGCGTAAATATGGAACTGGTAGAGAGAGAACGGATAGAAATTCTAATTATGGTGGGATACGGCGACAAAAAGCGGTAGATCTCCATTTTATAAAAAAAAAATGCTTTCATTCAAGATAAACGTAACGCCTTCAATAGAATGCTTTATTAGGGGGTGGACCCATGCCTACAGTTGGAAACGTGGTAAGAGAAGACACGTTCGTGTATTTTCCGAACAAGCGCGAACGAGTGTTCGGATCGAAAATTTAATATTAATTTAAACAATAATCGTAAGGTTTATAGCCAAAATTTCTATGCCAATGCAATTCTTATCGAAAGTACTCTCTCTGAAATAAAAATCACGGTAGGTTTCCATTTAAAAAAACATTGTTATTAACTTTATCTCAAAATTATAAACAATTTTTTTGAAATAAAAAATACTATTGAGTTGCAATTTTATTCCCATTCAAGATACAGAATTCAGTTTTCCAAAAAAGTGAATAGTTTACTCAAAATCCACGTGAATCCAGACTTTTGGACGACCCGGTTACCTATATATATATATATGTGCTAATTTGCAGTTTTAAAATTATTTAAAACTTGTATAACGACCTAAAAATCGTCCAATAAAATTAATATATATTTACATATATGAATTAAAGGTCAATAAAAATTTAATATCACATATATATATATATATATATATATAATATAAATAGGGTCAATAATTTCATAAAATTCTTTTTCTAAGCTAACATTTCATTTTTATATTACGTTAAATACAAGTTATATCTGGTATTGGCAAACTACGATAAAAACTTTGTTTTTGTATCTAAAAAAAACGGTCTGGTCTGTCTAAATAATATGATTGCAATCAGACATACGTTGCGATAGTAGTACCAACTACTACCCAATATATTTGTTTTACAAATTATACTGCTGCTACTTGAACCCAAATGGCAAATAAAATACACGTACGTATGCAACACATAATACACGTTTAATGGTTGGAAAAGGATAGGCATACTGTGGCGATTCTCTTTCTATTAGATGGCCACCTTAATTAATCAAACAATCGTGCTGCCATCTTTAAGTTATACGTCTACATAACAATTAGTCGGTTCGGGATTCGCACTGTAGATGGCGGACATTCGGGGATTACCCGCAAAATACATATATATATATATATATATAAAACATTCTTTTGTTAGTAGCCAGAGCAGCCACACCCAGAAGTTGTTAACCGTCCCGCCCGATACCCGTCTGTTAACTCCAGTTGTAATTGGGACTATAAAATGCATCCAAGTAGCCTAAATAATCGTAGTAATCAGTTGAATCCAAATAATTTGTCGTTTTGGAGAAGTCGAGGATACGATAGTCGACCTGATAATTGGGACTGTAAGTACTTAATACTGTTCTCCGTAGTTATTTTATTAGACATTTTGTAATTGTACATGGGCGAGATAGGGGAAGCAGATTTATCGTAGACTAGACCGACTCGTGTTTTGTCGGCTCTCGGGGAAACTGGTAGGTAATACGGTACCCGAGAGCCGACAAAAGACGAGTTTGTCTAGTCTGAGTTAAATCGGATCCACTTCCCTTATCTCGCCCATGTATACTTGTAATTACACGTGTTTACAGTAGGTACTTTAATAGTATATAGTAAATTAATTCAATATTATTAGGATCTGTTACTTTTGAATTACAAGCATGTAATAATTAACCTAGAACTGATGTGAAATATTTTAGTACATACCGAATTACCAAAATAGAAAGTTAATACTTTATTATTTATTTATATAGATAAAAGTGATAATTGTTCAAATATAATTGAATACTAATAAATATATCCCGAATAAATACAATAATACACGTGATGTAACATACCGATTGTTGTAAACTTGTGTTATTCTATTGGTTACTTAAATTAGAATGAAAACACTAGTTATAAACTTGTTACTTTCTTATATTTTCAGTAAAATCGACAGACCGGAAGTAGTAGCTTACTTCAGTAAAAAAATCGAATTTTTCCAATATTTCGTCAACTTAGTAATTTTAAACACATTTATAAAGAATTCATATGTACTCAAAATTAACTTTGAGAAGAATTTTATTATGAAAGTTTTTCAAAATTCCTACCGGAAGTAGGTCTTTTACTCTTATCGAAAATCAGTTTTTTGCCAATATTTTGCAAGTCGTGCTTTTTAGACAGGTACGTTACGAGTATAAAAGTATTTAGAACTTAATTTTCAATACCTTTTGTATAAAAAAATTTCAAAATTATCACCGGAAGTACCACTTTTACTCTTACCGAATAGCGATTTTTTGCAAATACGTGGTAAATTATGCATTCTATATACAGGGTGAGTCATCTAAGCGGGTAAGGCCGATTATGCCTTTATGAGTAAAGATATTTAGAGGCGGTTTTTTCCTTATGATAGCTGTTCATTAGGAGCACATTTTAAACACATTTTGTATTATACAGAGGGTTCCATAACTTGGTGGCTAACCATAGTTATAGTTTTTTAAACGGAACACCCTATATATTAGTGCATTTTTGAATTCCCCGTATAATTTTTAGTCAAAAAGATATAAGATAGTATAGGCCTAAAGTGTAAAGTTTTTGACTTATTCCCATTTTTCTGAAAAATTCAGTGTTTGTATAAAATTATATTTCTCGAAAACGACGTATTAGATGGACAAAATTTTTTGCAGTATTGTTTACAATAAGAGGTCCTAATACAGTTACTAACTGCATGTGCAGGAAATTGGATTAAAATTAGATGACACGTTTTTGTATAAAAGTCAAATTTTTCAAATGGAACACCCTGTACATTATTTCATTTTTGAATTTCTTATTAAATTTCACATCAAAAACATGTAAGACGTTAATACTTTAAAAGTGACTATTACTGAGCTATTGTCTCTTTTTGATATAATTTTGTCAATACTATACTATATTAATTAAACCACAAAACTGACAAAATTATATTAAAAAGAGACACTAGCTCAGTAATAGTCACTTTTAAAGTATTAACGTCTTACATGTTTTTGATGTGAAATTTAATAAGAAATTCAAAAATTAAATAATATACAGGGTGTTCCATTTGGAAAAATTGACTTTTTTGCAAAAACTAACAAAAGCATATCAAGTGTTTGAATTTGAGCTACGTTCAATTACTCGTCTGGGCTTTGACAATGATTTACCACATCATTGTGAAAAATTAAAGATACTTGGTCATTGATTATGTATAAGAAGATATTCCAAGTCCATTGACAATCAAAATAGTTACAAATGTCAGCGGAAGATGTCGCCTAACTATCCAAACATGAAAAATTGCAATTTCGCGCGTGACTGCATTCAAGTTTAAAACCAAGGCACATTGACTCGTTGCGCTATCTACGAAAGAATAGTTCGTGTGGTTGTATATAAACTCTTGCGTAAATAAACCAAAAGCAGATAGCAATGTAACCAACACATATTATGTTTTTCTTAGATATTTAATAATATGACTAATATATACCTATGATATATACATACACATAATATACGAACGGGCGAATGAAGGGATGTATTGTATGAAGCCGGTTTATTTATTTCTTCTTTCTCTCTTTCTCTCTATATTTGAATAAAGAAGGTCAATTTTTCTTTTTTTCTGGATCTAAAATCTAATAAAATGCTATACGAAAATAGTGAGTAAGAATAACACAGACCATAAAAAGATACTCAAGATACAATCTTAGATAAGTATACCTTCAAGGTTACATCTTTATTTTTCTATAAATATATGGAGACGCATTTTAAAGTGATTTTACATTTTGGTACAGTTTTATTTCTTATATTTATACTAAACACCTAGTAATGTCAAAGCACCTATGCAAAACACTATAAATAATGTGAAGAAAATTAGTTCCTAGATTTATTTAACACCAATTTGACAAACAAAGAATACGTTTACTGTCAGTGAATGAATTAGGCAGTAATTGTGGAGGAACGGGGTAATACTGTCTTTTTTGTTATCTCGGATATTTGCCGAATACACTTTTGAATTCCGTATAAAATTTCTTTGGAATAATGTGCCCGGCATAATTTAACGCCATTTAAAATATGGAAGTGTATAACGGCAGTTCTTATCTTTGAACGATAAATTTTTAAGCATGTATTAGCGCTCAAAATTGTATTCAAACAGAAGCACAAAATGTGATAAGAGGAAAAAGGATCAGTTTATGAAATAATGTTGCTTTTATATTACGCAGATCGATGTTACTAATTATAATACAAAAAAAGAAGGTTGTGTATTGAGAACGATTCACTTTAGCTCTGTCCAGTTGCTCCCCCCCCCCCGCAGTTTCAATTTATATAGTATAAAATGGGTATCAATTGTGCTCCATTTGTGCTCAATTGTGCCGTTATTAGTTTAATTTGTGCTCTTCTGTTTTCAAAGATTTTTTAAAAAAATCGAAGGGGGGGGGCGAACTTGACGATTGGCCCCCCAAAAATTTAAAATTCTTTTGTACTTGGTATAGAACCACTCTTTAATATTTTATTACCATGTACATTATATTAAAGCAGAGCTAAATAAAACATTTATCTCTCTGCGACTGACTACTTTATTGTTCTTTACATTTTGTTACACATCGATTATACAGATGGCGCTTCTAAACTAGAATTTCTATTTATATTTGTTAGATATAAATCTAATCTATATTAACCAGTAATGGATAGCAAATTTTCAGTAGAAACCGCATATGAATTGAAATACAAAATGTTGTATTTGAAAATTCAAAATTAACATCGCTTCCGCTTTGACCGGAAGTGCTGTAAAAAAAAACTGAGTGCACTCGAATAAGCCCACCAATCACTCATACATACGGTCAAAGTTTCAAAGTTTTCTTTTAGGTATTAAATAAATGCCGGGCTGATACATGATTACTTTGACACCCGACAGATTTATCAAGAGTACAATAATATTTAGAGCTAAATTTGGAATAATTTTTGTATAAAGGAAATTTCAAAATTTGTAACACTTCTTTGCAAATATATTTCAAAAGATGCATTCTGTAGAGATTTATTGTGACTAGAAGTATTTATAATACGATTTTGAATAATTTTTTACAAAATAATTTTCAGAATTCGGACCTGAAGTAACACACATTTACCCATAGGTTAATTGTTTTAGGAAGATAAAAGTATTTAAAACTACATTTAGAACAACTTCTGTATTGTAATTGAAAGGCATATAGTAAAAGAAAGTCGTGTGGTCTCCACACCTCATTTTTTACACATGTTATCTTTTGCATATATTTTTTATTTACATTGTTGTTTTTAGAATAAAAATCTCTATCAGATTTACTAAAAAAAAGTAAAATATGTTCGAGTTTGAAAAAGAAATTCTTAGTTTAGCCTTAAAGCTCTTAGGGATATATGTACTTTCATTAGGTCAATTAGCCTATTCATAACCATTTAATTTGGTGCATAGATAAATAAAATTCTCTGATAAATAAGGGAGTTACGGACTCGTCCTTTTTTATGGGACATTTTATATAATAATCCATTGACTGAATTGAGTAATAACCACCAACATTTATATAATTTGCAAAATTTCGGTAGAAATTCCCTGTCACTCCTGTCAGTAAATCATCCTGGGACGTTTCTTGATTTGAAACACGTAAAATATCGCTTATTTCATATTTAAAGGAAATTTCTTTCGAAAATGTATGATTTATTTTATTGTTTCAGATGGTCAATATAACAATCCTTTGGTAAGAATAGTCTTTGCACCACTACGCATAGTGATATTTCTGATCGAAATGGTGATAATGTTGGTGACAATACCTTTTTACGTGATTTCACTACCTATTACGTTGGTTCTTTGGTTAGTTGAATTACTGTTTGGCCGTGTATTGCCTTTTATTGTGAAAGTAGTAATATATTTATATATAGCGGCATTTATAATAGAATTTCTAATTGAATCGAATAAAAGAAATTAATTTTATCACATATGTAATTTGGATTTGTAATCAAGTAATAAAATCTTTTTATGAATTTCTTTCTTTTTTTTTATATCATTATTATAATACCATATGATTTTAAATGGGTATCCATGTATATTGTAACGAAACCAGCAGACATTCGAGCGACAATAAAAAGAGGTTGTAATTCATCTCGGCGCGACGTATAAAAACGAAATGTAAATAGCCATGAATTATCTCCACGCCGCGGCGCCGTACGGCGTGCATAGCGAAAGGACTAGAACATTTCTCGTATATGTGGAGAAAAAGCCGGGCTGTGCCCGTATGTTCTGGAAATCCTCGCATACGTATATAAGGCGGCTGGGTCACCGATGGATGATTCATTGCGGAATGAGTAATTGCGGAGTAATTCGGGAATAAGAAAGTCCTTAGGTAGTCGACGCGCGTAGAAATAAATAAATATAAGTTCTTTGAAGTGGTAGCCGAAGAATAAACATAAATATAAGTAGTATAAAATAAATATAGTGGTGCGTGTTATATAAATAGAAGTGTTAGATAAATAGACGGACTTAAATAATAGTAGTAAATAAATACCTGTGTAAATTTAAATCGGAGTAGTTTAAGTGTGATACATTAGTTTTATATTTTTATATTGTTATATAATTTTACGTGTATGAATATACAGACTTTTAAATAAATAAATTGCACGAGTTGTTTATTGGAACCCGAAAACGTTACAATATTATTATTAAAGACACAAAATTATTAGAATTAACACACTTGCAGTCTTTTTCACGCTAACGAAGATAGAAGACGACAAAACACAACTAACGATCATATTACCAAGTTAGAAATAAAATGTAATTATTTTACATAGTTCCAGAATTTTTTTTCTGGTTAAACTTGAAATTTAAAACAAAATGCTTATAATGAAATTTTTATACAGTCAAAAATCAACACCGTTTTTATAATTTACCATAAAATATTAAAATGGCTGTGAAAATAACAGGAACAAAACATTAAGACAGGCCTTAACATGAATGATATCTTGAAAATACTCCCATCATTATTGCATTAATTTACTATCCGCTAATAAATAATAAAGTTTTACTTTGAGTACAATCTTAGTTTTCTTTAATGCTCATTTACACGTTTCCAAAGTATATCTTAATTACCTTAAAAAGAACTTTCCGTAATGCAACTGCAGATTTGGATTTTAGACTCGTTGCTCTTTGAATAGCCAAGGAATAAAGTGGGAGAGATAAAAGCATTGCAAACGGGAGGCCACCATTTGAAGCCCCCTAGGCAGACACCTGGGTGCCATTCGCCACAGACGTGATTAATTAATGAAAAGTATATCGCGGATACATAATACGTAATATAGGAGAAAGAATTAAGGGTGTTGTATAGGAACATTTTCAAATAATTGCAGATTACAGGCTACCTTTAAACTTTATGCAAAAATGATTTAGATGAAATTTTCTTGTAATGTTGATCTACATGTCCTTACGCATTTAGCTTTTTTCATTTTTTATTAATAGTCATAAAATATTAAATATAAATAGAAAATCAATAAATAAAATGAGTACCGATGTATAAAATATTATTGTGAATAATAATTTCTAGTGAAATTTTTTTGTATTTATTAAGATAAATGTGTAATTTGATAAGTACGAAATGCATTTTGGCACTATTTTAGTACGCAACCTGCAGTCAAATATTTGATATATTCTTGCAATCCAAGACAGGGCGGAGTTACTTTGTTTAGGCGGGGATTCACTTCAGCGCCAGAAATCTAAATATAGAAATTTTTCTGTTACGGTTTAGTAGATATTTGATTAAACATTATTTATATTATTTTACATTTCATAAAATTGAAAACATTATTTAGTAATCTTGGTTTAACTTTATAAAATTAATAAATATTTTCTTTTTGTAAAATTTATATTATGTTGTATTACATTTAATAAAATTGAACGAACACATTCTCTGTTCTGCTTTGATAACTTTTACCATATTTATCTGTGGTACAACTTAATAAAATTAATAATAACATACAGTTCACTAAAGAGAAAGAAGCACATGATCGATCTTTAAATTTCCTTGACTTATAAATCCATATTAGTAACAACAAGTTAGATTACAGCGTTTTTAGAAAACCCACCTTCGGCGATACGTTGATACTAAATACTTCCAATCATCCCACTAACGTAAAACACGCTGCGTTTAATTCAATGATTTATTCAGTGATTGAAAGTACCGATGAACACGTTTAACTTTACTAAAGAATTAAAAACTATTAAAATAATTGCACAAAATAATGGTTATAACTCGTCTCTAATAGACAAATTAGTTAATAGAATGAATAAATCAATTACATTAAAATTAGCATTTCCCCCGTCTCAGGACTTGAAATTAAAACAATGGGTTAAAATTCCATATTTAGGTAGTATGAAAATTGGTAAGGTTTTAAAGAAGCTGGATTTTAAAATAGCCTTCTATAATAATAACACTTTAAAAAGTCAATTAACGAATAATAAAACAGCGAATCCAAAGCTAAACAAATCAGGAATTTATAGAATTAATTGTAGTGATTGTAATAAATTTTATATAAGTCAAACGGGGCGGAATTTCAAATTAAGGTTTTCAATAGACAATTTAGAAGTACTGTGTAGTTTAAATAAAAGTAAAAAAATGAATGTTCTTATAGAAGGTTATTTTATAAAAGAAAGTTTACTTTTCCAACCAAGCAAAGTTATTAATGACCAAACCGAACTCATAAACGCACCGTTAATAATCCCTAGCATTGTAAAACGGTCTTTCTACATAAGTCATGAGCTTTTTCGTAATTTTCTATTTTTTCTTTGAAGTAGGTAGTTACAGTATATTGAATTTTACTTTAGTTTCTCTAGAACTCCTGACGATGCCGCAAGGCGAAATATACATTGAGTGTTTAAATTATATATATATATTTGTGAAACAATACCAAGTGTTTTATTTGTTATTACTTGCTTATAAGTATCATGATAAGCATTTTCTAAAGAACTTTGCATACTCGTTGCAATGTGAATACCTAATATTTATACTTTCCTAAGCTACTGATAGACATACACACAAAAACGAGTACACATATGGCTTAATAACACTTAGTTGATATGATAAAATTATTTATAAAAATTTCGTAAGTATGATACGTATCATATATACAAAACAGAATTTCAGGGATTACCCGATCGAAATATCGTATATATATATACACTAAAATCTCATTTTGTTGTCAGTAATAAAACATCAACTGCAACTTGAATTATAGTAAAATGGACGAAAAATGCATAAATAGTCGAAGCAATCAGTTGAATCCAAATCATCTTTCATACTGCGAAAGTCTAAAAATCGAGAATTGTCCTGATAATTGGAACTGCAGTAAGTATACTCAAACCCTATTTTCGTAATTGTTTTGTTACACATCTCTAAAATAACGACTATGGTTGGACTGTCGGAATTGATTAGATTTTTTTTATCGAGAACAACTTAATTGATAATATACTAATATACAAAATTTGTATTTATACTTTTAATGTGTAAAAGGTTAATATTAATATATACTCTGTCTCAAAATATAGTAACCTGTGGGAGCTTGCATTCGCACTATATCTTGAAACGGACTATACCTACATATATAGTATGTTTCAAGATATAGTGCTAATGAAAGCCCCCACAGGTTACTATATTTTGAGACAAACTATATATTCTTTTACTTTTAAACTTAAAGCCTCTGCAATAAGTACATTATAAGCAATAGTTATCTTATCAGATAGATTTGTTTGTGATTCATATTTTTTAATTATTCAAAATATACTTATTTATATTAAAGAACATTAGTATTAAACTTGTTGTACATCTGGCAATTTATTGAACTTAAAATTGATAGATATAAAACGAGCTTTATGTAAAAAGTGTCTGTAAATGGTTTACGCCCGCGCCATTTGCATTTTACCGATTTTTACGATTTACAATTTTCACACCCGACAGAATTTAAATTTACTTATTGTCAAATTTGACGTTAGAATCCCATAAACGCAGTTAAAAGATACTTGTAGCAGTTGGTTTGAAAATTATATACATGAACTATACCTTGTCTCAGAATAAGGAGTGATTCAAATATCCCGCCAAAACATGGAACACATAGCTTAAAATTTAGTAGACAATTTGATATGACATCATGACAATTGAGGTTAGATGAACTGTATTAATACTAACTAAGGATTTAGCTGTTTTGTGTTTCATTTACTACTTTCACTAAAATAGATGGATGTGCCGCTTTTCATTTTACCATTCAAAGCAGCAATACGAGTGCACGGCAATTGGAAAGAGGAGAGTAAAGTTATAAACACAAGTGAGAGTAAAATTATAAACACAAGTAGGTGCATACATCTAATTTGATGAATATAAATCTCTTAACATTCAAATCTGTTCATTCTAGTTTTTCAAAAAAAATCATTAGAGGAATTTACGGATATATAGGCCCAATTTCAAAATGAAAAGAGTAGACTTTGTTCTGAGCGTTTTGAGAAGGATTGCCATTATAAATATATAATTACCGCACATTTTAGTGAATGTGCTATATCAACATGAAAATTGTGAATCAAGTCTATTTATTATTAAATATTTGTATCAGCAAGCAAGAGTGAATCAAACGTTTTATCAAAACATCCTTAAGAACTTGCAGAAAAAGTTTATGCTTATTAGTTTCTGTTGTAAATATCAATAAAGAACTTGTACAGATAAATCATTCGTATTACTGCTACAAACCTTGAGGAGGTAAATTCAAGCAACTACTCTTGGAAATGTGAAGCTTACATAGAACAGTAATAAATTGAAAAATTTACATCGGCTGAAGATGTTTACACGATCTGCAAAGATAATTACATATACCTACACATTACTAATTATTCTTCTCTATTAAAATTGATGTATTTTGAAAATATATAAAGTATAACACATTTTTATTTCTATTATATATTGGAAATTAACAATAATTTAGTGTTCACAAGATTAAAAATTTACATGGTCAGCACAATTTTTCCAAATACTTATTGTAACATTTGTAATTGCTTCTGCCAAAAGTTCTCGAATAACTGATATTCTGAAAGGGGATTTTTTTGAAGTAACTTCACCTTATGTATCAATTCAGAACATATGTGAAGTATTCTTAATTGCCTATCTTTATCGGTATGGCTTTATAACCCTACAGGTTTTCAACAAAGCTTGTCGTGCACTCATTATACTTGTGGCAATCCAAACTTTTTCCCAAATATTCTCCACCTAATATTTTCACCTTTTTCTATTAGTACAGGTTTCTTTACGTTTGACATATCTGAAATATAACATGTATATGAACATGTGGTAATATAATTAATATTTAATTAACATTTACTTGAAATTAATGCGTCAATTCTAGAATATATGTGAGTTGTTCAGTTCATTTATGGTAATAACTCGTCTATAGTTATTTTTGCAATGATATTAATATTAATTGTTGGACGTTTGATTTTTGCACTGTCGTACAATATTTTTGACAGATTCATCAAATTCAAAGTTTTAAATGCCTGATCACTTGTTCCTTAGGTCTTAAGCCGTCTGATCAACTCATGCTCGCGTTGTACATAAAAGTACGGATTTTATTTAATAACACAATAAACTATAATAAACCGAAGTAAAAATGTAAGAGACTAGGTTATGGCTTGACTATAAACATAATGACGTTCTGTCAAACTTATTTTCCCATGTTAAACTTGCCTACGCAAGAACCAATGAAATACCTTAAAAATATACGCCATTTTGGCGCGATATTTGAATCACTCCTTCTTATTCTGAGACAAGGTATAATCAACTTTAACAATATATGAATTCGAAATTATAGTTTAGTAGGTAATACTATTTCGTAATATTGGCAATGTTATGAATGTTATAATTGCACGTAAGCAAGATCATATGATTATAAGATTATGTTTATTTTGTAAATTACATCTTTAGGCACGACACTGGCGATAGAATAAAGACGTTTCCAAGTTGCTGATTAAAATAACATAAAAATTTCTAAATCGCTATGTGTAGGTAATCAATTACAGACACCCATTACTACCTTGCTGTTCGGAATATTTCTGTATCCAACAGTGTACACTAAAACCTATCAGCAATAATAGATTTATAGAAACTAGGTATCCTATGCGATTTCATTTAGGTATATGTTAGTCGAGGCGCGCACCGAAATGGTACGTACGTGGCGTGGTAACAACGTGGCATGTGGCAAATTTTTAACTAGTGAAATCAGTTGCCACAGCGCCATATCGATGCGCGCTGTCGCATCTGATTTCACTCGTTTAAAAATTGCCACATGCCACGTTGTCACCACGCCATCGCCACACCACTTTGGTGCGCGCGTTTTGTTAAAATAAGACGTCTTATAGCATGAATTATCTTCGATATCTTGAAAAAGGATAAATAGTCAATAATTGTTTACTCTCAGTATTTCTGTTTTATTTAACTAATATCAAAATTGAAAATGCAATAAAATAATAAATTAGTTTTCCATAAATTTGTAAGATATCTTTCAGTTGAGCTTTTCATTCCAGTAATGACTTATTTCTCTATTATTTTGAGACCTGTAAAAATATACTTTGTTTCCCATTCATCAAATACGTAATTTTTCAGCAGTAGCATATGGAGAAGACAGGATTTCATTATCGACTCTAGCCAAATTAGTAATACATATAGCTGGCTCTGTGGTCCCAATAATAATATACTATATGGTGATATTGCTGGTGACAATAACGATAGTGGCCCTTCAATTATGTCATATGTTAACCCAAATATTAGCTGTAGTTATTTTACCAAATATTGTTAAAATAGTATCATACGCAGAAACATTTACAATTCATATTCTCAGAGCATTTATAATAAAATTTCTTAAAGTAGCAAAATACAAATATTAGATTTCTGTATATATTTATGTATGTATGTAACTTATATGATGTATTATGCAATGAAGTAATAAATTGATTTACTGCTTCTTCCATTTTGTCTTTTGATTACTAGTTTAGTTATTAATCATTTCCTGAACTCGCAATTTCATTGTTTGTTTAATATTACATTTCCAACGTCTATTTTTGCATTTTTATTATTGTAGAGTTAAAATAACATTTTTCATTTTAAAAAACGCTTATTTGCAGTAGTGTGCCATTGGTCGCATTCTTCCCACTCCAACTGTCCACTTGACAATAGTTGAGTGTTGGCTGGAGCGGATTCTTCTGCCCTTGTTTATAAATACCATAGTTATACAACCTAGAGAAAACTGTAAATATTTCTTATGTAGTAAAGTGTCGTCCTCTGATATCTTTCAAATGGATTAATACGAATGAATGAAAGTGCTCAGCCAATGAAATATTCTCAACGCCACTCCCACAATTTAATCCGGAAGTTTATAAAAAATGTCAATATATTTTGATATTTTCTATTAAATTTTACATAAGAGTATATTTTGTTTGATTTGCTTTTCACATCGTTTGCCCTTGAATTACATATCAACATAACCTATATAGCTTAACTGTGATAAAGTAGATTTAAGTAAATGTTTTATTGAAGAATCGTAGTATTACTATTTTTTTCCCTTATTATACTCACAATTATCCTTTTATAACATAATAAAAGAAAGACATACAAAAGGCTTTTTAAAAAACGTATTCATGTTTTTTAAAGAAATAAATCTAAACAAGAAAACGGTATTAAAAAGTCAGCATTTTTATTAAATACATACTCACCTACATGAAATGTCAGTCTGTTTCGGGTTCAGAGTTTGGGTTATTCTAATTTGTTTCTATGTGTTCAACAGGTATGTCTAAAACAGTCTTCTATAAATTCGGTATAACTAGATATATTATGTAAAAGAAGAAAAAGTAATTAAAAGCTATCCAAACCACAACATTTATTAAGCTTTGCATGGTTTCATCAACTTGACTGGTTTATGCGAGGCTTTCAAACCAGTAATGTAGTACGTTTTACAAAGAAAATGCATTATAAACACTACATTATTTTAAGGTTTTGGTATCTTCAGAATTTAGAAATTTAAATGGTTCACAGCCAATCATTTATCACTTAACCAGGATAAATGTGAGACAATTTATTTTACTAGTAAACATAGATCAAACATATATTCTACGAATTGAAAATTCCTTGATATTAGACTAGACACAAGATTAATATGGAAGCCGCAGATAGTTGAATTAGTCAAACACTTATCTTCTGCCACTTATGCAATTAGACGTATCAGATTTATAACTGATAGTCTACTGGAATAACGACATACTATGGACTATCAAATCACATATCAACAATGTTTAACCAATATGGGGTAAGTAGGCCTATGTAGAAAAGGTGTTCATCCTGCAGAAGAAGGCTGTTCGAGCAATTGTCTGTGTTTCACAAACTATTCGCTGCAAACCTCTCTTCAGAGAACTTATGATAAGTCCATTAGCCTAGACACATATTCTGCAACAACTAAGGAGGGCTTTGAAAATGCTGTCACACCTCATGACTAGGGGTGAGATTACAGAAGTCTCCACCCCTCATAACCATTTGCTGCACATCCCGCATTACATAGGACAAAAGCCACTTCAGTACAACACGTCACTGGTAATTATTTAACAAAATCAAAGTTATGTGTAGACATCTTTCTACTTTCGTATCTAAAGAGAAAATAAAGGACATTCTCCTTCAAGAAGCATTCTACAATGTCAATGACATAAATTAGCCCTGTGTTGACGTTATCATTACATTTTTGCTTGATGTGCTATTGTGTAAACTGTATGTATATCTTATTATTGATATAATAAATTTATTATTATAATAGAAACACTATCCTTCTTACTGTAGAAGTGTTATAATTAATCCTGCTTTTACACCCACAATACTTCATCTCATCAGGGAAGTCGCAGCAACTTTCATTATACATGTACATTCTTGGTAATTATCAATATAGTAAGTACTGCCTACACGTGGTCTGTATATGGACGTTTCTTCAATTTGTATATATTTACCTGCGATTTTAAAAATTGCTTTCAATAATAGTAATTCCTAATAATTGAAGTTACGTTGGGGTTATCAAACAAAACTAGTTTAAAATATATAACACTTTCGGCTGTTACTTTGTGAAGATTCATGATACTGGATATAAGTAAAATAAAACACTCAATTAAATTTGAATAACTTCACTTTATTTTAATCACTATGTGACTGGAGTTTCGACATTACATGTCATTATTAAACTAGCTTACTTATATTTCTACTATTTAATTTTTCTTTCACCCACGTTTAATTGCAATTGTTTGAAATCTTCATGGATTTTATTGCGTTATATATGTAGAATTTTAGCCTTCATACTGGTTGAAGTAAGGTATATCACTTCATAAAAATTAATTAGATACACACTTAAATGTACTCGGCTTTGACATTACTTATTTTATTATGGTTCTAGTTACTTTTATTTTATCTAGGCCTGAATTGTAACAACAACTGCCATGCCATGATACAAGTCTGGGCTATACTTTGGAATGTCTGACTCACAACATTCGACTTTAGACGCTACACGCTAGTACTGACCATATGGCGCGCGGATCGGATTCAATTGCAGAATGGCGGCAGTTTGCACATTTTGTGGTCGATCATTTCTTATTTGAATAATACAGGCCAATAGTTCATTTAGCCATGTTGCGTTAGCAATTATTCTTGTCTTATCAACAATATTAACGTGTGACATTTTTAGGAAATAATGTATCGTTGACAAATTGATGACATTTATGAAGTTGGGACTACTATGTTCTATTCGGTAAAATTTAGAAGCCAGCAATAACAACTAAAAGCAAAATTTTATGTAAGAGTTGTCCCACTTTTTTTTGTCCGTAACTGTACCTGCATTATAATTTTAGTTATAGAAATCACATATTAAATATATTTTTCTATTTATGTCTAAAATTCTAAAATATTACCCTAACTATACCGTGTACCAAAATTATAACTATTTTATTTGAAAATCGACTTCATATACCTACCCTTCGTCTATCTTTCCTCATAATTCTCGAGGTAAGTATTTTTACTCATATTGATTGAATGACTGCTTTAATGGAAACCGTTGATTGAAGGAATTCCTTCAATCAACGTGGAAACTTTAAAATGTAATATTTCTGCACAAAATAAAGTAATTAACCTGTATTACCTTATATAACGTTGAAAAAAAAACTATACGTCAAATTTATTACTATATTAACAGAGATTATAAACATTTATATAAAAAAACCATTGTTGTACACCAGTTTATTTAATTCAAACTGCCGCCATTCTGCAATTGAATCCGATCCGCGCGCCATATGGTCAGTACTAGCGTGTAGCGTCTAAAGTCGAAGTGTTGTGAGTCAGACATTCCAAAGTCTTACCCAAGTCTGAATGAATAATCATCAATTATTGTTGAGGATAGTACATACCCAACAAGTTATACCACAGATAAATATCCAGATGGCCCATGATTAACAAATTTTTGTAGCCCTAAAATGGTTACGAACACCAGGCTACGCCACCGTCGCCGGGTTACTACCACCAGAGGCGCTGAATATTTGATAAATTTATATAATCTGCAGTTTAGTTGTAATTTAAGAGATTGAAGCCTGCAATTGGTATTCTAGTTAACGACAGATGACGCTCCTAAAAAAATTATTATTTTAGGTAATTTATTTCGGTACTGAATAAATTAGTTTACATATATTTTTTTCTGTTATTTGAAAATATTATAATTATTTTTGTCTAATAATTGACAAAACCATTTTTACTAAATATAGGATTCAAAATTTCATTTAATTTCTACCCATATGATCATAAGACTTAAGGTCTATAGTTGCTTGCAATCATTTCTGCACAAAAAACTGTTACATCAACTATGCACACAAAGTTACCTTGCGTACTTTTTTTTTCTATTTATATGATTTATTGACTATAAATTCCAAGAGCTCCTTCTTTGAGTAAGATTAATGTTTGGGGGAATATTATTTACAATCTAGGAAGACGATTAATTTTAGTGAACAAACTGGAAAATATCCTAATGTAAAGACTTATATAGGTATAGCATAGATAATATACAGGCTGGCGCACCACATTTTCGTCGGTTTATATATACGAAAAGTGGCAAAATGTTTTAACACTTTGCCACATTACGGGCACGTTTTAAAATTGTTTTGAAATATACAGAGTGATTCAATACAATGTTGCGTACCAAAGTTATGAAAATTTAAATGGAACACTTGTATATTATGGCATATTTTAATACTATAGGCTAAATCAAGGCTACTTACTGTTATACTCCCTATGCATAACTTAACAGAGACATTTAACTATTTCTGTCTTACATATTTGAGCGAATTATTTTGAATTGTATTTATTGTTTACTCCAAGCATCAGACTTTAAGATAAGTTAAAGTTGAAATCTAAAAATTATACAGAGTGTTTAAAAACAATATTATTATTATTACTTCAAACAGATACATTATTTACTATTGTTACTAAAAATTATATTAGTAATTTAGGATTTTCAATTTCAAACTTAAGTTTCTTGCAATTCATTTTTTAAACGGATAATATTTATTAACCTAACGGTTTGATTGGTTTTGTTTCACAATAATTAAAAAGCATCATAACTAGGTAAACAACAAATACATACTTTATTAAACAAATAACAAACTTAAGTAGTAAAAGAAAACTAATGTTTTAACAAGTGCTCAAAATGATGTCCTTATTTTTAAATACATAAACGAATTTTCTCTTGAAAGGACTGTTTAACTCTTGTTAAAATACTTGGTGTTAAAGAACGAAACGCTATTCTTATTCTTTCTCTCATATCGTCTGGTGTAGTTGGTGGTGTATCATAGACAATATTTTTGAAATATTCCCATAAAAAAAAAACGGAAGTCGTTAGGTCTGGAGAATTTGCTGGCCAATTGAGTGGACCGCCGCGACCTGTCCACCTATTGGGATATTGCCTATCCAATTCATTTCTAACATTTACTTGAAAATGCGCTGGTGCACCGTCTAGTTGTAACCACATTCTCTGTTAGTTACCATCGAAAAAGAACGTATCACTAGCGTTCCAATTATTCCACCCTACACATTGACACAACATCTGTCTTGCCTTCGAGACTTCTAAAAAAATGAGAATTTTCGTCACTGTAGTAGTGAAAATTATGTCTAATCCGTTATTGTGGAATGATGACTCGTCCGTAAAAAGTACAAAATCCAAAAAAATTTCATCTTTATTAAACTTCTCTAGAACCCATAAACAAAATACGAGCTGACGATCGTAATCTACTTCCAAAAGTGCTTGGTGTAATTGAATACAATACGGAAAAAAGCTGTGCCTTTTTATAATTTTTCCGACGCCGCGCCTGCTTAATTATTCCACTGGCTTCACTTATTTTTCGCTGACTTGTATGTGGCTTTTCTACAAGAGATTCGATAACAACAAAATCATTTTCTTCATTTCCCATAATTGGTGTTTGCCTTTCTGGTTTCTGATAACACATGCAATAAACTTTCTAATGACCGCCTGTCAGGGCAATGACTCGTGTTAGGATATTTTTAAGCATAAACTCTTGATGCTAGCAAGTAATTTTCGTCAAACTCTCCAATTACTAAAATCATATCCACCTTTTCGCTATGAGAGTCGGTTCTCATTTTAAATAATTGAAATTATTGAAACGACGTTGAACAGCGATGACGTCTTAATTAATATGTACTGTAACTGTCAAATAATTTATCTGGCTGAAGTAATAATAATTCCGCCTACTTTTGAGAAATAAATTGCAAGGAATTAGTGTTTGAAATTGATATTCTTAAATTACTAAAGAACTGAAAACTCTTATAGCTGCGACCATCATCTGACTAAAAACTTGAACAGAGAATTTTACACTCACTTTTTAAAAGGAACTGGGTGGTATATTATCAAAGAATATTACCCTTACGGTAAAGAAGCGGCACTCCATAAGAAAACTCAGTTTACTTTTCAACGACCTTCGGCCATTTTGAAACTACTAATTCAGTGGCGCGCCTTTCAGTCCATTGGCGTAGAACTGCCGAATATTGCCAAAATAAATTATTATCATATTTAAACAGTAGTTATTCGGCAATTATTATACGTGGATATCCAAATAATACTTTTGTAAATATTTTGTTTGGAATGTTTTGAAGAGGACAATTAAGAGACAAAATTTACAAGTAATAAACAGAATTCTTTAATAATATAATTCATAAACAAACATATATATTTAACACCAATTATATATAACAATAAAATAATTTGATATAAAAATAACTACAACTACAAACTAGAAATAGTAATTATTTTTGTCGACTTCCCAGGTGTTCTTTTAAAATCTGCATTAGCTCTTTTGAGAGTATAAAAAAATTTTAACTTACAAAATAATTTCATTAAGTACAACCTGGGGAAGTCTTCACATGGCATTCAAAAAGGAATTTGTTCAAGCACTTTAATGAAATTTAATCCAACATTATCTGTAATTGTAAAGGTTTAAAAATGTTGCACCAAACACAATTTCTCTGATATACTCTACAAAATCCAAGGTAGGTATACATAAATTGCAAAATGTTGATTTTTCTTTGGTTTCCTAGGCATTTAAATGGCACATAATTGTGCTTGCACTTAATTCCTTAATGTACCTACCATATTGTGAACATTTATTACATGTATGTTTATCCAAACACTTTTTCATAAAATATCCGCAAACATAATTTAATTTTCAGTTCAAACCTTAACTTTCTTTTTCGGGGTGTACTGAAAGACAACTTTTTATGTGTTTGAGTAGCCATAGGACTTCCTCTCGTTGTTACTCTATAAACAAAAAAGGATACAATTATTGTATGAAGGATAAGTTTGATCTTAAACTTACGGTGAACTAGACCAGAATGAGCAAGATGGTTCATAGGTCTCAGGATTGGCTTCCTCTGTTAGTCTATTAACAAAAAAAATGCAATTCGATGAATAGTGAGTCTTCATTTTAAACTTACAATGGGCGGACGTTTTCATCTGCTGGTAAGTACTGTATTGGTTTTGCATGGCATTGTAGTCAATTCTTCAAATCATTCAGAAACATATGTGCTTCAAAATGTTTCGTGCATACTCTTGTTTGTTTTAAAAACTATTCGTCTTTCCCTATTAAATCTGGACGACTGCAGGTTTGAATCCATTCAAAACACCTGATAAAAAGAAAAATATTGTAATAAACTTTAAGTAGGTATGTACATTAGTGCAATTCTTTGTACGAAAAAACTAATTCCATAATTTCCAAAAGAATATTACAAAAAAGATATTAATGTTTACCTGTTTATATCTCCCGGAAAGTAAAAAAAGCTTACATTTTCAAGATTTTCCACCACAACTAACCAATGATCAATACATTAACAAGTCAACAAATTTTCAATTTACTTCAAAAAACGCTACTATAATTTGTTTATACCGCACAAAACAAACAGCTGACGTCTAGCAACAGTTAACGGCCATTTTGAGAATATACATGCGCATTGGAGCGTTTTGAAAATGATATCAGAGTGTCGCTTCTTTACCGTAAGGTAATATTCTTTGATATTATTATGCGCATTTGTTATTTTTGTTAGTGCTCCGCTCTTCTTGTTTTTCTGATCAATACTATAGGTCTCCTTTATGTCACTGAAAGAAATAATTTTATTATACATAACCGCCATTTAGTAATTTATTTCGAAAACTCTTAAATAAATGAGGTGCAAATCTTTCACCGGCTCTTGGACACACTCTTTGACGGCAGTCATTTGGACACTTGATGTAAAACCTCGACTCGATCATTAGTAACAGGGATATTGCCTCATTTTCATATAACAAAAATTCTGCGATATGAATGTCTAATAAAGCTACTAAGTTGATGTAAACATTTTTTGTTAAATAATCTGCTAAATAGGTAACCGAATAACATTATTATGTTTCAGTGAAAGGCACAAGGACAATAATTACAGATTCAGAATAATCTAAGAAATTATGATCAACGGACTTCCGTGAAATCATTCCGGGCTCTTTTTATGCTTCATTCAAAGCGAGATTGTAGATGGTGATGCCATTAAGCAATTTATAGGGCAACGTATGAAAATGATATTCTAATACTGGGATTTATTTTATATTCAATTTTCTTATGGCATGTAAATGTTTTATTGTAAACTGACTCAGCGTTAAAAGTAAAATGACGATCCTCATAACTCATAACTAAGAAAAAACATACGCATACTGCTTCTTTGTACATAGGGCAAAATTGATTTAAAGAGTGCTAAATTAACAAGTCATTACTCCAATCGTATAGAGTGTAAATTAATTAAACATATTTTAACACAAAAAATGATTTTATCCGTGCCTGAGGTGAACATAAAATTTAACAGCGTGCCAAAAGAAATGTTACCCATGCAATTAAAATTGTTATCGGATGTATGTTCTAAGCTTTTCTTATTGGGAAGTGTTTGTAACTACGATCATGATGATTGATGGTTACACAGATATACTCTATTTGGTTTATTTTCTAATATAAAATCTCACTTGGAAAACCGAAAATAATGCTTGAATTTATATCATCTGAAATTCAAGAATTCCTAATTTATATTGATAACTTGATAAATGATAAGTATGGTGTGTTTACATATGTATATGTTTTTTGTCGTTCACTAACAAAACTGAATGGGTTTTTTGTTGTCAACTCAAGGCTAAATGTGTTTGGGATGAGATGAATAAGGAGATAGTATTCTTGTTAAATATTAAAAATAGAAAATAGATCTTAATCAGAGAAATAGAGTAGGGGAGAACGCGCTTCGACGAGTGCGCATCCAGTTTTAAGCAAACGCTATTGTGGTCGCCATTTTGCAGGAAGGCATTTCTTTTCACACGTAAGTTTGTTTACATTTTTCTAAGTCAATGAACTTTACATGCGAATTGTTGAGCTAGGTATAAATATTACCGTAATAGAACCTTCAAAATGGCGGAATTCAATTTAACTTAGTTGGCGCATCTTTAAGCGCGTTCTCCCCTACTCTATTTCTCTGATCTTAATTCAAGTTCCCCAATATCGTCATCTGGTGTCGGTTAGTTAAACTTAAAAGGTAACTTATAACAAATCTTAATTTCATTTTTCCAGCAAACATGTGGTTCAAATATAAAATAATGGTAAATTCTAAATCGTAGTGTCCTCTATTTTCCTTAAATGAACTAAAACTGAAGGGCTACAATAAAGCTTATCTCATGGGCTCTCTGTTCTTTCTCTGTGGTTATACAAACAAACTAATTCATAACCAAGCAAAGATTTTATTAAAGGTTAGTACTTTGAACCTTTTGCAGCTTGTTCTGCAATATCCATTGTCAATTATAAGATAAAATATATAGGAAAAATGACATTTCTTCCTTATATCGTCTTGCAATATGTGTTTTAGAATAACATTTAACATCCACAATCACATCATCACTTATTTTTGGAATTTGAAAAATTAGTGTCAGTAGACTTATCATATCCCTAATTGAAAATATTTTAGGATATTTAAATCTAAAGCAAAACGCCTACAAAATTGTAACAAATACGATTGGTGTAATTGGATAATTGCGTCACTTCCTTTAAGCTCCCATTGGCTTCTCTTTACTACTACGACAAGACTGCTTTTACTATAACAAATTTTGCGGGAGAAATTTACGAATGGGCACATCCTACTGCCCAACCCCTCTGTTGGCTACCTACCCGAACTAACCTTCAGTTGTATAACTATAGTATTAATAAACAAGGCTTCTGCTTTATGCGATCGTCAGTCATTTGGTATTTTTCATTGTTGCCACATGAAATCTTGTAATAATAATTGTCATTGCCATTTGACCGGATGTATATTTTCCTTAAAATTTTGACCTTTTATTAATTTTTTCGTCTATGAATATAATCATTTCCCCAGCGATGAGTATTCACAAATGTTTTTAATCATCAATAAATTCATGTTAAATATGTAAGCAAACTTATTGTCGTAAAAATGAATTTAATTTTAGTACAATGAGATCAATCGAGTGAAGTACCGTGTGTATCGTAAAGATCCCTAGTTTAGGGTATTTTCTTATTAGACAGATACATACAGGTACCTATTCTGGGGGGTTATTCTCATGAGGATAGCGATATCGCTATCCGTCAAGGCCACTTTATGACGTCAATAGCGATATCGCTACGAGGTATTCTCAGAGAAATAGAGTAGGGGAGAACGCGCTTAAAGATGCGCCAACTAAGTTAAATTGAATTCCGCCATTTTGAAGGTTGCTCACAAGCCTTACAAAAATGTTTGGAACAAATAACTTTATTTTTGGACCAGGTCCACGTTTCAACATTTTTTCCTAGCACATCTAACCACATTTTCAATGAATCACCCCGTGGAAATCTACAAATAGTGCAGAATTAATCGCGCTCTTAAAGATGCAATTCTTTCATTCTATTACGGTAATATTTATACCTAGCTCAACAATTCGCATGTAAAGTTCATTGACTTAGAAAAATGTAAACAAACTTACGTGTGAAAAGAAATGCCTTCCGGCTTAAATCTTCGACTGTTACTGCAGCCCAACACAGAGCACGACATGTTAATAACACACACAAGTCCTTTTTAATACAATTAATTAAAAATAACCTCCAAGCTTGACAATTACAACAACACAAGTGCCAATTACCCTGCAATAGAGGCGGGTTGTGAAATCGCAGTCTGCTACTTTGTCACTGCTACTGGTCAGTCACCGTTAGTAACAGTGACAGCAGCTTTAAAGTAGCAGTTCTCTCAGTAGTGTTTTATAAACCCGCCCTTTCACGTGAACGCCAAGTCTGTTACCATAGGAAGGGCGCAGTTATATGCAATACGTTTTTCCTCGACTTGCGACTTGCGACTAGCGAAAATAACCGCTTTCAGTAGTATCAGTGAATATAAACAGTGACAAAAATAGCTGCTTCTTTTCACTGTGACTACCGTGTCACAGTAACAGTTTGTCACTGCTACCGAAAAATAGCAGTTTTTCCCGACACTACCCTGCAAAATGGCGACCACAATAGCGTTTGCTTAAAACTGGATGCGCACTCGTCGAAGCGCGTTCTCCCCTACTCTATTTCTCTGGGTATTCTGCAGACATAGCGATACCGCCATGATTTTTTATGACGTCATAACACTTAGCGATATCTCGCTATATTTAGCGAGACTAAAAATAGGGTCGCTATAATTTATCGATATGGCTATGAAATGCTTATAAATTTCGAATTTTCTGTTTCTTATTTGTCCGACAATGACAGCTTTCTATGGGCAATATCAAGCCTTCCACTTGTTGGAAAGAGAAGAAAGAAAAAGAGAAATTCGCAGCTAAGGATACAAAGACAAGGATTAAGGGACACTTTGAACCCCTTTTCAATAACAGACGAGGAGTTCATTAGAAATTTCTGTTTGACAAAAGCAGTAGCAAGAGATCTGATTAATAATATCGATATCATATTTAATCAAAGGCATGTTGCTACAGTTCTCGACAAATAAAATGGGACACATCTTATTACGATTTTAGCTTAATTTTATTTGTGTGAGTACCCAAGTCTTTTACTAAAACAATTAATGTTATGAAATGCCTTGCATATATTATAAATGTCAAATATTTACAACAATATCTGTAATCTTGACTTACAATAATTAAAAAATATGTCCATTTTATTTGTCGAGAACTGTACATCCATTCCAACATATTTAGCTGTAAGATTTTTATTAGAATCTAAAATAATAAACAAAACATTGCAGTTGTATATTTTTTATTCAGTAATATATATAACTTTGCACAGGTTCTTTGTACACTATCTTTTCTTGGTCATGGTAGTTACCAAAGACTTGTTGACAATAGTTTATTAACAGCTCTTGGCCAAGCATCTGTTGGTAGATGTATTGACATGAACAGTATTAAATGCTCCTTTTGGGCCTGCGCTATCTCTCTTCTCGATTTCGTGACATGTTTGAATAATTATACAATCACAAACGTCAAACACACACATCAACACCATAAATGCTTTCATTCAGCAGGCGGATCGGAAACCGATCCCGCTCCAACCGTTCACTTCACAACAGTTGAGTGTTCGCTGGACAGGACCGCTCACCTTTATGTCATCGTCTGTCATCAGGTACTTTTCATTGCTGCCATATGCTAAAATTATAGAGATTAAACCGAATAAACAATAATAATAAATTGTTTTTCTGCATTAAATTTTGACGTAGTTTTTAGTGGAAGGACTGGTTTTTCCAACCCCGAATAAAATACTGAGTGAACTCCAATATTATAATACATTTAATACTGCACAATAACTTTAATTTGTTGTATCTTACTTTTCTAGTAACTTTCTTCAGAAGTATGTATTAGGTTGGTCTTGGAATGAATCAATGGCGCATGCGTACAGAATACGCTCGCTAAGTGAGCATAGAATTTTTCCGCTCACAAAAATGGCGACCGCTCCTGAACATGTTCACAGTGAGCGCTCGTCTACTTGACATGATCACTGAACAGTTGCGCAACTGTTGTGTCTGCTGAATGAAAGCAATGTAAATGTCCTTTTCCCCATAATATTACCACTATTACCAATGTCATGTTCGAAATGCAAACATAATTTTAAAAATGTTACTAAAAACTTAAGTATTGCTATGGCAACATGACTATTTGGAATATGGTAATTGTAGTATTGCCATACATTAGGCTTTGCCAAATAAATTATGTTGTCTGCTGTTCCAGCAACATAAATAATAAAGATGATGATAATTCTTTTCAACCTTAATGTATATTTTATTTATCTTAACAGCACGTACTTTATAAGTATACGTGAATTCCATCAGTGTATCTAAATTTGTCCTCTCTCGTCAAATCTCTTGTTTTACTTTTGATTGGAATAATTATAGCTTATTTAAAATGAAAACCAGAAACCATATAAAAATGATTGTATAATTTATTTAACATTTATTACATAATATATAGCATCGCTATGCTATATTCACCATTTTATTTATAAGAAACATGATTAAAAGAAAACGTTTGTACCTTGTTCTAGGTTGTAACGTTTTATGGTACGAATATATTTTTCTTGCACTCAATCAAATAGAAATCAATAATATTTTCCTGTTTCAAAACAAATAAAATTCAATTAACTTTTGTATACTTTTTACATTTTTATGCTAGCTCTATTCCATCAGAAACATTATATTCGCACGTAATGCTCTGACAAACTTAGAACTTCGCAATGGTCAATGTTCGGAGAAAAAACTTGAATCTGATTACTATCTATAACCATTCGCACGTGTTATATCTAGCATCTCAGAGTCCGCTACCCAGAAACACTTTCCTTATTAAAAATTTAATTTTAAGTCATTAATTTATAATCAAAAATCATCGTAAACATTAATGATGCCCAATTAAGTGCCAGAAAATATACATTTGCACGCTATATCCTCTTAACACCCAACACCATGTAACGGTAGGCCCTGTATATCATGAATAAAATATAAATATAATATAACATCAAAGATCTTTATATTAAAGTAATGGTATCATGATATTAATATAATTAATCGACACAGATCGGGAAACATATACTATTCATTTATTTGTATTAAATTATTATATTCCTTTTTAAAATGTTTCTATATAAATTCTGTATATGTTGGGAGTGTATAAAAGAGAAAAATAGTACGTAGGTGTATCTGTGTGAAAGAAACACATGTGGCGTCAATGTTATCAAAGTCAGCCAAGAGTTTAGGCGGCGTTAACAGAAACTGCTTTGTGTACAATCGACACGTGTGGAACCTTGAATGTTATGAAGAAAAGTAAAGTACATAAGTGGCTCGGGGAATTCCCTAAAAAGAATACGGAGAGACGTGCCATAAGCAAGGAGTAAGGAGTCAGACGTTCCCCAATAAGTGAACAAGTAGGTTCACAGGTCCCTCTTGTCGAATAACGGCTGGACCACACCCGAGTTACCGGGAACGATCTCACAGGCTAATAATGCTAATAGAAATATAGTAAATTAAGCATTATTTAAAAGTAAAAGAAAAAGCCTAGTGAGAAAAGAGATATATTTTTAATAAAACAAATAGTGTGCTACGCGAGGTAAAAGTTTTATTAAAACAAGTGTGTGTCCTGGTGCGATATAAAGAAGGCGGCATTTCAGTCTATCCTGGGGAAGCTGCCTTTGAAAACACCGTTTCCATCGTCATAGCATCTTCATAAAGGTACCCAACGTAAAATTGATTTAAAGGCCTATATCATGCATGCATTTTTTGTGAATAATGAATTAAAATCTAGTTAAATTCACGGTATATTATTTATGTAAGGCAACGTTGTTGTATTGACCTATTATATTTGCCTATTTTGTAACTTACGCTTAATTTGTATTGAGACATACCATTTGAATTGTGTTTCGTTCTGTTATATTTGTTTGTAACCTGACCTGTGTTGTTTGTGTTTTAATCAATATATTCATAATATTTAAATATCATTTTGCATCTTATTTGGTTACCTTAACATAAAAAATCTGGATTATAAAGAAGAAGTAATAGTACGTCTATAAAAATAATCTTAGTGTCTTAATACCCGAACCGCTTTGAAATTAAGAGTCTTATGCAAAACCGAACTATTATCTGAGCTAATTACGTGGAGTGTTCATTAAGTAAATTAATTTCACTATTAAATTTGAGTTTATTCACTTTCATTGCAAAATAAAACCGTACTATTACATATGGTGCCCAACATTGGGACATTTTAGTTAAGTTTATTGTATTTTAAAGGCCGTACTATTACATATGTCACCCCACATTGGGGCATTTTAGTCATTTTATTGTAGTTTAAATCCGTAGAATTACAACCATTAATAATTTTATTTTCGTAAACTTGAATCCAATAAAAACTTATTACTATTACAGGAAAACATTTATTATCACTGTTGCACAACGTTATATTGAATATACATTTGCACGTTATATTTCAATACACGCATAGCCACATTGATAACTCTTGGTATCAAACTTACTGTGAATCATTGAAAAACTTCTCAAATTCTTCCATTTGCATATCCATTATTTTTTTTTAAAAATACAAAAAAACAAATTACCAAAGAAAATAAATGAATGAAACTTAAATGCAAATAAAAATTAATACGCTAATACAAAAGAAATAAATATGAATCGTGGTGTATCTAACCCTACGATTTTAAGTTACTGTTATTCTCTTTTCAGATAACTATATCTGATATCTTAAATTTTATCTCGTCTTTTATTTTATACCTGTATCATATCTAAATTGTAAATATAAATTCATTTTTATGTCTATGTTTTCTCAATTAAAAAAATGTATGCAACTTAATATACTCATGTTAAATCTTGGAATACAATAAAACTTATTATTGTCTCTTTTATATTTTATATACTTAAATTAAATCTTAACGCTATTACTTATTATCTTATTAATATGCAAGAGACCACGGCAGTATGTTGTGTAGAATAGGTCGTAGCGACACTTGCAATTTACGTCACGCTTTTGCGATATCACGTGCTATCCCTATTTACTCTCGCTAATGGTGGTATCGAATCGCTATTCTCCAGAATAACCCCCCTGAATATGTCATTTTGTTTCAATTTGTTGTCGTTGTTTATGTCACATTTTACTTGTTTTTTATTTCCTTTCATTCCCTTACTGATGTAAATATACGATAACAAATCTGTCAAAACCATATATGCACATTAAGGGCTCTCCAGTTAGAGGTTAAAATGAACTAGGTGAAAATGACCGAGATCAAAGTGAACCTACCCTCGCCGGAACAAGTAAGGCGGCAGTCCCACTGCATACACAACCATTGAGCGCCAGTAACTGACATCGACATTCATCGACTAAAATTTTGTGGTACGGTCTCACTGGGAAAAGTATTCAAACAAAATTTAAGTTTCGCGCGCAAAAATTTCATTCAACAAAACTGGCAGGACATAAACTATAAACACAAACATAACCTCAGACGTCATAACTATAATCTTTGTTCTACTTCTTTAATTAAAAATGTCATCTAATTCTTCTTCTTCTGATACTGAAAGCATAGAAAAGTGTGGGTACGTCAAATATTTGCAAATAGAGAGGAGTTAGGAGAATTTCACCGTTTAATCAATCCCTCAACTTTTAAATGATACAGAAAAATTCTACAATTATTATAGAATGAATATTCAATGTTATCGTAACTTAATTTCAAAAGTAGAACCATTGTTTCATATTTCCGTTTATATTTTAAAAAAACAAACCAAAACACAATCAACAGGCGACGCTTGGGTTAACTGTCAAAACAGCCTTTCTGCGCATGTGTCCAATCGTCGATCATCAACTAAAATTAGAACCTGTCGAAAATTATGAACCGATGCATGCCGGTTGTTGTTGAACGATCGCTGTTAATCGATGCAGTCGGACTGCTGCGGATACTTTACTCCACGGATTATCGGATGGTTCACTTAAATGAGGGGTTTTGCCGCTTAATCTACCTAATGCAGGCGCACCTAGAGGGCGCCACGGTATTAGAAACAAGAGACCTAGAAGTAAATTTGAAGCATGACTTTAACCGAATAATTGAGATGTCGCTACTACTGTGTTGTTTTATGCAAGCGCGTAGTGCGCGTACAGGCCGTTAACCAACAAATTTTGTATGTGTTGCTAAACATTATTTTTCTTATTACTACTTAGTGGTGTTATAATCGTACCGTAAGTTCTGTAAAGAGTAATATGATAATTTTATTAAGTTGACATAATGCATTTTTAGACTTAAAATATGGATAGAAGCTGGTGCATTGCATCAATTGTATGTGCTGCGTACAAGCAAGAGCGATGCATATTTTCCGAGAATGCGAACAAGTAACTAATGGCACTAATAGTTGACATATAACCCGAAGGTGAGCTGGAGATTTTTTGTTTGTAGTTCTGATTCTAAGTGCAACAAGGACCACCTGGTTGTAGCAAGGATTTTGTTGGTTTCCGATTACACCAATTAAAGTTTGCAATTATTAGGAGTATAATATATGTAAGTGAGAATAATTGTAGTTGAGATGTCAGGCGATTTTTGACAAAAGATTAGTATACATTATAGAGGACCTCTAATTGAACAACTTTTTCTTACAAAATTATCAATGCAAATGTAGGGAAATGGAGATAAAAAATAAATTAGGTACTCACCGAGTTAATCTTGCAGGTTACAGCCCATGTGAGATATCCCATATAGAGCATTGATATAATGAAAATCGCAATAAATGATGTTTATTTAAGCTCACAACACAACAATTACCTTTGATTTCCACGTTCTTTGATTGAATTTTAGCAAAATTGTAAATACGAGATCACATGATATCAGCTGTTTTCGTTGACATTTGATGGTGCTTTTAAAATCGCAGAAGTCATAAGAAAACATACAAATTGACCTAAATTGTGTGTGATTATGTGAAATAAACATCAATTATAGTGATTTTCATGATTTCAATGATCTATATGGGATACCTTACATGAGATGTAACCTGCAAAATTGACTTGGTCAGTACCTAATTTATTTTTTATCTCCATTTCTCTATGTTTGCATTGATAATTTTATAAGAAAAAGGTGTTCAATTAGAGGTTCTCTATAAGGTACACTAGTCGCCCGACACCTCAACTGCAGTTTAACCCTATGGGTGTATAAGAAAGCCTTTAAACTACACGAAAAACTTACTACTTGTTTTTAAGTTTCTATATTATGTTTTTTCACAAGCAATCAATCCATGTTTAGCAGTGTTAATAGAAACTTCAGATTTCTTGGTACAGAAGCATTTATGGTTTTTCTTAATGATTTTCCTGTGCAGTTTCCTATAATGAAAATGTGCCTTTATACTATCGTTGATATTTGTTAGTATACAGTTGTAATTATTATATTTTATTATTCAGGAGCGAAACTTGGCAACAGCAAATGGGCATGAAACCTGTGCTAGATGCCAGTACAACATGTAATAAGAAACTTTGCAGCCTACATTTTGACACAACATACTATGCACACCCTCATTCAGTACACCTCAACAGAAGTGCAGTGCCGACACTCCATCCCATGAGGCCACCCATGGAGCTTAAGGCAGCCATATCATTGGAAGTCTCATTTGTTTTACGACAACAATAAATTAACCAATTTGGTGTTAGTTATTGCAGGTTTAATTTTTTTGTTTTGTTCTATAGCCATGTAATTAACATTATTTAGTTTTTAAGCCCTAATTGTCACTCTTTTAATTATATATTGATGAAAAGACGTCTACTAAATTTGTTAGGTATCTTATGTATCCATATTTTTATTTATGTCACCTTATTTTATGTTCATCATTTATGTAATACAAGATTTTGTAAATGGTGGTAGTAAACATGGGCTTAAGTCATTGTGTATCTATCGGGTTTAATTACCTACTTTGTAGTATTTTGAGAAGGTACTTGTACTTTTCAACAGCAATTCTATCTTATTGTTAAAACTATCTTTGTAGTAATATATATTGGACACTTGTGAAATATAGAAATAGTAATGCAATAAAACACCTTTTTCACAAAATATAGTTTAATAACTAGATGTCACATTTCGTGTGCACTGCACACATCGTCAGTAGTAACTGTTATTACTGACGATGAAAATGTGACATCTAGTTATTAAACTATTTTTTGTGAAAAAGGTGTTTTATTCTATTAATAAAAATATATTTGTTAGTCAAATATTCTACTTTTGGTAGATTATGCTATTGTTCGTTAATTTATTTTTGTACTGGTAATTTAACTAAAACACATGTTGGATGTTAGTTATAATTTTTCAATAGTAATCATAAATGTATACCTTTTCTACTTTGTAGTATTTTGAGTAGGTACTTGTGCTTTTTCAACAGAAATTCTATCTTAATGTTAAAAATATCTTTGTTAGTTGAATATTCTACTTTTGGTAGATTATGCTATTCTTCGTTACTTTATTTTTGTACTGGTAATTTAACTAAAACATACGTGTTAGATGTTAGTTATTAATATTCATAAATGTAGTTTGTACCTTTTCTACATAGCAATATTAAAGTGTAATTATTTAAGTAATTCTTTTCTTTAAAACGTTATTGTGTGGTTACAGCATTGTCATTGAATATCGTACTGTATACTGTTTTCCTTAGAAATGATTCCTCATTACTACGAGAACTAGTAAATAGTATGCAATTTAATTACAGTGTTATAATCATGTATCGCGAGATCAAAAATTATATTGATGAAGGTTTGTCATGTAATGTAAAACGTCTGTCTTAAGTTATATCATTGTCATATTGTCCATATTTGTCATTATATTTTCTCTTATAATGACAAATATTAATGACAGTATGACACTTAATGATATAACTTAAGACAGATTTTTACATTCCATGGCAAACCTTTATCAATATATTTTTGATCTCGCGGTATTAAACCCTAATTTTTAATAAACTTAATTTTGAATTTCCCGCTACCAAATACATTTTGAATCGCCCGCTATTTGCTTAGTGTTATTGAAAACTGTAATTTTTTGATGTCAGCGCCTTCTATATCGGCCTTCACGCAATACAAACCGCGGATAAAAATTTTGGCTTGACTGCGCCATCTGATCCTAATCTGTGATATAGTAATAAATATGACGTATAGTTTGTTTAATGTTAATATTTCTGCCCAAAATAATCTAATTAACCTGCAAGTGTAAAACATTCGCGGACAATTTGAATATGCATTTGCCTCGTACATCGAGAATACCGCATAACAAACAAATTCCCTAGCTGTGACAGGTATAGTATTATCTTAGTACTACATAAGTAACTCTATAAAATGAATTAATTACCTAATGTAACATTGAAAAAACGACACATCATACTTATTACTATATTAAACGGATTATAAACATTTATATAAAAAAAAGCAAGCATGTACGCAAGTGTGTTTATTTCAAATTGCCACCATTCGGCGATTGAATACGCGCGATGAGTCAGTAGTAGCGTCAAAAATGCGGTTGTTGCCGTATTTTAATTAATTATTAAGAAGTCGAGTAGTTCATTATTATCAGCTTTTTACTTATTATCGCAAATAAGAGAGATTATGACGTAAGACGCATTGTAAAACAGACGATAACCAAATTACATTTGATATAAAATATAACGGAGCATGCGTGGGTCGTTCTGAACCACTTTCAAAGCTGGTCCTTGATGGGGCGGGGGTAAGTAACACCGGTGGCAAGAAGATCAAAATAACACTAACAAAAGGAACACGCGAGGGTAGTAGAAGTTGCGATTGAGGTAACTCTGTATTTATTCTGATCCTAATGGGAAAGCACCTATTGTTAAGGCTATACACAGTACCTATACACAAGTCTTTCTCAATATTACCAACTAGTCATTCTTGCCACCTTAAAAATGTAGACCACGCAACCTTTACTTGAGATTAATCACATTGTATTAAAATGATGCAAGTTTTGAGAAAATGATGGACGTCGTGTGTGGGAGACCCGCATTACGTTGGTACTGAAACGCGTTAATGCGCATGTGAATTGGAATACGTTCACTTGAACGTATAATTTTTCCGCTCACAAAAATGGCAACCGGCACACCTGTTCAAAGAGAAAGAACGTCTTCTGGACATGATCACTGAACAGTTGCGCAACTGTTCTGTTGCTGAATGCTACCATTCTGAATACTCGACACATTAAATCTACAGCCTCTTAGCAATTCCCATAAACGTACTATAGACATTCGGACTAGTTCGTGAGATTCATGTCCCGAGAGCTATATGAGATAGAGGTGGGCAAAACGGTTCATTTCATTGACCCGGCACACTCGGTTCAGCTCCTCATTGTGAGCCGGGCCCCGGAACCGGCTCATTTGAACCGTGTGAATCCGTAATAGCATACCGTTCCATGAACATGTAGGACATGTAATACTCGGCGCCGTCGCGTCGGCTCAAACGAACCGGTATTATTTAGGCTGCCCGCACACCAATTATACAAAATATTTGACAAACAATTTATTTGAAGCTATAATGCACACAAATTTGACAAATTATCAGATTGTTGTTGTATACAAATTAAGCAACGACCCAAGTGAGCCGAGATCCGGTTCATTAAAATTTAGTGAACCGGCTCCCTCGATTCGGTTTACTGAACCGGTTCGTTCGCGAACGACCCACCTCTAATATGAGAGGATCAGTTCGTATCTTGAAGTGATTTATACGCCTTTGTTGCATTCGTCACCCGCTTTACTTTTATTTTCTTATAGTATAAGGAAGTGTGTAATGACGAACATTTTCGACCTTGAGAGTTTTGCAGATGTCCACGTTGCAAAGTCCCCTGATGCCGAAAGAAGCGTTTTTAAAAAATTTCGCGTGTGTATGACCACGATATCGGTCAAACGACTACAGCTATCAATTCCAAATTTTATATTTAAAAGTATAATCTCCCACTCGATAATGAGTTTGGGTATAGGACATGGTACATGAAACATACTTAGAATTCGATGCAGAATTAACAAATTAAATAAAAAATATGTTTCCATTTAAAAAAAAAATTGTTGGTCGTAACTTATTTTTGGACCAGCCTTTGGACATCAATTTACCATAAAAAAAACCGCAGCTAAAAATAAAAATCGACCTATCCGAGCGTTTTTCCATAAAACAAAACCAAAAATTTTAAATGAATTTATTCTAACCCGGGCGTCCTCACTGTATATTTATCAAAAGTACAAAAGTATTTAAACAACTTCACACAATTTGAAAGGCACACATGTATAATAAAGTCATGTGGTGCCCACACCTCATTTTTAATTATAATAAGATGCCTGGCTTTGTCCGGTCGTTATAAGTTACCTATAAGCCAAGAAAACCTTTGATTTCAAAATAAACATATGACATTTTGCTGTGTCTGCGTTTAATATAAATTGAAATAAATGTTCAATATTTTAATACTGATGTATCTAAATATACATATATTTACTAAAAGGAACATAGGTACATATAATATTTCCAATAATCCGGGTAAAAAATCTGTGTCACTATCACACAAATTACAAATAGTTCTGCAGTACTGTTAATAAAACTATTTTTTAAACTTAGCCAATTTTGTACATATTCGAAGTACTATTTCCACTCACATTATTACAATCAACTAACACATTCAATAATATTGCATATTTTTTAGCAACATACTTTTGTTAACTGAAGCCAGTGACAGAATCTTTATCTTTCTAATCTTTACCTTAACCTTTCTTTTTTTTATAGATTCTTTCACTCAACGCTGAAGCTCACTGATGTATGTACACAGTTCAAGACGAAAGGGTATTTGCTTCAACTCTAACCAGTTCTGCACTTCTTCTTGGTATCTTTTCAACTTTACGATAATAACAAAGTGAATTTTACAATAATCACAGCTTTTTAATAATAATAATAAATCGTTATTTGTCAACCACATACAAGTCCAGTACAGGACACAAAAGTGGACAGTGTTGAAATATTCATAATAAATCCACGTTTTCAGTTTTCTGGTAACTCCCTAAAATTGTATTAAACCACTTATCAAAAACCTTATTAGAGTGTGTGAAGTTAGCCCCCCTTTTTTCGAATATCGGAAATCTGACGGTTGTTCCAGGTTGTTCTAGGCTTGTTCTAAATTGTTCCAAAGTATATCAAAAAAAAAGTCAAAATTGGCCGAGATAATTGAAAAAAACGACTTTTTCACCCAGCCCCCCTTTTTTCGAAAATTGAAATTCTGAAGGTTGTTCCAGGTTGTTCTAGTTGTTCTAAACATTGTTCCAAAGAATCTCGAAAAAAAATCAAAATTGGCCGAGATATTCGGAAAAAACGAGTTTTTGCCAGCCCCCCTTTTCTTGAAAATTGTAATTCTGATGATTGTTCTATGTTGCTCTAGGTTTGTTCTAAATTGTTCCAAAGTATTTCATAGAAAAAATCAAAATCAGACGAGAAAATGGGGAAAAACGAAAACCAAAAGTATGAAGTCGGACCCCCTTTTTTCGAAAATTGAAATTCTGAGGGATGTTCCAGGTTATTCTAGATTTGTTCTAAACATTATTCTTATACATCAGAACCGTATCTCTTATATTTCAAAAGATATTGCAAAAAAACTTTTTCAAAAAGTGTGAAGTTAACCCCCCTTTTTTTTGAAAATTTAACCTCTGACGGTTGTTCCAGGTTGCTCTAAGTGTGGTCTTGATTGTTCCAAAGTATTTCAAAAAATAAACCATAATTAGCCGAGAAAACGGCAAAAAACTTTTTTTCTGGCGGCCCTTTTTTCGAAAATCGAAATTCTGACGGTTGTTCTAGGTTGTTCTAAGTTTGTTTTAAATTGTTCCAAAGGATTTCAAAGAAAAAATCATAATTGGCCGAGATAATAGAAAAAACGATTTTCCCACGGACCCCCTTTTTGCGAAAATTGAAATTCTGAGGGTTGTTCCAAGTTGTTCTAGATTTGTTCTAAACATTATTCTTATACATCAGAACCGTATCTCTTATATTTCAAAAGATATTGCAAAAAAACTTTTTCAAAAAGTGTGAAGTTAGCCCCCCTTTTTTCGAAAATTTAACTTCTGACGGTTGTTCCAGGTTGCTCTAAGTGTGTTCTCAATTGTTCCAAAGGATTTCAAAAAATAAATCATAATTGGCCGAAAAAACGGCAAAAAACAATTTTTTTCTGGCGCCCCTTTTTTCGAAAATCGAAATTCTGAGGGTTGTTCTAAGTTTGTTTTAAATTGTTCCAAAGGATTTCAAAGAAAAAATCGAAATTGCCCAAGATAATAGGTAAAACGATTTTACAATAGTTGAAGGTTTCCGCATGCAGTGCTGCTCTATACTCGCAGAAAATGAGTAATAATACTCATTTGTGATACAGAATAATAATAATGTCTTTATTCTATTAACATATATAAAAATATGTGTAGAATACGTCAATGTAAGAGAATAATAAACATCTATACAAGCAGTAAATATACATATATTTTCCCAAGTAATGTAATTCATTTGTTTCAAAACAATATTGTTACTAAATGCTGATGGTCCAAACATAAAATAATATAGGAGAACAGTGACGTTGATTACATTATTAATGTAGATTAAAAACTACCTCATAAACATATTGAGAATGATTATACCTTGCTCATAAAAAGATTAGTGTTTTTCTCATGAGCTGCTAGGTTGATGTTTCTTTGTTTACTTTTATTACAGTTCATGCTTTAGTTTATCCCTAAAACCTAAAATATATATTTTTTCTGTAAAATTTATTTATTGATATTATTTTATATTACATTCCATAAAAGTGGACATTCTCCGGTATGCTTTGATAACTTTGACATAAATAATAAATTTTTTATCAATTTGGTATTGTTAAACAGCAGCCTTTTACAAATCGGCTACTCTTTGACGGATATACTATTTTATATTATCTACATAGGTACCTATATAATATTTTTTCCAAATAAAGTAATAGTAACCTTTCAATAGTTTGAAAATTAGACAGCATATTTCATCATGTTTACAAAGAGGGGCTACAAAAAATAAGCATTCTTGATAGGAATGTCCACACGTGTTTGCATTCCCGGGGCAAAAACCATCAAAAAAAGTGGCTAGACCACGGCTAGACAAAATAGTCGCTGTGCGACGAAACAATGTTGTAGTGGTTTACTATAATTAAAATTTTGAAACTTTGAAATCAGTGTTTTATTTTTATTATTATTAGACAAAATAAAATAACAAAGGGAGCCTGATATCAGACTTTCCCATTTTGTTTGATTTTAGTTGGGTACCCATATCCAGCGATTATGACTTTTTTTGAAATACTTTGAAACTGTAAGAATTTCAATTTTTAAGAAAAGGGGACTGGGGAAAAATATCGTTTTTTCATAGCCGGTTTTGATTTTTTCTTTGAAATAGTTCATCAGCATTTGGTAACAATATCGTTTTGTAATAAATGAACATTATATTTCTTGCGAAAATATATATTTATTGCTATATTAGATGTGTATTTATTTAAATAGAACTGCATCATACAAAAACTTCCTTCAACACAGTAATGTTCGGAAAGTGCATTCCGCCCTTTGTAAAATCGTTCTTTCCTATTATCTCCGCCAATTATGATTTTTTCTTTGAAATACTTTGGAACAATTGAGAAGAAACCTAGAACAACCTGGAACAACGGTCAGAATTTAGATTTTCGAAAGGAAGGGGGGCTAACTTCACACTTCTTGATACAGTTTCTTTTTGCAATATCTTTTGATATATAAGAGATACGGTACTGAAGTACATATTAGAATAATGTTTAGAACAAATCTAGAACAACCTGGAACAACCATCAGAATTTCAATTTTCGCAAAAAAGGGGGTCGTGAGAAAATGTTTTTTTTCTATTATCTTGGCCAATTATGATTTTTTCTTTGAAATACTTTGGAACAATTTAAAACAAATTTAGAACAACCTAGAACAACCGTCAGAATTTCGATTTTCGAAAAAAGGGGTGCCAGAAAAAAATTGTTTTTTGCCGTTTTTTCGGCCAATTATAATTTATTTTTTAAAATACTTTGGAACAATTGAGAACACACTTAGAGAAACTTGGAACAAGCGCCAAAAGTTAGATTTTCGAAAAAGGGGGGGCTAACTTCACACTTTTGGAAAAAAGTTTTTTTGCAATATCTTTTGAAATATAAGAGATACGGTTCTGTTATATAAGAATAATGTTTAGAACAAATCTAGAACAACCTAGAACAACCCTCAGAATTTCAATTTTCGCAAAAAGGGGGTCCGTGGGAAAATCGTTTTTTTTCCTATTATCTCGGCCAATTATGATTTTTTCCTTGAAATCCTTTGGAACAATTTAAAACAAACTTAGAACAACCTAGAACAACCGTCAGAATTTCGATTTTCGAAAAAAGGGCCGCCAGAAAAAAAAAGTTTTTTGCCGTTTTTTCGGCCAATTATGATTTATTTTTTGAAATACTTTGGAACAATTGAGAACACACTTAGAGCAACCTGGAACAACCGTCAAAAATTAAATTTGCGAAAAAAGGGGGGCTAACTTCACACTTTTTGAAAAAAGTTTTTTTGCAATATCTTTTGAAATATAAGAGATACGGTTCTGATGTATAAGAATAATGCTTAGAACAAATCTAGAACAACCTGGAACATCCCTCAGAATTTCAATTTTCGCAAAAAGGGGGTCCGACTTCATACTTTTGGCTTTTGTTTTTCCCCATTTTCTCGTGTGATTTTGATTTTTTCTATGAAATACTTTGGAACAATTTAGAACAAACCTAGAGCCACCTAGAACAATCATCAGAATTACAATTTCCAAGAAAAGGGGGGCTGGCAAAAACTTGTTTTTTCCGATTATCTCGGCCAATTTTGAATTTTTTTTCGAGATTCTTTGGAACAATGTTTAGAACAACTAGAACAACCTGGAACAACCTTCAGAATTTCAATTTTCGAAAAAAGGGGGGTTGGGTGAAAAAGTCGTTTTTTTCAATTATCTCGGCCAATTTTGCCTTTTTTTTTAAAATACTTTGGAACAATTTAGAACAAACCTAGAACAACCTGGAACAACCGTCAGATTTCCGATATTTGAAAAAAGGGGGGCTAACTTCACACACTCACCTTATTACTATTTATATCTCCTGACTTATCATTAATACAACGAGGGGGGCACGTGTTATCAGGCTAATGCTGCTTTGCTGCAGCTCGTCAATTTTACCGTTTGAATTTAGAAACGATTATCTGCAACACCTGCAAATATTAAAATCTTTCCAATGTTAACCTAAAAATGCAAAAATAGTCCATTTTCCTTTTGAAGGGCATTAGCAAGCTTAAAGTTACGATAAGTAAAGGCTACTAGGACACACTCTTTTCTTTTGTCTTGAATTCAGATTAGTTTAATTAATCCAAAAATTATCGTCTGATCCATGTGATTTTTGTATAATTATATCAGTTTCTGTACTTTCTAGCTGAGTGCAATTTTTCTTGCAATCATTTTCTTAAGTTTGTACATCAATTTAGTATAAAAGAGTTACAGTCCAGTTATAGAAAAAAGTTTTATTTTATTAAATACGCATAACAAAATAATATAATCAGACAAAATATGTACAATTAAAAACTATTTTCTTGATTAAATAACGTTCATCGATATATATTATTATATAAACTTTGTAAAATATAAATTTCTAAACATTCAGTACATCATTTATTCATCCATCCATTCAAAACTTGTAACACTTTCGGGTAAAAAGATCACCATTTTTATATAAAAATACAAATTGCAGTGATATCACTAAAATCAGCGTTTGTTCTCTTTAGTCGCGAAATTTAAAAATACATGAGCGTAATTAAAGGGGATAATTATGATGAAGGGGGTGAGAATAATGTCCCGAATGCGTCGATCGAGGAACTGTTCTTTGCGAAAATTGCGAATATGTGTCGTCTTGGCCTGGATGCATGAGAAGCACAGGATGTAGATTCAGTGATTTTCTTGATCCAGCAATACTACCAGCGTCATTGACAAAACCGCTGTTCATTTCACCTGTAAACAGAGAAAAAATTATGTAGAATGAAGAACAGAACCTAATTTTCAACATGTTGCTGAAGTACCCGATCAATTGAATTATAACTTTATTGCTTTATTTATATAGATTCCCCAGAGACATTTATAGTGGGCATTATCTTATTAGATAGAGCTATGCAGTCTGGCTTGTCTGTTTTCTTGTACAGTTCATAACTTCACAATATGTCGAATTGCATGTAAGGCCATAGCAACATTGAAAAAAGGCCTATTATGAATTCGCCAAACTCACTAGATTTGTTCTTATTCTTAGTGAAATCGTTTCCGTGGCAAATTATGTCTTCCTGAAGAACGCACGACAAAAAATCTTAAATTCAGAAAGGATGGCTCAGTATATTACAATGTAGTACATCTGTTACTCACTATTATCAGTCTACCCGCACTAGATTGCAATGTGATCACGTTTCATATCGAGGAAACTTACATAAAATCGTAATTTTAGAAATATCAGATAATTCTTTATTAGCATGACACATTCGACTCTTTTGACAGGTGCTGAAATGTAAAGTATTACGTATTCTACATTGCAAATCAGTGGCCGCTTTCTTGATAAATCAAGTGAAGCACTGGATCACCTTAAATTTCTGTTAAATTAGTGAATATTTTATTCCTTGTTTCTTAAATGTTTCGTTCGGAAAATAAGTTAAAATTAATTTCTTTCGTATAAGAATAATAATATTATTTATACTAATAATTTTTCTAAGAAGGGAGGGGGAGATAGATTTTGCCGACACTCCTTCACCTGTTATTGAACTTACGAGTCGCCACTTTTGCAAATATAAATCAATCAATTGCAGCTATAGAGGCGTATGGTCTATGACCCCGCTGTCCATTTTATAAAGAAGAAAAAAATGTTAATAACATATGGGGGGCTGGATCTCAAGAATTTCGCTCTCAGCTTCTCAGGTAACCGCACTCAATAGTGCGATCTGAGGAGTTTTTGTTGACTATCTCAAGAAGCAAAAAAGCTCAAATAAATGATCTGGTTAGAGATTTAATTGAATCAAAAACTCAGACAAAAGTACTACGATACAATTTAGAAGAGTAGAAATCGTTTATTCCAAAATATCTCCACCAGTATGCTTGCATTAGGTTATTAACCCAATGATAAACCATGGCGTTTTTGATCGATTATTTAAAGCAGAGCTTAATGCTATTCTGTGGCACATATACCGGGTGTCTGTTTAAGCTCGGCCACCGGCCATACCTCGGCAACCGTTTATCGTACAACGTGGCGGAAAAAATCTTGATAGTTATAAAACGGACCAGGGGATTTCAACAAAAATATTTTTAAGTTTCCAAAATGATCGCAAGGAGGCGCAATTCTCAAAGTGAATAAAAATTTGACAATTTTTCATTACAGTTTAAGAGAGGTTAAAATTAGACTGGCAACATTTTCTTACGTTTTTATATAATTTTCATTTGGAACATTTTGATCTAACTCCCATACGAAGGGGGGGGGGTATGTCTGCGTGAAATTATTTCTATGTCCAAAAAAAATAACAGAGGACGCTGCTCTTAATATATGTGTATTACTTGTTTTTTCTTTCAAATTTTAAATGGACCGATATGTTTTTAATCATAATATTGAAGCACATAGAAAACTGAAGAGAATGATGAAAACCGGAAGTTGCTACCTTTTTTTAACGAAGATATACTCATACAACGACAATTCAGAATAATAAAATTTTTAAATATAAATTTATTTATTTATTGCAAATAATAATTTTACTTTTATTTTAAGGGAGTGACTAGACAGTGTATGGTTTGATTTCATTTGAATTTCCATCATACTCTTCCATAAATGTATTCATTTCAATCTCCCATACGAAGGGGTGCGTGGAGGGGGGTATGTCTGCGTACAAAGATAGTTATAACACTTATAACTTCGGTTTGCCTCAGCGGATTTTAATGTTTTTAGGCTAGATACAGAATTTTACAAACAATGATGAAAATTAGGTCGTTGGCCAAAAAAATAACAGGGGTCGCTGCTCTTAATTTATGTGAATTACGTGTTTTTTCTTTAAAATTGCAAATGGAACGATCATAATATTGAAGCACATAAAAAACGAAAGTTGCTACCTTTTTTCTTGACGAAGATATAGTCATACGAAGACAATTAAGAAAAATAAAATGTTTAAATATAAATTTATTTATTTATTGCGAGTAATAATTTTATTTTTATTTTAAGAGGGTGATTTCATTTGAATTTCCATCATACTCTTCCATAAATGTATTCACTTCTATATTCTCACCAATTTTTTAATCAATTCCATATGTTTCGTTGAATTCCCCTTTTTAATTGTCTTCAAATTCTCTAGCTATTATTTATTAAATTTCTTTTCGTGTCTTCTCCAAGTACAAAAAATAAAACCAAAAAACTTCATCTTAACAAATGTTCAGTGTCCACCATTATTTTCAATACACATGTTTACTCGTCGATTAGTAGAGAGCACAGCTACTTCAATTTCGGGGGCAGGAATTGTATTAATCGCGTTTGTAATTCTCTGAATCATATTTTCACCTATAGTCGGCTTTTTAAAACTATGTCTTTTATTCTGCCCCATAAAAAAAACTCTACGGGAATAATGTATTCTTTTGGGATAATTTAGGCAATATTGTGGGGAAGCAAGAGCTGCATTTTCAAAGCATTGAAAATACATTCTGATCATGTCATAAGTTTCAGCATTAGAATATCACATTATACAAACTTAATAATTACATATGTGCAGGTGCCCAAAAAGATTTACTAAATACATTTAACTATAAGTGACACTAATATTTTGACATTTCGATTTTCATTCAGTATCACTGTGCATGCGATATTGTATGATGGAAATTTAAATAAAAGCAAACTGTACACTGGCTAGTATTATTATTATTATTTTATTTCAATGTTGGAAAAGACAAGAAATTAAATTTAAAAAATAATCGTTAGACAGAATTTGAAAACATTTAAAAGGGAAATTCAACGTAATACTCGATGCAATTAATTAAAAAATTTGTGGAAAGATTGAAATGAATACATTTATGGAAGAGTATGACGGAAATTCAAATGAAATCACCCTCTTAAAATAAAAATAAAATTATTACTCGCAATAAATAAATAAATTTATATTTAAAAATTTTATTTTTCTGAATTGTCTTCGTATGACTATATCTTCGTTAAAAAAAGGTAGCAACTTCCGGTTTTCATCGTTGTCTTCAGTTTTTTATGTGCTCCAATGTTATGATTAAAAACATATCGTTCCATTTAAAATTTTAAAGAAAAAAACAAGTATGTAATGCACATAAATTAAGAGCACGGTCCCCCCTGTTATTTTTTTTTTGGACATAGAAGAGAGGAATTCTCTATCTAATTAGCCTAGAAGCATTAAAATGCGTTAAGGCAAACCAAAGTTATACATAGAGTTAGATCAAAAACTTACAAATGAAAATTGTATCAAAACGTCAGAAAATGTTGCCAGTCTAAATTTTAACCTATCTTGAACATTAATGAAAAATTGTCAAATTTGAATTAATTTTGATAATTGCTCCCGCTGCGATCATTTTGGAAACTTAAAAATATTTTTGTTGAAATTCCCGTGGTCCGTTTTACTATCGAGATTCTTTCCGCCAAGTTGTATGATAAACAGTAGCCGAGATATGGCCGGTGGCCCAGCATAAACAAACACGCGGTATATAAATTTATCAAAAACTCAGAAATACTAAGTTCAAGATTTTGATATCAGAAAATTTACACAACCCAACAAAAGGAAACACAATAAGTATGGAGAGTGAACATGCTAATTTCGCTTGTCTGCTGAACGTCATATTTGTATAGTGTCAACTATTTCAAATAAGTTGCTTATTAGAGTATATCACTTATCGCCGTTTCGCAACACACTATGTGCTATGTTTTACTTTCTTATACGGAGTATAAGGAAGTATTGTGATGATGAAAAATTTCGACCTCGAGATTTTTGCAGATGTCCACGTTTTGAGGTCCCCTGATACCAAAAAAGTGGTTTTTAAAAAAATGTCTCTCTCTCTCTCTCTGTGTGTGTGTGTCTGTCTGTCTGTCTGTCTGTCTGTCTGTGACCACGATAGCGGTCAAACCGCTGGAGATATCAATTCCAAATTTTGTATTTACGTGTATAATCGCCTTCTTGAGATCTGATTAGTTTTTCAGTAAAATCGGTAGACCGGAAGTAGCAGTTTACTTCAGTGAAAAAATCGAATTTTGCCAATATTTCGTCAAATACTAAGTTTATACAAATTTATAAAGAATTCATATGTACTTAAAATTAAAATTGAGAACAATTTTATTTAAAAAGTTTTTCGAAATTCCTACCGGAAATAGGTCTTTTACTCTTATCGAAAATCGGTTTTTTGCGAATATTTCGCAAGTCAAGCTTTTTAGACAGGTACGTTACGTGTATAAAAGTATTTAAAACATAGTTTTCAATATCTTTTGTATAAAAAAGATTTCAAAATTCGGACCGGAAGTAACAGTTTTACTCTTACCGAACAGCGATTTTTTGCAAATATGTCGTAAATTATGCATTCTATATATATTTATTAAAAGTACAAAAGTATTTAGAGTTATATTTGCAATATTTTTTGTACACATGAAATTTCAAAATTCGGACCGGAAGTAGCACTTTTACTCTTAGCGAGTAGCACTTTTTTTCGAATATCTTGCAAAGTATGCATTCTATAGCGATTTATTAAGAGAAAAAAAGTACTTAGAATAGGATTTTGAATAAGTTTTGTATAAAAAAATTCTTAAGATTGTATAGTTTGAAACGCTCATACGTATAAGAAAGTCGTGTGGTGGCCACACCTCATTTTTTGAATCTCTCGTCATATTCATATTTTCTGTTAATTCGTAGTTTAAGATTTAGTCATTTAAAGATACAATAACTTCACTATATTAAACATGAATAGATTTTAATAAATAATGTAATACCATCGTGAATACCTTTGAACAAACTCGCTGGTGCGTAATGTGGGTCTGGTTGAAGACGAATGTGCCTTGTCGCTAGGATAAAAGCCAGTATTGACAATATGACTGCGTCCAAGCAACCAATCGCTGCTAATAAATAAGCCCATCTTATACCACATTTTCCCAGGACATATCGCTCAGATGGACCACATATCTTTTGAACATCTTCTTCTGACCAACCAGCAGGAAAACAAGCGCAACCGCCGATCATACAAATTGCTGGAACAAGTTACATTTCGTTAATTATCTTATTGAATATTTGACATAATAATATATTTTTTTTAATTATGAGTAATACTAATTTAATTATTAAGTTTTATTTCAAAAATTGAAACTGATCATCGTTTTGTTCAGGCAAATCGGTGTCTAAAAGTAGATTATCACTTAAATATAAGACTATTGACATAGCTCAATGTAATTAACACGTTAGCAGCCACAGCGGTCCGTAGGGACCCATTAAAGAATGACCTTTACAAAACATCAGCTTCGGAACGGCGGTCACTATTAGTTTAAATACATGATGGGATTGGCCCAACAGTGGTTCAAACTTGCATATTCGCGGCAAAAATTGCAGTAAATTCATATACCCATGCAAAATACGTATATTACGAACTTTGTGGCGTTTTCTCAAAAAGGAAAAAAAAGGAGCAGCTGAAACTTGTAGGCTTAATAACAGCGATTAAAGGGATCATATATGCAAAATATCTTGTAGCTACTTGCTGATAAATAATAAAGCCTATGAGAATTTCATATGAGGTTTATTGCAGTAATCACAGTTGTAATAAAATGCAACATTCTCTAAAGCGTATTATAATTGTTTTCATATAAAGTGTTACATTTTTATAAAGTTTGATTATTTAATTTTGCATTTGCTGCAAATACATAGTAAAATTCATTTTCCCCAAAATCGACTTTTTGCCGCTCCTGAACCTGCTCGCCGCTGCCGTAGCAATTGTAAAGTGATTTTGGGTCTAAAATTTCCTCTTTCTAAGTTCCAACGGAAACAGCAGTGCTTCTAGTATGGCTTCTCTAAACGCTTCAATTTGAATAGAACTTGGTTATTTGCTTTACTTTTTAGTCCAAGAAATGAGCACTGATGAAAGCAATTCTCCGGATAGACTCTATGGCAATTTTTGTAAACCGTTTTATTTTTTTTAATAGTACCATTTGATGTAAAAAATCAATTGTACTTTTGACTTTATTGTAGCCGATGACTATTTGCTGTTTTTCTTGGACATCATCACATCGATTGATAGTAACGGTAGTGTTCGTATGTTTTGTCGAAAAAAAAACAACATCAAAAAATCACGCCTTATAATTAATTAAAAGTATTTTATAATTTAAGTAGCTCTTTGAGTATAATTTGAAATTTTAAAATGTTGGTGTACATGTATTAATTATTTTACCTGTGATATGAGATATGTCTGACGTGTTCTTACTAGCATACTTTTGTATCATAGAACGAATAATTATCTATCTATCTATCTATAATACAAAACTCTTTTATCATTTCCACTCGCAACTATTTTTTCTATTGCAATTTTTTATTCATTAATTCTTTTGGATTACCCCAGCGATTTGCTCCAAGAGGCATGAAGTCGATAATACTCCGTAATGTTCTTTCTAGACATTAGTGCGTCCCGTATATGTTTTTTATCTTAAGTCCCAAAACTGTATCTGTAACTGTATATGTAAAATATAAAAAAGAATTGACAGGACTTTTGTCAATTAGAACTGCCGAGTTGACACCAACTTCTATATTGTACTTAAACTGCAGATGTTTGCTTTGGGATATTTTCCAAATGTACGCATTTTGTTCACTAATATTGCTTTTTTGGTTAGAATTTTCTCGTACTCAGACAAATGAGTTGACGTGGACGGCTTTTCTAGTAAAGGAGTTGCCCGGTTATGACGGCTGCTTGTAGATAATTTTTGTCTTTCTTCAATTTCCTCAGTTTTCTCGAAAGAGGAACTGTCGCTGGTTTTGCTAAGGTCGTCTTTATTTGCAACAAATATTGGATCTTCAAACGAGTCAGATGAACTAAACGGCGCACATTCAGTCTCTGATTCAGAGGTGTCTAAATCTAAGATATGATAAAAAGCATTTTGCATCTTACCACTGCTTAGAGCTATGGAAAGAACCAACTGCAAATATCTGGACGTAACAATAATGCACAACGAATCGCACGCTGCTTGAAGCAGCTTAAACTTGCATGAACAGATAAGTGAGAACGCCAAGTTATGATCGAAACATTTTCCAATTTGTTTATTGCACTAATAAAAAAAAACATTTATTCATTTTTTGTTAGTTTGGCTTGTTTTGAGACAATTTACTCAATAATAAATAAAGAATGCATAAATTTGCATGGCCGTTAATCTGTTAATGTTCAAAGAATGTACAATGATTGTCACTTCTTTCAGAATACTTAAAAACTGCAGAGATACACATGGAAACCTGATGCTTATGAAATATATAGTGTCTATTCAATTGTCGTATACATTTCTTTTTATTAGAACGTCAATGTTTAAACTGCATTTTACTTATATAAAGAAATGATGTCCTGGTGGTGATGACCCTTTTATCTTAAGTAATCTTTGATACTGTCCTTACAATTTTCCAATATTTCATTTCATCATCGGTTGAAATTCGCAACAAATAGCTGCTTCGAAGTCATCCAACAATGGGGCTAGATCACATTTGCAACTAAAATGAAGCGATTATTGAGCAGGTCATGTAGTTAGTTCAGCGAAGCACCTGCACTATAAGCAGTCTTGTTGATAGCGTCTTGCTTATGGTTCAATGTTCATTCTTCAGTGAAGAGAGCCCAAATATTCAATAATAATAATACCGTGCCCAAGAGATTATTTCAAGTTTTTTATGAATTTGTCTCGGATTTTTCTCTGGCCATTAACTGGAATTTTGTTAGTTGACCACTTCATTTAAGTTAAAGAAACGGAAAATGTTTTATTCTCTCAAATACACAAATAGCGAGTTAAAAATAAAAACAGGTAAAAAAAAGCTGAGGGGATACCAAACTTTTTTCTCTCATGTAAAATCTTATTATAGTACTGTATCCGCCAGAATAAACAGTACCGAAAATAAAAATTATATTAAATTTTTAATCTCTGTAATTTAAGTGTTCAAAATGTCCCCTTTACGAGGCAAACAAACTTCATATCGATTTTGTAAGTCAATAAACAATATCTATAAAAAGTGGTTGATGTATCTGCCGGAATTTTTTTTATTTTCTTTCTCGTAGTTCTGCAATCTTCTCCGGCGGTTTTTCTGAGCGAAATATTTTGTCTTTCATCATATCCCAAATATATGCATCAGGTGGCATCAGATCCTGTGAATGAGAAGAAAATTAGAAGTCTGTTCTCCAGGAAATTATTCTATTATCCAAATGCTGATGGAGTAAGTTTAGGGTGAGCGTAGTGTATGGCTTGTTGCACCATCGTGTTGAAACCATTGCGTGTGTACCTCTAGATTTCGTGCACGACAAAATTCTGTAAATTTCTCACAAAAGATACAATAATTTTCTCTCTGTAACGTTCTTGGTTGACAGTAAATTGATTCTAATTATCGTCCTCAACGAAATGCGGACCAATTATCTCATGACCAGAAACTGCGCACCAAATAGTAACTCGGAGACTGTGGAGTGGTTTCTCTACAATAATATCAGGACGTTCAAATTCAAGGAATCGAATTGTTTGTCGATTAATATAGCCGCTAGGATGAACGTGACTCTCGTCTGAAAACCATACGTTTTCCAAGAACACGTGATCCTCGTAAGAGTTCAATATGCGACCACAGTAAATTTCCCTTGCACGTTTGTCCACAGCGTTTAATTGTTGTCTAACTTGAATACGGTATGGATAACCACTAATTGATTTCAAAATCCGACGTGTAGATGTTTCACTCATGCTAAATTTACATTACAAGGCTGCTTTGAGGTGAATGCACAACTTGGTCAAAAACACGTCTTGTGGTACACACTGTTCTTCAACACCTGAAGAACCTTTACGTTGACACGTTGACACAATACACCAGTGCGACGAAATTTCTCAACAACAGCTAATATCACACTTTTATAGATATTATAGGTTATAATATATGAATCGCTTATTTATTTATAAAACATATTAATTAGTAGGGCGCGGACATGACCGAGTTAAACTACGACGGAGATACAATGGAGCAAAGAAATAATGTAAACAACACACATTTACTGAATAGCACTAATTCATATGGTGAACTGCAACTTCTGTTTACGCTCGAGAAGAGCCCGAGAATCAGAGCAAAAAATGGCCATAAAATAAGGAATTTATGAGTAAAATACTTTCTACATCGGCGTAGATAGCCTGAGGGGTTTTTGAAATTTATTATATTTACCTTATATTTCGCAAGAGAAATAATGTAAATATGTATATACTTACTGTTATTTAGTTTCAATAACATACGCGTACATTTTTAGTTATCATTTATTTAGATCTAGAACGTTGTTTATGTTACTTTTTCTAATATGAAAATGAATTGTCAGTGATTCCGAAATTTAGTACAAAGTCTGTAAAATATCGTTACAGAATGCCAAAATATCGCACGTTCGTCACTTATCTTTGCTAAAACATACACATAAATAGTTTTTATGCAGAGAATTTCGATAGTTTACAAAATTTTGTTACATGTTTAAATGACGATGCTCAAAGTATTTCTGAGTACAAGGAACTAACACAAATCCCAAATTTAAAAAATCAGTTCTTATTCCTACAGGAACACTTTGGAAATTTGGCTAAACTAATCATATATTTTGAAAATCGAATCTCAAATTAAAAAATGGATTAACCACATTAGATGTGGCTATTAATAATTTCAAAAGTATTCCAAGTGACTTCGGATGTGGCCTTCGGCAAAAGTTAGACGCACTTTTTAATAGAAATCCAGATTTAATAACATTGCGGCAATTGTGTATGCTAAATACGCTGAAGTAACAGAATATTTCCAGTACGCACACGTAACCAGTTGCGATGTAGAAAGAACGTTTTCTATCTACAAGGATGTACTCAATTCAAAGAGAACAAGTCTTACAGAAGAGAAAATGAACAAATAATAAGGTATTTTGTATTTTATAGATCACCAGCCACTTGTTATCCAATTATATAAATAAAATTAAAACCTCTTTAAAAATACAACATCTCAATAGTGCGCCCATGTGCGATGAGTCATGACTCACTCGTGTCCGCGCCATATAATAATTAGCATTCCGGAAATATTACACTAGCATCAAAATACTGCTCGGTCATTTATTTTTGCTAGTCATGTAACTTTATATAAAAGATGATATTGGTGGTGTTAAACAGAGTGTAATCGTTGATTGAAGGAATATATAAAGATGCGCAACGCTTAGTAAAATAGCGTGTCTTTCCGTTAAGTCGTCCTGCAAACCCCTTGCCGAGAAACATCATCTCTGTCTCGGGCTGTTTCGAATCTCGGATCCAAACTACTGATGCAGTCGCTATGATCTCGGACCCAGTTTTGGCTACGCTCAGTGCTATGTAGAGGCGCATTATTATGTATTCCTTCAATCAACGGTGTAATTAATACAATTAATAATTTCAGATAATCTACAGAAGAACGCTCCTTTATTTTTAAGATATCCCGCATCCCCATAAAGAAACACTCCTCTTAATGTTTTTATGATGTTTATTGCTTTGACACAACTACTGTTTCGGAGTTTAAAAGCGATCACAATGTTTTCTCTATCCTTCGTATATATTAAGAAATAAATGAAAGACACATTTTACGTGTAGAAATATTCGAACTAATTAAAATTAAAGATATTACCATTTGTTTGGTATATTTTAACATTTGCCCACGTATTATAGGAGCAGCATTTGCGGTTCTTTCAATGTGCATATAAATACGTTTTTTGAGAGTACCTGGTGTGGTTGTTTATCAAGCAAGTACGACAAGACCATAATCAAGTGGGACAAGGAACATTAAAAGATCTGACAATGCTGTCCATTCTCATTGGTCGTTGTTCTTTGCTATTAGAGTATGTGTAAGAATCTATAAATTCTTTCACTCAACGGTGTAAGATAGTAAAAAACTGAAAACGTTTGAATATGCATTTTATACACTATATGCGTGTCTAAAATATCGAGTATGGAATCGACAAACAATAATGCACACGTCGCCGTCGGTTTAAAAAGAAGCAAAGTAGAGCCGGAAATGCAATATGGATTAAAATATATATGGTCGCATTCCTTTTAGAAACTCCTTATCATCGAGTTAACTGTAATTTCTAATTTCAACGGTGAAGTAGATTTTCTCATAAAATATAAAAATATCGATTGATTTACTTAAAATTTCTCTATAAATGAGCTACACCGTAAGTAAATAATGCTCATAATCGAAAGAAAGTGTCTATTACCTTGCATATGGTGTGCGTACAGATGTACAAGAAAGTAAGTAATAGATATAATAAATTTTATAAAGGAAAGTCGTGTATATGAATATAAATTATGACAATGGTCCAGTCGTTGCAATTATATGAAACTTATTGTATCTCGCAGTATTTATAATTTCGATAATAACCATTAAATTTAATACTTATACTTAGAAGAAAGTCTCATTGAAATAAGTAATTGTTAATGGTTGAAGTTGGGCATTTATTAAAACTTATTCATACTAGTTTAATACATTTTAATGTTATTTTTTGTTAAAATGTGCATAACATTTCTTAATGATAAAATATTGTTTTTGTCATTTATATGACCTAGATAAAAATCATTCAAAGATTGTGAGTTAATTGTAAGTACATATATGCGTCAAAATAAAATTTAAACCTTTATACCATGAGTTTAAAAACATGGAATATGTATTTTAATATCTAAATCGTGATTCTGTTCAGTTAAAATAGTGTCAATTTGGATTAGTATAATAGTAATAACACTCATCGGTTTTTTGGAAACTTGTGGTACCTTTTACTTTCTTATACGTACAGTCGAAAGCAAAAAAAAAGTAGACAAAAATACAGGTTTCTGTCATAGACTTTCTCAAAATGATTAGTGTAATAGCGCCTTCACGGTTACTTGTCAATGTTTGGTTATCTATCAAAATTGACAACCTTACACTTGATATTAAACTATTATTAAAAAGTCCTGATTTAGATATTAGCGAAAATATGGTTGATGATCAAAGAAACTAAGAAATTAAATCGAAGACCTCAAAATAGACAAGAACTGGTAGAAAGAGCAGCATGGAAGAATGTAAATCAAAATAATTGTACCAACCTTTATAACTATTCCAGATACGTAAATTGCAAGAAGTTTTAAACAAAAACGGCTCTATAACCAGATATTAATGAAGTCATCAGGATGTGTTTTAATTAGTATTTTGATTCGTATTAATCAGATGAGAAGATGTTTTGATGCTTATTTGATATTCCATAGGATAATGACTTGAGTTGACTTGACACTAATGACAACTAAATAAATCCAAGTTTACAAAGTCGAAGATCTCGTGTCTACTTTTTTTTGCTTTCGACTGTAGTATAAGGAAGTATTGTGATGATGAAAATTTTCGACCTCGAGATTTTTGCAGATGTCCACGTTTTGAGGTCCCCTGATACCAAAAAAAGTGGTTTTTAAAAAATGTCTGTGTGTGTGTCTGTGTGTGACCACGATAGCGGTCAAACCGCTGTAGGTATCAATTCCAAATTTTGTATTTACGTGTATAATCTCCCTCTTGAGATCTGATTAGTTTTTCAGTAAAATCGGTAAACCGGAAGTAGCAGTTTACTTCAGTGAAAAAATCGAATTTTGCCAATATTTCGGTAAATACTAAGTTTATACAAATTTATAAAGAATTCATATACTTACTTAAAATTAAAATTGAGAACAATTTTATTTAAAAAGTTTTTCGAAGTTCCTACCGGAAGTAGGTCTTTTACTCTTATCGAAAATCAGTTTTTTGCGAATATCTCGCAAGTCATGCTTTCTAGGCAGGTACATTACGTGTATAAAAGTATTTAAACGATAATTTTAAATATCTTTTGAATAAAAAAAATTTCAAAATTCGCACCGGAAGTACCACTTTTACTCTTACCGAATTGCGATTTTTTGCAAATATATCGTAAATTATGCATTCTATATATATTTATTAAGAGTACGAAAGTATTTACAGTAGCATTTGCAATATTTTTTGTATACATGAAATTTCAAAATTCGGACCGGAAGTAGCACTTTTACTCTTAGCGGGTAGCACTTTTTTTTCGAATATCTTGTAAAGTATGCATTCTATTGCGATTTATTAAGAGAATGAAAGTACTTAGAATATGATATTGAATAATTTTTGTATAGAAAAATTCTTAAAATTTTATAGTTTGAAACGCTCATCCGTATAAGAAAGTCGTGTGGTGGCCACACCTCATTTTTTACTTTCTTATACGTAGTATAAGGAAGTATTGTGATGATGAAAATTTTCGACCTCGAGATTTTTGCATATGTCCACGTTTTGAAGTCCCCTGATACCGAAAAAGTGTTTTTTAAAAAATGTCTGTGTGTCTGTGTGTGTGTCTCTCTGTGTGTGTGTGACCACGATAGCGGTCAAACCGCTCTACATATCAATTCCAAATTTTGTATTTACGTGTATAATTTCCCTCTTGAGATCTGATTAGTTTTTCAGTAAAATCGGTAGACCGGAAGTAGCAGTTTACTTCAGCGAAAAAATCAAATTTTGCCAATATTTCGTCAACTACTAAGTTTAAACAAATTTATAAAGAATTCATATATACTTAAAATTAAAATTGAGAATAATTTTATCTAAAAAGTTTTCCAAAATTCCTACCGGAAGTAGGTGTTTACTCTTATCGAAAATCAGTTTTTTGCGAATATTTCGCAAGTCATGCTTTTTAGACAAGTACGTTACGGGTATAAAAGTATTTAAAACACATATCTTTTGTATACAAAAGTTTCAAGATTCAGACCGGAAGTACCACTTTTACTCTTATCGAATAGCGATTGTTTGCAAATATGTCGTAAGTTATGCATTCTATATAAATTTATCAAGAGTACAAAAGTATTTAAAACTGGATTTGCAATAGTTTTTGTATGTACGAAATTTCAAAATTCGGACCGGAAGTAGCACTTTTACTCTTAGTGAGGAGCACTTTTTTGATAATATCTTGCAAAGTATGTATTCTATAGAGATTTATTAAGGGAATGGAAGTACTTAGAATAGGATTTTGAATAATTTTTGTAAAAAAAATTCTTATAATTCTATAATCTGAAACGCTCATACGTATAAGAAAGTCGTGTGGTGGCCACACCTCATTTTTTTATATATTTGTATATGTATATACCATGTGCTTGCCGGCGACCTGCAGATACAGCTTACTGTAAGATAAAACGACGACACCGAGAGTTTGTATGAGTTAGTACGAGGGGATTCGAGTACATTTACGCTGAGGCTAGACGGGCTAGACTGACTCTCGTTTAATCAAGGCAACAAGGATAGATAGCAGCTGCACTGCAGTTTGTATATTGCTTTCTCGTACTAACTCATACAAACTCTCGGTGTCGTCGTTTTATCTTACAGTAAGCTGTATCCGCAGGTCGCCGGCAAGCACATGGTATAATAAAATGTGGGTATGTATGTTACGTATTAGGTTTGTTCGGGTTTAATATTACGAACGGTTCTAACACAGTTCTGTTACTGCGCAGAACTGTATGCGTCATAGTACACCGTTCGGAACGGTCTGGGAACGGTTCCGAACGATTCGATGCCTTTATCCCGAATTAGTTCTACAGTTCTAGAACGGTTCCAGAACTGACAATCAGAAACCAAAACACGAAATTTTTAGTTCCAGAACAGTTCCGGAAACCCGAACACTTAACATATTTCTGCGCATGACGTGAACTGTTCTGGAATCGTTCTTAGCGAAACAAAAACAAACCTATTAGGTTTGTTCGGGTTTAATATTGCGAACGGTTCTAACACAGTTCTGTTACTGCGCAGAACTGTATGCGTCATAGTACACCGTTCGGAACGGTCTGGGAACGGTTCCGAACGATTCGATGCCTTTATCCCGAATTAGTTCTACAGTTCTAGAACGGTTCCGGAACTGACAATCAGAAACCAAAACACGAAATTTTTAGTTCCAGAACAGTTCCGGAAACCCGAACACTTAACATATTTCTGCGCATGACGTGAACTGTTCTGGAATCGTTCTTAGCGAAACAAAAACAAACCTATTGAGTCTGCGATAGTTTGGTAACGCATTGACCGGCAAAGTTGTATATACAATGCATCAAGAAGGTAATCATTTGGCGGTGCCTTTTGGGAGATACAGCGCCGCTGGCGTTAAGCTACGCTCTGTCTAGCGGTGTCCTGAATGCGATTGGAAGTGCCAGCGTTCGATCTAGCGGTACGCCATCTTACCTAGCGTAAAAAATTTTTGCTCCATAAGCTAGCGGTGAAAAAAAAGAGCGGTTAAAACTTGAATATATAGTAATAAACATACAATATTATCAGTTTGTGTTAAAATTATTTATGAGTTGTACGCTCTATGGTTATACACTTATTGCAAACTAGCATTCAGAAAATACATCCATTAATTAAAAGTGAAACAATTCTACTCGCTTTACAATTGGGGTTTACAAAGTATCGCTGTTTTCTTTGCATGTAGGACAATCGAGCAAGAAATCCCCTCTACATTTTTAAAGGCTGGCCAGTCAGGGCTCATTATATTCCTGGACAAAAGAATATACTTCATAAGTCACTAGTTGAACCTGCATGATACTTTTACCGCCATTACACATAAAATTAGGTTTGCTAAAAAATGTCGTGAATGTAATGGATAAAGATGGCCGTGGATTCCAATACCTTAAACAAAAATTTCCCAAAATCTCAGATGCAAAAGTTATAGAGAGAATTTTTGTAAGACCCCAAATTAAACTTCTAGAAGAAGATAAAAAATTTGAAGAAACTTTAAGTGACTTGGAGCGTGCTGCTTAGAATGCTTTTCAAATTGTTATTATTATTTAAAAGATGCATAATTTTTACCATTATTATTTACGGTAATTAAAATCAAACACATTAGTAACTATGTAGGTACAGTGTGGAAATAAAGTAACGGATAAAGGCATTAATTTCGTTAACATTATTTCTTTAAAAAAAATCTCGAAGGGGTATAGCGATTTTAACTATTTATTATTATATTTTCATCGCATTTTCAGTTTCTAACGTCATTTGTTTTTCATGTTATGACGTTGCCAACTTTTTTTAAATGACAACCTATATTTTTTTAAATTGATTTCGATAGTACTTTCAATTCCCTATCCACCGGTGTAAAACTTTTAATATGTTACATTTGAAAAAAATTGAGAAAAAGAGTTTTAAAGTTCAAATATTAAAAATTCATTATATTGGCAAAATGAATAGTTACCGGTGCATAAAGCAAAAAGCATTAGTTACGGCTGTCAGAATATAGTTATTTACGAACCAAGTGCGGGAAGACTATTTTCCCGCATGAGCGCACTTTGAAAGCACGAGCGACCGCAGGAAGCGAGTGTTTTTAATTGCGCGAAAGCGTGAAAGATGTCTTCACGCAAGTGGTTTGTACAATATTTTTGGTACGAACGTTAAATTAAAAAAATATTATTGATTAATGTCATTAGTATCATACCTAATCTAAGATAGATTACCTAATTAATTTAAGCATTTCATGTACGTAACTATTACTCACCTTTCCCTAAAATTAAGGTATTATATTCTTACACATGGCAAACATGAGGTATTTATTCTTATATTTATAAATTTATAGTACATTTATTGCGTTTTTTGGTTTAATTACAAAATATTATGAATTGCCAATATGAATGTCGATGTGGTCAAATAGATGGCGGCACAAATTTATTGCAAGAATTTTTAATTATTACTCCTACTTCCCCAACTTTTAGTGAAGAATAGTCGAGGGAAGTAGTATTTTATAGACAAAATTTTATTACTATCAAGTTACTTTTTTTTTTAATGTCCCAAAGAGCCAGTGTTTTTTTTTAATTTTTACAGTCGCCTCGACCGGGAAATACTCTTTCCTAGTCGAGCTACACAGGCGCCAAATGTCACTTTACAGGCGGTGAGTACAAAAAATTAATTTGTCAGTGTCACAATAAAATAAGGGTTATTCCCTATCCTAAATTAGAATAATTTACCTTTTGCAAACAATTTTATTGATAAAAATGGGACTATTGATCCTCAGAAAGTTAACGTATGGGTAGGAATTATTGGTGACAGAATTGTAAGTCCATTCTCTTTTGCTAACAATTTGACTGGAGAGAGATAGTTGCAATTTCTACAGCTCAAATTAATGCCTGCATTAGCTGCATTATTTCCTAATGCAAACAGCCCTGGCCTATAATAGTATATGGTTACAATATTTTAGCGTTTTCGTGGTTCGCAATAAACAACTCGTGCAAATGTTTTGAAACAGTCTGTATATTTACACACTTAAAACTAATCACAATATAAAAATATATAAAATAAATGTAACGCACTTAAAACTACTACGAATAAATTAACACACGTATTTATTTCTATCACTAACTACTATTTATATCTGTAATATTTATATATTTATTGCCCTGTCATAAAAACTGCACCGCTCACTATATTTATTTCTACCGTACGAATACTACTGAATGAATGAATGCTTATCCCACCGGCGGCATTTATATGTGCAGCGACAAAACTCTAGAAACCTCTCGCTTCATTCTCGATAGGTCGAGAGACTGTCTGTCGCCTATGCCGTGGATGATTTATTGCTTATTTACGGTGCGTCGCGCCAATGTTTACTTTTCTGTGGACGCTACTTGGACCAAGTTCCCCCAGGAAGCAGAGGTCCGATGGAATGCCCGCTAGGTTTTCTAATCTAACGCCATTAGACTTCTTTCTATGAGGGTACTTAAAAAGTAAAGTGTATCAAAATCGTCCGAATAATTTAGAAGATTTCAAGCACAGAATTCGACATGAAATATCACCTCAAACTATTCGGAATGTGAGAAATGAGTTTTATAATCGTCTTGGGTATTGTCAGATGGTACAGGGTCGTCATTTTGAATACTTAGCGTAAATGTAAGTTAAAAAGTGTTATTTCTGTGCTTATTTTTGTGTTTGATGTCATTGTTAGTTTCTTTTCTGGTTAATCAATTTAGTTTAAATGTAATTATTAACTTAGTATGGAGTATATAGTAAATTTATTGTTCGATTTTTCAACAATTTTATAATTTTATAATAAAAACGAATGAATCTTTCTATCAAATTTAAGACTCTTTTTCTCAATTTTTTTCAAATGTAATATATTAAAAGTTTTTTACCGTTGGATAGGAAATTGAAAGTACTATCGAAATCAATTAAAACAATTATAGGTTGTCATTTAAAAAAAAAAAGTCGGTGGCGTCATAACATGAAAAACAAATGACGCAAGAAACTGAAAATGCGATGAAAATATTCCCCTTAGTTAAAATCGCTATACCCCTTCGAGATTTTTTTCAAAAAATAAATATTAACGCGGTTAATGCCTTTATCCGTTACTTTATTTCCACACTGTATATGAACATCTAAATTGTTGTAAATTTGTTATTTTTAATCACGTGATGATACTACTTTTTCCGCATAATCATACATCTATAAAAAAATATACATACAATGTAAAGAAAAAAGTGGAACAATGCCTTCCTTAATGAAAACTTTCCCAGGATTGTACACACGAATAAAAACAGATTTTATGCTGATACGTATTGTTTTACGCAGAACAGGGAATAATGCACATTGTGTATTATATAATTGGATATTATTCTATTCTATTCAATTATTGTTTCCGTAAACTCAAACAGGCAGTACTGTAGGTACAAGCGCATTATTGTTTAATAATTATAAATAAGCATACTAAGTACGTTACTTTTAAAAAATAATAATATAATTTTACCAGGCTAAATTATTTCCAAGTGTATCTTATATTTGTTTATTTCTGTTATCTTTTTTAAGGTGACAAAGTCATAGATTGGTATAAATATGTAATAAAAGTGTATGCACAATAAGGATACACCATTAATATATTGATAAAAAAAACTTAAACTGACATTTTATAACTACATGTATAAAACGAAATAAAACTAACTCAAACTCAATTTAAAATGACAAAATTCAAATTTATGGTTAAAAAATAATTAAGATCAGGAATTGGCGAAACTAAATATCCATAGATTAAAAGGTTTCTTCATTTTAATGTACGTTTTTGATGAGAACAGCATGACATAATGATTGAAATCAGGAATTGTGTCTAGGATTGTGTTTATTTATTGCAAATACGGACGGTTGATTATATACCACATGCTGTAAAAAATAACTAATAATAGTGTATTACTTATAAAACAGTTCTTAAATGCCGTGTGTAACGGTGTTCCTTATTTATACAGAAGAATTTCTCTCTGACGATCTAGTTTTGTTTAATAATTACACCAATCATAAAATAATTATGCAAATGTGGAGTAATATCGTAAATTACACAATAAAATTAATGAATAAAAAAGAATAAGAGATTTTAAATGAAATTTCAGTACATTTAAGAGACGTGGAATTTTGAATTTCTTAGATTTAAGAACAACAATATCGGATCTTGTTTACTAAATTCTATATTATCTTAAAATTAGTTTTTCTGTGTTGAAAATTTCTATTATAATTTTCTGCTTTAGCACTGATAATTATTTATTTAAATTTGTTAAATTTTTAATTTTAGAAATTTTTACCCACGATTCGAACCCAAGACCTCCCGATGCTAGTCAGGTGCGCTTACCTATGCGCCACAGCTGGTGTGTATAATTTGGTACGAATCTCACCCATGGGAAATTTTTTAATAATTTAAATAAATCAATTATCAGTGCTAAAGCAGAAAATTATAATAAGAATTTTCAACACTGAGAAAGAACTAATTTTAAAATCATTTAAAATTCAGTAAATACGTCGTACTGCCAACAATACAATATCCATCTGTCACTTAATATGATTCTGTACGATTCTGTAAGACTCGAAATAATACCTGCGGTGGCGCAAAGGTAAGCCCACCTGACTAGAGACATGGAGGTGTCAACCGTGGGTAAGTTTTTAAAATTAAAAATTTACCTAATTTAAATAAATAATTATCACTACTAAAGCAGAAAATTATAAATTAAGAGTTCCATCTTGTTTATCTGAACAATAACAGTTTTTAAATAACATTATACAGTGTGCACGCGATCTACTTGCGGATGAGTATACTAGACATTGTTGGTCGACTATAAGTGGGAGAATAAGGGGAGCCTCTGTTACGAACATAGAGCTACCTACGTTAAAGTCGACACCGCAGAAATCGTTGCTGCGCTATTCCTTAAACATTGCTACTGTTACTGTGAATTAAGTGAATTTACAGTACTGCTTTAGAGAAGATGGAAATAATATTAAATAATAAAAAAACTCTACACAGATAATTCATAAGCATTTGAAGCATGATATAAACGCACTAATAAATAATGTTAGTGCAAAAAATTTTAGTAACGGATTTCATCAAAGCTTCTCAAAGAAATGATCAATAATTGTAAAAAATGAGGTGTGGCCACCACATTACTTTCTTATACGTATCAGCATTTCAAATTATAGGATTCTCAGATTTTTGAATTGAAAATTTCTATGGGCGTGTTGATGCATTGATTGTTGGGCACTGAACGAGACTGAGCCGTCACGCTCGGAATGTAACGCTCGTTCGGGTAAAGTCGGCTCGAGTCGAGTCGACTAAGGGAGCGAGAGAGATGTAGTTAACGCGTCTCTGCCGGTCTCTGCTATACTCGCTCGGCAGCCGTTTCACGCTCAGCTTTGTATTATAACACTAACTAGCGGTATTTAATTTCAATTAAATTGAAATTTAGAATAAATACGCGAAATATTGTATTTTTATTTTCTGAAAAATTCTTGTCCGCGTGCAGATGCGATCCCGAGCCGCCCGGGTGTAAGGCCGGCACGTTACCATTAGACCAGCGCGGGTACTCGTATGAGAATTATCATATCGTCTATTTGTATATATACATGCGTACGTATAAATTTTTGAAGTGAAAACTTGATCAGACCGAGCAAAATGTACTAGAATAATGTATAGGTACACAATAATAATAAATATATATTTTTTAAATGTAATATAGAACGAAAATGGAAAATGTAAATGTAAATGAATATAGAACGAAAAAAAAAGTTGTATTTCGTATTATTAACCTCGCCTTGATGAAATTTTCACTTCTGCCATGTGGTCTTAAGCACACCCATTTTTTTTATACAAAAATTATTCAAAATCCTATTCTAAGTACTTTTGTTCTCTTAATAAATTTCTATAGAATACATACTTTGCAAGATATTCCAAAAAAGTGCTACTCACTAAGAGTAAAAGTGATACTTTCGGTCCGAATTTTGAAATTTCATGTATACAAAAAACATTGCAAATCCAGCTCTAAATACTTTTGTACTCTTGATAAATATATATAAAATGCATAATTTACGACATATTTGCAAAAAATCGTTATTCGATAAGAATAAAAGTGTTACTTCCGGTTCGAATTTTAACAACTGGTTTTCGATAAGAGTAAAAGACCTATTTCCGGTAAGAATTTTGAAAAACTTATTTAATAAAATTCTTCTCAAATTTAATTTTAAGTATACAGGGTGAGTCATCTAAGCGGGTAAGGCCGATTATGCCTTTATGAGTAAAGATATTTCGAAGCGGTTTTTTCCTTGTGATAGCTGTTCATTAGGAGCACATTTTAAAAATATTTTGTATTATACAGAGTGTTTCATAACTTGGTGGCTAACCAAAGTTATAGTTTTTTAAATGGAACACCCTATATATTATTGCATTTTTGTATTCGCTGTATAATTTTTAGTCAAAAACTAATAAGATAGTATAGGCCTAAAACCTAAGTTTTTGACTTATTCCCATTTTTCTGAAAAATTCAATGTTTGTATAAAATTATATTGCTCGAAAACGACGTATTAGATGGACAAAATTTTTTGCAGTATTGTTTACAATAAGAGGTTCTAATAGAACCATGTTTTATTTTTTTTACAATTACTAACTGCATGTGCAGGAAACTGGATAAAATTACATGAAACGTTTTTGTATAAAAGTCAATTTTTTTTAATGGAACAGCCTGTATATCAGTTCATTTTTGAATTGTTTATTAAATTTCATGTCAGAAACATTTAAGACGTTAATACTTTAAACGTGGCTATTACTGAGCTACTATCGTTTTTTGATATGCTTTTGTTAGTTTTTGCAAAAAAGTCAATTTTTTCAAATGGAACACTCTGTACATTATTTCATTTCTGAATTTTTTATTAAATTTCACATTAAAAACATGTAAGACGTTAATACTTTAAAAGTGACTATTACTGAGCTATTGTCTCTTTTTGATATAATTTTGTGGTTTTAATTAATATAGTATAGTACTGACAAAATTGCAAATGACAGTAGCTCAGTAATATTCACTTTTAAAGTATTAACGTCTTACATGTTTCTGATATGAAATTTAATAAACAATTCAAAAATGAACTGATATATAGGCTGTTCCATTTAAAAAAATTGACTTTTATCCCCTCTCCCCCCATTTTAAGGTCACGTAATTAATGGACGTCCCCATACTATGGTTCTTTGTACAAAATAAAATGGTGAATACGGCTTTTAATAAATTAAACAACCGTATGTAGGTATGTAAAATCCCGGGATTACACCTACAACTATTATATATTTTCTTATTTTGAACATAATTTTATGATTCGTCGTTTTCTTGACGATTTTGTGTTGCAAATAGTTGTAATGCAGAAGCAAGAAAAAAAGCTATTCTTATAAGGGTGTGAGTCTTATAGGTCAGTGTGAGACAGAGAAAGTATTCGCAAAAAGGAAATGATAACGTTTGTTGCTTATCCTAATATTATAAAAATTCACTGCGCATCTTGTGGGAAGGACATCTCACCGGTCAGCTCTCAATCTGATGTGAGCTATATATGCAAACGCCTAAATAAATACCTTTATACACAAACTCATACTAAAATATATGAATATGAATTATTATTAAGCAAGAGTAATACATTGTTTAGAAAAGAGAAATTATTCGCTTTAGTATTTACGAAAAGATGAAAGTGTGCATTTTTCTTTCTCCATAAATATCAAACTGATAGCCATTCTTTCGAAGAACAACTGACATTTTGTGGAAAAAATAAAATTAATAAAATTATTATATAAGTTAATTACATCTGAACTTTCAAACTTTCGAACTACATGATTATCCACGATATAATGATTGCAAAAATGCATATATTTTTATAAACACTCCTTGCAAACCACAGATGAATAAATTTATTTGAGGAATGTGTTATTGTTGACAGGCAACAGTTTACCACGTAATTTAATTATATTTTTGCAATATGTGTGTATATATGTGGGTTTCTCTCTAATTTTCATTTTATTGTACAAAATATACTATTTTTAATTTGCCGGAATTACTGTTAAATAAGCAAATGATAAAAATAATATCAATACAATACAAAAGAATATAACCAAACCGTTTTTAATTATCTCATTTGCGGCCTTTGCATTAAGAGAATATATATGAGGTATGTATAGGTATAGTTAGATGTTATAGTAAATAAAATTTGTTTTATCAAGGGTACAAAAGTATTTAGAACTGTATTTGGAATAATTTTTAAAAAATCTCAAAATTCGGACCTGAAATAACACACTTACAAGTGTATTTTTTTAAGAAGATAAAAGTTAATTTAGAACAACTTTTGTATAATTTGAAACGCACATATGTATTAGAAAGTCGTGTGGTGACCACACATTTTTTCTTCATGCATAAGATTCAGCGAAGACCCAGTCCCGGAGTCCCATGTAGTCATGTCGCTACTAAGATAAATGAAATCAATGGTTCGTCTTTGCAGGCTGCGTAAGTATACACATAACGTATGTCTCAAAAGTTTTCGGAAAAAAGTAAAAGTTAATTTTTTTTATTTTATTTTTGATTATATTACATTTTAACAGCAATTTTATTCTTATATAGTCTCAATTCAACTAAACATTACATTTACATGACGGATAAAGACCCATGCTCTTCTATATCACGTATAATTTATTTCTTACATGACCCATCAGTCTTTGGACGATTGCAGCGCTGACTTCCCGAATTTTCTGAAAGATTCTGTGTCTTAACTGCTCCCCATTTTGGGCTTCCCAACCTCCACCATATACCTTTCTGCTCAAATGAGACCAAAATTCCTCAGTGGGCCTTGCCTGAGGAACATTTGGAGGGTTATCTGTCTTCGGAACAAAAATGATGCCGTTTGTAGCTAACCAGTCTCTTGTTCTTTTGGCGTAATAGCACGAGGATAAGTCAGTTCAGAACATTATTTGGTCGTTGGGATGATGTGTATTTATAAAATTTCGAAGTTTTGTGAAGCATTTTCGTATGTAAATGTACATTGATGGCTTCACATCGAACACGTCCAACATGCGACCGTGAAACACCTGCCTCTGATATGGCAGACCACACCAAAATTTTATCTTCAAGCTTTACTTTGCCTTTGAATTTAACATTCTCATGAGCGTCTTGTACATTGTCCATAGAACCGCCATTACCTTTGATCTCCGAGTTGGACTACGTGAAATACTTTTCATCGTCCATAACGATAATTTTTTCATGCAAAATAAATGCATCTCAAAGCACGGCAACACCTGGGAATTCTTTCCAATTGAGTGACGGTGTATCTTGGAACCTTTCTTCTTTTACGATAATTTAAATTATTTTTGGCTAATGTTCGACTAAAGTCGATCGTGAAATATGGTATCCTCGAGATAACTTACATTCCCAATATGTTTCTTGCTCTTTCTATCAACCTACGCTCATTAAGTCGGCTTAAAAGTTTGGGTTGTCCACTTTTAGGTAAATTGGTACAAGGAATACCTGGCTATCTCTTATTGTCTGATAGATTGTCGAACAGGAATATCTTTCTCTGTGTAGATCCTAACAATATCGCGTTTAGGTACTCGTCCAACCAACTAATTAATACTTCTACAAATATCCAGCTTGTATGACACTGTTGTTGATTTTATTTACAAAAATGGTATGCCATATTAAGCGTCAATCAAACTACTACATTTTCATTCCAACGGCAACTGAATCGGATCATGTTTACTATAAATTAATTTTATAGGATTTTTTCCGAAAACTTTTGAGACATAAGTTATATGCTTAATAGACAGCAGGTAATTTTAATAATTTGGCATTAAAACATGTTATTTTTTTAAATAGTGAAACAGAAACACAAGCGTCTGGTTTAAGTAAAGTATTACCTACTAACATTGTAATAAATTAGCGTAGCTAATGTTCAAGCACAAAAAAGTAGGTAGTACAGGTAATTACTATTTTATGGGTCATTATTAAAGAATTCGAACAACGACATACCAGTTTTGTCCATGTAACAGTGGAAGTACACGACTTTCATGTGTGACAAGTTATATTTGATTAACTTTCTATATTAACTAGTTAAACAAGTATTTATATTATGATTAATTACACTTAGGATTAAAACACATTGCGTACCTGTCGTTAGAATGTAAAGGATAGGAAACTTTGGCATCACCTCCCATTATTTACCGATTTGAATAACAGAATTTGGTATATGGAGTATAATGTACTTAAATTATACCGCATGTGTCAAATATTATTAGGTATAGGGATTCAATGTTTACGTGCGATCTATACGTATGAATATAATACGTGGCAATGTGGTACCCCTACTGTCCGTCACCAATGCCGACAACAACCGACGTCACAACGATATTCTCCGATCCCGACCCAGATTTTGCATTCAATGTTTAGGTGGGAACACGTTGTGGTCCCTGGTCGTCTTATTACTGGAACGGGTAACATCAAATGGCCTCCGCGATCTACTGATCTCTCTTCAAATGATTTTCTTTTTGTGGGGATATTTAAAAAATATTGTTTATGCCCATGAAGCTGGTAGAACAGAAAACATAGTTGCCTTGAGAGAAAAAATAATTGAGGCTGCTAATTCAGTAACTGCTCACATGTTAGAAAACGTAAGAGTAAATTTCTACGACCGCCTAGGGTAATGTCTTGCTATGCAGGGAGGAATCCTTTTTTATTTATTTTATTAGGGTTATTTTTTAATTTTATTAGAATTACGCTTTTGTTTGTGTCATGCAGCGTAAACGTAGCTTAATAATTCTTTGCATTTACTGAAAGTAAAAAGAAAAACAAATCCTTGCAACTCGTAAATATTATTTCTGAACGCATTAGAAACACACGAGTCGGTGGTCCAATGGTTACTGCTAAGTGCTAACTTGTATTTGCGAGCATGTGTCGGTTGTCGCGTCGCTGGCATTGGAAAGGAAAGTAGGGGTACCACGTTGCCACATATTGCATCGATTGATCGCCTATGGCTAATGAAAATTGACACATACGGTATAGCAACATTTACGAGACTTTGTTAAATATGTATTTCCGTAATTACTGAGAATTGCTGATGTCGTAGCTCGTGTCGTATGTTTTCATATGCACCATTTTTAATTGAGCTTTTATTTAAGGAAAACATTCAAATGTATTCGAATAACCATAACATTTTTAACATTTTAATATGCTGCAAAAGAACTAGTGAAAATGGTAAAATCAAAAGTTATTGGAAAGACGGTAGTCGTTATTCTTATATTTTAAGAATTCTTTTATACAAAAATTATTCAAAATCCTATTCTAAGTACTTCTATTCTCTTAATAAATCTCTTTAGAATGCATACTTTGCAAGATATTATCAAAAAAGTGCTACTCCCTAAGAGTAAAAGTGCTACTTCCGGTCCGAATTTTGAAATTTCATATATACAAAAAATATTGCAAATTCAGTTCTGAATACTTTCGAACTCTTGATAAATATATATAGAATGCATAACTTACGACATATTTGCAAAAAATCGCTATTTGATAAGAATAAAAATGGTACTTTCGGTCTGAATTTTTAAATTTTTTTTATACAAAAGATATTGAAAATTATGTTTTAAATACTTTTATACTCGTAACGTACTTGTCTAAAAAGCATGACTTGCGAAATATTCGCAAAAAACTGATTTTCGATAAGAGTAAAAGACCTACTTCCGGCAGGAATTTCGAAAAACTTTTTAAATAAAATTATTCTCAATTTTAAATTTAAGTACATATGAATTCTTTATAAATTTGTTTAAACTTAGTAGTTGACGAAATATTGGCAAAATTCGATTTTTTCACTGAAGTAAACTGCTACTTCCAGTCTACCGATTTTACTGAAAAACTAATCAGATCTCAAGAGGGAGATTATACACGTAAATACAAAATTTGGAATTGATATCTACAGCGGTTTGACCGCTATCGTGGTCACAAACAGACAGACACACACACAGACATTTTTTAAAAACCACTTTTTCGGAATCAGGGGATTTCAAAACGTGGACATCTGCAAAAATCTCGAGGTCGAAAATTTTCATCATCACAATACTTCCTTATAAGAAAGTAATACAACAACAAGAATAGTATATGGCAACTACCTACATATATCTTGCCATGTTATAAGGAGAACCCTCAGGAGAGTTTCAGAAAGTGGCACCCAAGGGTAACACTGATTTTCAAACAGTGCCGTAGCCCTACCAATACACGATCCAAAGAGAGTGGAACAGTGATTAAATTGGGGCAAAACAAGAGAATCACACAACATCTTCTTAGTGTCAGCTCTTAAACATGCTCTATGCGGATATATAAGTCTCAGATTAGTGTAGGCTTTCCTAATACATTGAGATACATGATCCCTAAATCTCAGAGATGGATCCAAAGTGACTCCCAAATTCCTGCTCCTCTCCACCACATTGATATCGGTGTTATCGATCCTAGGTTAAGTTATCTAGGATGACACTGTAATAACCTTTACTATCAAATATTAAAACAGCTAATTTATTTGGATTAACAAAGAGGTAATGCTTAGTGGAGAAGTCATGTAGTTGAGCAAGATCATGATTGATTTGATCATTCGCTAAGCAAATTTCAGATGGAGGAAGAGAGAAATAAATTTGGAGGTATAAATTGTAAACAGTAGTGGACCCAATATAGAGCCCTGAGAAACGCCACTAATAGTTTTACGCAGGCTCGAAGTTGTATCTGAGATTACTACCATCTGAGCACGATCCTGCAAGTAGCTGCCCAAGAAATCGATAGCATCCCTAGAGAAACCAACGTAATGAAGCTTAGATAGTAATGTGTATCAAAAGCCTTTGTATAATCCAAAAGTGTGAGAACCGTCATGTCAACTTTATCACCAGCCGTCACAATATCATCCACTATATTCAAGAGAGCAGTAGTGTAACCATGTCCCGCCCTGAATCCAGATTGGGTTTCAGGCAGAACACTATTAATACTCAGGTGGCTTTTTATCTGTGCCGCAATAATTTTCTCTACACAGATAAAAATCCGTTCTGATATCTCTAAATTTGTTTAGAAATTATTTATTTAAACTAAACAACATTTAGTTGAATTGAACATACTTCGTTCATCTTGAATAAATTGATTTATTTGAAACAAGTTTGATATTTAATAAAATTAATAGAATCTACGGTTGGTTCTTGGTGAAACATTATGAATATTAAAACAAATAAAACACTTGGTTATATTGTTTCACTTAGGACAAATTTCTTATTCTCTGACACGTGTTTCGACCTCTCGGTCATTATTGTCATTAACGAAGAGTTTACAGACTTAAACTAAACTAAGAAAGTTACCAATACCTATTTATATGTATGGGCTAGTGTCTTAAGTACAGTGTCAATAATGGGGGTGTTTATGAAATCTAGTTGTGTGTTTGTGACATGTTTATTAGCTGTTGTAGCTTTTTTAATTTCAAGGATTTCTAATAAATCTAATTTTCTTCCTTTATAACTATTACGTAATAATGTATAATTATTAGTATCGCAAATACATGTATAAGGTCTATGCAATGTTCAGCAAAGCCTGCACTTTTGTTATTGTTTAAAATGGATTTTTTATGTTCATTAATGCGATCTTGTACGGGTCTGCCTCTTTGACCAATGTAGATTGCGTCACAATCACTTCAACCTACCTCATATGACAAATCAGGTGTTTATGTCATGTATCATCGTTATTATTGCATATACAAAAAAATGTTTCAAATAAAAGTTGTGTAGCTGAGACTGAATTTTATTTGCATGCTATCAAAAATACAGTGGCGTGCAGGCACAACGGTATAAAAAGAAAAAAAAAATTCTTCAAATGGAATACCCTGTATATTATTACATTTTTATAATGGTATTCTTACTCTGATTTCAAAAATATACCATATGATATCGGTATCTTAAACCGTTTGCGAGTTAATAAATGTCGAATATCGTAGTTACTGTACTATGGAAAAGTTAACATTATTAAAGTAAGCTAAGAAAATGACAATTATTGTGTTTGATGAATGACATTTCCATTTTGACTATTTTATTAAGGAAATGTCATTTATCAAACACAATAATTGCCATTTTCAAAGCTTTCTTTAATAATGTTAGCTTTTCCATAGTACAGTAACTACGATATTCGACATTTAATTACTCAAAAACGGTTTAAGAAACCGGTATCATATGGTATATTTTTGAAATCAGAGTAAAAGGACCACAGCTATTTTTTTCATTGGTTCCTGGAAGTATTGAATAATATTATTCAACACTCTCCTATCCAATCAAAAACTTTTTACCAACACAGTGTTTATAATGAGGCATTGTAAAGTCTAATATTGGTTAATTTTTTCATATATTATTTGACATTAGTAGATAATAGTATATTAAAATACAAGTAACAGAAGGCCTTTCATTCCAGCATGATTTCCAAATTCGGACACGAGCGCGCAGCGCGAGTGGCCGAAGGAAAGAATGCTGGAATGGCCTTGTGTTACGAGTATTTTACACTATTTTCTCTGTTTCGGATTGTATTTATATTATTTATTTATAAAAAAATTGTTAAAAATATTCATTAAGGGAAATTTTGATAACGTGACGTAGTCGATTGGTAGCAATGATTTACATATATATTTGACAGTTGACTTTTAATTATTTGAATTGAAAAGTTTGCTTGAATTAGAAAAAAATCTCATATTATCTGTGGGCGGAATGTCAGACGAAGAGCGTCAATCTGCGGCACTAGAATAGCGGGACGGGGCCTCCAACGCCATAAATAATTTACCACCAGGTAAATCGAAAGGCAAGTATGAAAAAGATTACGAAAAATTTATGCCACCAACCTATTTCTACTAAAATAAAAAGTTACCAAAAATCGGTGTTAGAATGGAGTCCATTCCAACACCAAAATGGCTGCTAGAATAACGTTGTTCTAATACCGAAACAGAGAAAAGTAAATAATACTGCCGGACATGAAAAAATAAATTTTATTCTATTAGTCTTCAAGAGATACGTGTTTAGAAGGATCTACCTTCTACCGCGTTTATACTTGATTATTGCTAATAAAATTAGAAAAATAGAATTTCGTGAATCCGCTAGAAATTCTTTAAATAAGTATTTAACTTTATAACTGTTTGCCTGATATATAATAACTAGTTATAATATAAGGGATTTTAAAAAACAAATTAAAACTTATCTATTGGAATGTTGTTCTCTGAGGGGAAATGTGAACAGACTCCCATTCCTAGAATGTTTATACATATATTGTAGAATCGTTGTAAGAATCGACATGTGTCAATAAATTAAAACAGCATAAATTTTGGAATGTTGAATAATTTTACCCTCAGCAGTATAACCAATAACCTACAGAAGCCATTTCAGGACTACCTAACGATTCTACTACGAATTGTTTTTAGTCATTGAGTTGATATGTCATTTTAAACACATTATTTTATTGTTTTTATTTTGACGGATCTAAACACCTTTTGTTTATTCTATTTTACATGCGCACTTCTACTAAAAGAAGTACGTAGGATAAATTTACTTTTCCATGCACGTTAAAAGTTCAATCATTTACAAAGATAATTTTACGCTTGATTTACGTCGAATCTAAATATGTAGTATAATGTCACTACAATATTTCTCGACCCGGAATATCTAAATGAGGACAAACTATTATTTAAGCTAAGGCTGGAAAGAGGTATGTATATTGAACGAGTTACTTAAAATTAATTATTAAATGCCATCGTACATAACACGCCTCTGTTTATAATTTACTAAAACATTGTACGTAAATACAGTAAGCTCCATGTATGGCTCCGTTAGCTATTACATTTAAATGCCATCAAACACAACCTCATCAATACTAAGTAACTGTCCTTTCACAAAGTAAATATTGAATTGTTATACACGTTTCATGAAGCACTGTTTTGGAATGGCTTTTACGGAAAGATATTAATAAATAATTCAGTAAAGGAAGTACATATATAACTTAAAGGACATGCATATGTAATTATTGTTGGAGTATATATTTCTTTTATTTTGTCATGAGGATAGACATTTCAATATCGAGTAAATGATTGAGATTTATTCTAATGCATTGGCAACAGGGCTTCATTATTATATTGGGATGCTTACCTTTAAAATTCAAATTTTTTAATTCTGTTAACTCAAATAGCAAATAACGAAGAAGTACTACGAGGCTGTGAAGAACAAATAACTTCAACTTGCAGATATGGTCGCCTGTACTCCATGTGTGGACATACAAATTATTCATTTTATTGCGTTCACTATAATACAAGTACCTATGTCCTAATCCAAGCCGTACGAATTAGTATTTATCGCAACAGATATGAAAATATTGTAGATTTCTACAGTATGGCCGGCAATGCCATTTGTAAACTTTCTGAGGCTTTCGGAATATATGACACCAAAAGATCAATCTAAAAGCACTGTTGTTACGGAATGGAAACCTCTGCCCTTCCGTTCCAATACACATGTCTTTTCCATGAAGGAAACTTACAAAAACTTGAATATATTGTTGGATAAGATAAAGTACGAAGACTATTCCTGGAATATTTGTGCGTATTTTAAAGATATTGCAATTATTTTGGATATGCACTCTGCTTACACCAAACACTGTGCTTTTTGTGTCTTTGGGACAGTCGTGACAGAAAAACCATTAGACTAAGTAGATTAATGTTGGACGTTGAAATGCACGCAATATTGACACATGATTTGTTATAAGCAATAAATCATGTGCTATATTAATAATTAAAATAGTTTCTTTTTGACAAAACAAATACTGTAGGTACGGAATAAGCAGCATCTTGTAACAAAAATACTAAATATAAAGACGAATGAAGTACAAAAATACATTCGATTGTGGTCTTGTCTTACATCTGTTGCTTGATACGATTCAGTACGATTTAACAGTTTCGAAGTCATTAGTCTGGTGGTCCGGATCCCTAGGGCACCTGTCTAGCGATAGGGAGGTGATGAGTTCGAATCTCACCTGAGAATATTTTTTTATAAGTAAACTAGCTGACCCGGCAATCGTTGTTTTGCCATATAAATTATTTCTAGTGAATATTTTGGTAGTCTAATAAAAAATAAGTAACTTATTGTAAGTGTGTGGGGATGTGGTATATGACTGAAAGAGGAATGGAGCGCTGTGAACGATGACGGCCTATAAAAATAACAAAACACCAAACATTCATTTTTTGAATTCATTGTACTTATATTATCTTAACTAATAAATTTCTAATTACATCCCTATCACAAATAATGACAACTAAAAAAAAAACTTTATTAGTCTCTTAGTGCAATGGAGTGTACGATATTTTTAGTGGGTCCATCCTTAGCCAACACAAACAAACTGCATAGTTTACCTACGCGAGACCATGCCACGTATGTCCGTGTGAAAAACACGATGTGCCCAAATCTAAGCCACAAACAGACATCGTTTGGCCTTGATGAGAATATACTTAATATGAGAGTTGCACTGAGAAAGTAAAATGATAAGTATAAGCGTCACTGCTACGATCGACGCACATTCAATAATAATGGCCGAAAACGGTTTAGGCCCTAAACTTTAGTGAGTGAAAGAAAGCTTATTGTATGAGAAAGACAGGAGACCGGCTTCGTTCTCATCCCTACTCTGTGCTGTTTACGGGGTGAGAAGTGACACCGGTAGACGCCTGGCAGGAATAAGTGATCGAGTGGTAACTGATCAATTATCGACCGCCGAGAGTAGAAAATTATTAAAGTACTAATATTGCTATTAAAAAATAGGGGTTGGTGGTGGAAGGGTGAAAACTTAGGGTTGTATATATTTTTTAATGCCGAATCATAAAAAAAAATAGAATACAAAATTTTGTTCAAAAAACAAACAAAAAATTTTTGGGGTGGACCACCATTATCACTTAGGGGTATGAAAAATAGTTTATGTCCTATTCTCAGATCTGCTGAATATACATACAAAATTTCATAAGAATCGGTCAAGCCGCGTCGGAGGAGTTTTGTGACAAACACTGTGACACGAGAACTTTATATATTAGAAGAATTTACCTGATTAAATTATCAGTGTCAAAGTGAAAATCATAATTACAATTCAGCTCTCTTTTGTGTACCGAAATGTCTTTGCCAAACTGTTTAGTTCAAGCTCATTTGTGATATAGCTTTTCTCACAAATATCTATATAATATTTTATGTTTACTGCTTCATAATTTTGGAATATTTTCATGCAAATAGCATTAAGGTGCACGCATACTGAGGCGAGGCGAAGCGAAGCGAAGAGAAGCGCATTTATTACGCCTGATAAAAATGCACGTAATCAAATGGGTGCCCGCACACTGGAGCGTCGCGTGCCGAAGCGAAGCTTACGTACATTTCTATAGGCGTAATAAATGCGCTTCGCTTCGCCTCGCCTCAGTGTGCGTGCACATTTAAACTCTTATTGATATTTATTTTGTAACTTAATAAGTTCGACAACTAACAACTAATTGCTTTTTCCTATACGTAACTGATACAATATGTATATTCAATATTGCCTAAATGTTAACACGTAAACTTTAAAATTGACAGCCATAACAAAACATAAAATTATTTTGTATAAATAGATGTGTTACAAAATCTTAATGATTTCATCAACAATAATTAACACATGTATGTAGGTATGTATTAGGAATTACTTATTACTTTAAAACATCACATGAAGTATGTATGTATGTATGTATGTATGTACGTATCTACACTTAACGCTGGAGCTGACTCATAAAAAAAACTCTCGCAATAAGGAAGTAACACTCCGGTCAATATTTTAGGAAACTAATTAGTAATATAATGTTTCTACTCTATAATTATAATTAATTTGGAAACGAAAGTCAACAATTATTATTTTGAATGAATTGTGCCTCTAAAAACATATTAGACTGTAAGAAAACATCCGTTTTGTAATAATAATATATGGCTGAAAGTAGTAAAAAGATATATCAATTTGCCGGGAAAATGTAACTCATATCAAATTGTTTTATTTAGTATTTGTAATTGCTACTTGCTTTCTTTCTTAGTATAGTAGATGAATTCTGAGTCGTATGAAGGTCCAGAAAAAGAGCAATTTAAGTTAAACTGATCCCAAGTAGCAAATTTGTTTTTATAAATGCTTTGAGAACAACTATACGGCTTTTTAATAAGAGTTAAGGTTTTATTATTATACTTCAAAAACCTCAATCCAAACTACTTGTCACCAATAATGGGCACAAATTATACGACAATTTTATCATATAGTTAACGGTATGTAGTTTATTCTTAGCTGATTATAACACTTCTATAAAGTAACAAAGAGCTTTGTTAAGGCTGTCGTTGTGGATTTTATAAAACCACTACAATGTAATTTTGTTGATTTACCATACTACCATTTTATAAAGCTTTCCTGTAATATAAAAACTGTAATCTGACTGGCATGAGAACTATACAATTTATTGTTGAACTGACAGTAATCACAACATTAAGAGATGAAGGAGTGTATTCTATCTAAGAAACCAAAATTATGTAAGTGAATGTCTTATTATCTTGAACTTTAAACAAGCAAATGCGGAAGAAGGCAACTTCAAAGTACATGCCAAGGTCACTTTACTGATAAAATCGGCTTCGATAACTCGAGAAGTACAACACGACTACGAAATCTCGCAATTTAAGAAATAAATGTAAAATTTACATAATTCTAAAAACATTTTTGAAGTTTTATAACTTAAATAATTTTAACAGTCTTTAGATATTTCTGATATGGCGAACCTGCTTACTCCATGGATTTGGAATGTAAAATGGCTGAGCAGATATTAAGACAGTTTAGGCTTACAAGAAAGTGTAAAAAAAATAGATACTAAGAATGCCTTTAAGTGTTTGAAGCAGTAATTTCGCTGTTGTGGTAGATATTTGCGAACCACTAATTATAGTGGTTCGCAAATATATGACACTCTGCTTTTTTTATTTTAATACTGCCAACTAGTGACTCTACAGTTTGCAAACTCTTAACGTAATAAATATACCTTATATAAATTTTGTTAACTTCGTCTCTGCTACCATAAAATATGGTAAAAGCCGTTTATGCTTTTATTTTAAAACAACGAGTGGAGACGCTAATGACTAAATCGACATATAACTAATACAGCATTTTTAGTTTCACATTTGCCTTTATGCAGCAAATGTGGTGGTTAAATGTCACAGATACGCTTAAAGAATGTTAAGTTGATGGGCCTACGAAGAAGCAGCATTCGTTTGTAGCTGGTATTATTACTGTAAATTTTCATCAGAAGACAAAGGCCATGAAAGGATAAAGCAGAAAGAAACCTACGCAATAATAGCTTTACTTACAAAGTGAGAGTAGTACGTGAAAGTGGAGCTGTCAAAATTCCCATATGTAGAAAGGCACCTAGGTTGAACTTTTGAAAGAATTTCACATACGGTAAGAACATTTTAACAATCTTTAACGATCACTGGTGGCCTCTCAGTAGATACGAGGGTAAAGCATGGTAACGGAAAGCAAAAAAATTCTCAGAAAACCATAGTAAAATTCAACCCGGCAAAGGTAATTTATTAGATTTTTCTAAAGTAATCTCCCCGTTAATAAGAAAGTTATAGGGTTTCAAATTTTTATTTTAAGTTTACTCAAATCTATACTTTTGTGACTTAGTATGTTGTTTTCCTTTACCCGTTATATGCCTAAAAGAGTTCTAGAAGTATTCCAAATGTTAACTATAATAGATTAACAAAAATTCAGGTCAATGTTGAAACTAGAAAGGCATTATGTACTTCATGGTTTCCGAGTTTGAAACTGTGTCATTATCTCTTCTAGTGCCAACGTTTCGTACATTATTCTAAGAAACATCTTTAGTATTGTTGTTTTCGATTGAACTGCCGCACTGAACACGATTTAAATCAGTCCCCTGGCAACAAACACTCGTTAGGTAATCGCAGAAGCACCAAAAGCACTGAAGATGTCCCTAGGTAGCAGACAAAACGTCAAAGAAAAAGTAAAGTATTCAATAGCTCATAGCTTTAGAAAAGCATTACTGAGAATTCAAGTCCGTGTGCAAACATGTAAGGACTTTAATCACAGCGGTTACATATTATAAGTATTGGATCGAAGTAGACAAAACAAAATGATAAATAGGTTGATAGGTATTACAAAACTCTGGGCCCCATTAAAAGTCTACAAGGACACGAACAAACGAACACTATAGCATATTTTGCCAAAAGTACTATGTGACATGCATTTTATCACCTGTATTAGTGAATATTAGCGGAGAGAGCCGTTAGATATAATGTATATCGTTATCAACGTCAATGGAAAGAAAGTTAACCATTTAAGTTATGCATCTGATACCATTCAGATGGCTAGCAATCTGAAATAACTTCCTGTGGACACTCTTACAGGCATAGCATGGATTTGGATTAAAACTCAGTACTAGCAATCACATGATTGTGAGTAGAGCATCAGAGAAAGTAATCAAAAGTACATATTTGGATTAAGAAGTCAACGACAACGAGACATATGTAACGAAATAGATGTGTTAAAGTCAAACGCTGTTTCTTTGAAATGCAAAAGTAGTTAGTCTGTGGGCATACGGAACTGATAAATAGACTAATAATACACACCATTGAAAAAACTAGAAGCTTTTGGGATACGGGCATACTAAAGGATACCTCAAGTGAGGTGGATTAATAGAATATATAAGGACATTGCGTGAACAAAAACCTTGAGATTATCAAAACTATAACAATGTAACAATTAGTAATTTTAAATATTTTGGGCATGTGATGCAAAATCTAGAATATAATAGGTATTATGTATAGTGTAATGAAATTTGATAGGATAATCTGAATATGTCCAAATCGAAAGAAGAATTCATGACTGAACTAAACTAACGGAGCATTATTGTGTCTAGCGCTTGATAAACAAATATTCTAACATAATCTTCAGTTTTAGGGCACGAGTAGCTATATTTACATTTAGCTAAGATGTAATACCTTAATCACCATTTGCATCAAGCCTTTTTACACATGTTAAAGGAGAAATCATAGAGCAAACGGAAATATCGATGATAATAATGATTTCAATACGGCATCTACTTCCGCTTTCATGACAGATAACAAAAATACTCAATCTAATAAAAACGGTTTCAGCACAAGTGAAACTATTTCAAAGAAAAATGCAGCTAAGATAATCAAAAATCAACCAAAAATACTCTGTTCTGAGAGTAACTTACTTTCAGAGTTAGACTTCATCCGACAACCTATTCTCTATAAACAACGTTGATGATAATTTTACAAAAAAGTAAAAAAAAACAACGGCAAATATGGGTATGTCTACCCTTAAAAACTATGGCCCAGATACTTCGTTCAAAGATTTGGGTTTGCTAACCACACCTGAAATTAAGGTATCCGCTACGAAGCGCAAACCATTAAATAAAAGCAAGGTCCAAGAAGTAACTAAGGATTTATTCTGTTCACAAAACATCCTAAAACTGTTGCAAGTGAAAACTGACAAGAAATCAAAAAGTTCTGAAACTTGGTTCTGTTTTGAAAGTAACGAAGATCGACAGGCCAATATAAGATTTTGCATTGCTTGAAACCGATACATTCTACATCCACTAAAAATGACATGGTTATTTTCAAGTGTCCGTAATGTGCTTTAAATAATGCAAAAAATGTTAAGTTGCATGTTTTGACATTATACTTACTTTCTTTTAACTGCTCTTTTAATTGTTGTTACTGCGGCAATATTTGGGACCAGTGTCCCAAATATTGCCAGTGGATCGGTATCCCAAATATTGCCAGTTTGTAATCCTTTAAAAAATGACAAATTTTCTTTACGATTAGTAAAATCAACGCTGTCTTACAATAATATATTTTACTATAAACAGCAATGGTTATTCGTAAAAGATTCCAAAATTGTGAAATATTTCCAGCCGCATATTTTCAACTTCGATGGCCTCGTGTAGGTTATTGAAGAAAGACCGCAGAGGTGGAAATTGTAAAATGTACAAATTACGGACACACTATAGTGTAACTATTATGTCTGTAAAGGTGAAGTTCAGCACATCCTCAAAAACTAAGGGAAATAAGAGTGATATCGATTGTCGATCTAATGGATTTTTATTCAATCAGCCGATTCGACCCTACTGTCTGACAATCTTACAAGGCCCTGTTTAAAATAAAGAAGTATATCATCATCACCTAATACCCACAAATTCTCACAAGATGTAAACAGATAATATACAATTTTTCATGTATTTAACTTATTCTTAATTACGATTAAAACCCTTTCTATAGTTATCACAGAATTTATGAGAGTATTGCTAACATTTTATTATATTTTAATTGGCAAAAAGAAGCTAGATCAAATATTAATACATCTACTAGTTTAATATATAAAAAGAACAATTGTTAGTTAAATATGATTTTCCAATACAAATAATTTTCCCGCCAAAAACATTCTAAATCAACTAACATGCAAATTTAAACTAGGAATTAAACGTATACGTTGATTTACTAACGAATGTTTTCGATGATGCTATATTATATAAATACGTACATATTTGTTTGGTTTTATGTCATTTTAGAACATTTTTCGTAATTGATTTAGAATCAAAAGGATATACAACAACCTAATGAAATATCTATAATAATTTAAACTATTAAAGCAAGGATAGTCCCTATACATTGTTGTAGAATGTCTTGAGGCACTGCATGCGAATATTTTTATAAGAATGCATAGAGTGTAATTCGATTATAAATAGAATTGTATTGTATTATCAATAAATATGTATAACATATTATATAAAAAAATAGTGTTTGGCGTTTAATACCTCAACAGGATTTGACAGGGGTAACAAAATCAATTAAAATGTTTGTCACTAAAATAAAATAATGACTACAGTTATTTCTGAATACCACAAAAACTTCAATGCCAAAAGCATGTGAAAGTAAACGGATATGTATTTACGGTATTTTTTGTGGAAATTTTAATTTCCTGAACATACAAGACACATTAAAATGACTTGGCGACACCTGTAAAATATAAACAAACAAAAAAATAATTAAAGTGTAGATTATTGTTTGTCCCCGTACACTATTACTGTAAAATAATATCTATACGTGTGTATTTACCACACGTAATTATACTTTACACATTTAATTTTATATATCAAGTTTATAATACATATTATAATAATAATAATGTTTATATTTCCATTACATAATAAATATTTCTTGTCTACTTCATTTATTTCTGAAAATATGTCTCAATGCTTACCAGATATTAATTGCAACCACGCGCATACATGAAAAACTGTTGTAGTTTGACAAAAACAGAAGAATAACATTGTAAAAATAGTTAATAAAGCTGTAAGTACGGCTAGACCAACACAAATTGTAGCTGCCATAAACGGAATATTTGGAATGCTTATAAATTCTTCTAATCTTCCTTTACACTGTTCTTCGGGATAGCATGTCGTCCACAAACCGAACTTTCCCGGATTATCACCCGATATATTCCCTATCCATTCCGGAGTGACGAAAGATACAACACCGATAATAGCATAGCATATAGTGAATATTGCCCACAGTACACCTATTGCCTTTGAATTTCGCACATAACTGGTAGCGTATATTTGCGAAGAATCCACGTATTCAATTTTAGAACCCATATTGGTTATTGTTTCTTTCAATTATAGCATAAATGTCGTCTTTTGTACGGGTTGTTTCAGTTGCTTAAGAGAGAAAAGTTTTTAAATAGAAAGTCGTCTTACATGACGATCTGTAAGATGGCCGTTGAGCAACTGGTCAACTGCACCGACCGCGATTAACTGACTTACTTACCTGACACACCTGAACACTGATATTCTTGCTTAACTACTTCCCACCACATACAATATATGTTGAGTGAAAAATATATACACTTCGCAAAGTTCAATCAGGTAAGTATAGATAGTGATTCTTAAAAAATGATGTTTCAATTACTGCCTTATATTTTTATAATTTTGACAACGAAATTTAATCAAGGTGCCAAATTAGACACAAAATCACAACAAATTGGCGAACTGCAAAGATTTTGATGTTTGGTGTTGAAAATACATATATTAAAATATGATCAATTATTTTTCCTAGATTTATCAAAAAAAGTGGAAGATGCTGAAATTGTGAATATGTAAATATTCGTATAGAAAATCAATTTAGAGATTCCAAGTTTCAAATATATACAGGCTGTTTGATAAAAAAAAAAAACCATCCCGTAACTTCTTTATTTATTATCCGATTTCAGTAAATAAAAAAAAGTATAAAAATGGTTTGACAAACTCTATAAACTGCCCATAATCCAAATTTTTCCAACGCTGTCTTGAATAGGTAACAATAGTCAACTTCTCTTTTTAAATGGACACCTGTAGCTTTTTTCCTTTAGTCTGACAGATAACTTTTTTCTGAATCTAGTTATGTTTATTTAGTTATCATTTGGTCGATATTTAATTAAAAAAAATGAATTATCTTATCTTATTTTAATTATCTTATCTGTTAACCTTTTCCGCTTATTATGAAATTTTCAAGTGAGCCGTAAAAAAATGGCAACACAAATGTGACAAATATGTCAATTAAACGTCAGTCATTCGAAAATTAGCAGGGAAGTCTGCATCTGTTATTTACATTTTTTTATTTGTCGCACAACACTGCCATCATTTATTATTTATAATTCATTCGAAATCACGAGTCAAAAACAAAAATCAATGAGATTTAAGGACAAAAATAAAATTAAATTAACAATAATAATCAAAATAAAGACAAATTACAAACAATTGACAAACGACAAATTACTGGCAATCTCTCGAATTGAAATAAGCGAATACTGCTGCACACTGAGAAGAACAATCATTTCAACATTTTCGACAAATCGTTGCTGTTCTCGCTTCGGATTTTCAAAAGCACCATAGCGCCTTAAATTTTCTTCAAACCGTCTAAATTGATGGGGGTTTGGAACTTCCCTGTTCGGAAAACGGTCACCATAAAGCCACAAGATTTCGATTTTTATTATATTCGACCTAAATTAGAAACATAAATATCGGTGCGATAATTATTGTTCACGATTGCGGTGGTATCGTTATTCCACAAGAAATAATGCTTTAAAACCGCAAAGCACACTAATTTTCGAATGACGGACGTTTGAATGACATATTGTGATGCGATTTTTTTTCACGACTCCATTTCATAGTACTAAGCGGATAAAGGTTCCAGATAAATCAATTTTTTTCAAATTAAATATCAACCCAATGATAACTAAATGAACATCACTAGATTCAGAAAAAAATTATCTATCAGACCAAAGGAAAAAAACTACAGGTGTTCATTTAAAAAAAAAATAGTTGACTATCGTTACGTATTTAAGACAGCGTTGAAAAAATGTGTATGGTAATTTTTACATTCTTATACGTGGTATAAGGAAGTATTCCTCATACCATATATATCTCTCTCTCTCCCTCCCCCTCTCTCTATGTGTGACCACGATAGTGGTCAAATGGCTACAGCTATCAACACCAAACATTAGCGAAAAAGAGATTTTTTTTGCAAATATCTAGCAAATTATGCATTCTATACAGATTTATCTGGACTACAAAAATATTTAGAGCCCGAATTGGAACAATTTTTGTTAACAAAACATTTTAAATTTCGGACCGGAAGTAACAGTTTTACTCTTATAGAATAGCAGTTATTGGAAATACCTGGCAAACTGAGCAATTTGATGAGAGTATTACTTTCGGTCAAAATGATAAAAAAAAATTCTAGCGCTAAATACTTTTGAACACAAATAAATTTAGAGCTGCATTTGAAATAATTATTGTATATAATAATTATTTCATTTTTTTTACTCAGAGGTTTATTTTAACTAGTGGACGCGCAGTGTTCGAAATTAGACCTTTTTATTTAATTATTTTAATGTATTTGTAACACATATTATACATAAATATTATCTTTCTGCACTCCTTCTCCATATGAAGTTTAAACTATGCCAAATCCAAATCTCACACTTCTCCGTGCTCGCAATATGCTCAAAAAGGGATACAAAGTTTTTTTCTTCGCGTAAAATTAAGCAGATATATATTTGGTTCATATAAGATATGAAGTAAATGTGTGCAGTATTTAGTATAAAATCAAATACAAAATTTGGTTAATATAATAATTCTTAATCATAACGATAAACAGTCGAATATAGAAGTAGGTATCTAATTATAAAAATCAGTACTTAAGGCTCCGGGCTACCCAAATTATAGGTATATGCTATTACATGTAACCGTTTTTTTCTTTTTACTTGCTTATTTGGTAACATGAAGCAATGCACTATTTTTTCTTATATACGTATGAATGAATGCAATGTATCTATGACGCCCTTTTTTCAAAATAGTCTTTAAATGTGTTTAAAAAAAAATAAAACGTCGAACCATTTTTTTCTTTTTCTTCCTTTATTTCTTAACATAGAAGAATAATTTTTTTTTGTTTAATAGAGCGTTTAAAACTCTTGCTCGCTATGAAGTCCTTTTTTTTTCAAAATTGATATTTTCTTAGATATTTGATATAAAAGAAATTAAAATTAGGCAGCCCACATTACACTCAAGGGAACAGGCAGAAGGTAGGGATAGATTTCCGACCAACAGTTTGTCTGGAGGGCGGGTGCAAATGTGTAAATATTCGGGGATAAATGAATTTTTATTCTCTTGGATATTGTAGTAGATATACAGTGATGTGCAAATGTATGGAACCAAGTAAATATCTCTGAAGTTTCTAGAGATGTAGAAATTAAATTTGGTGGGTAGATATTACACTATATTTTGTATTTAGTTCGAATGTTTTTATCGCAATTCAACTTCCAGTTTAACCGGAAGTAATGTCAGCTTGAAATTTTTAAATAGAACACCCTGTATATTATTTTAGTTTTGAATAGAACACTTTATTGCGAGTACAAAAATAATGGGTTCGATATGTTTTATTTCATGGCCAACCGTGATATTAACAAAAGAGTGATTTTTGTTACAATGCTAAGATCTAGTATTTTGCGAGTGTAAATCACAAATGTAACAATAACATTAAATATCAAAACTGAAATTGAGTACAACAGTACTTAAATTACTGAAAAGGGCGCTAAACATAGTAAAATAAAACATGACTACGACAAAGCGTTAGGATACCGTTAGTGTATTAAATGTTCAAAATGAGCACCATTTACCTCTTGACAGTAGGCCAGTCTATTTTTAAATGCCATTGTAACATTGGCCTTTGTTTCTGGTGGAATTCTTTGAATCTCTTGAGTTATTCTCTCAGCTAATTCTTGCAAATTATCTGGTCGATTAAAATAAACTTTGGACTTCAAAAAACCCCATAGATAATAGTCCAGTGGATTAAGGTCTGGTGATCGAGGAGGCCATTCTATAGCACCTCTTCTTCCAATCCACCTATTAGGAAATGTCTTGTTTAAACGATCTCGAACAATGCGAGCGTAATGAGGTGGTGCCCCATCTTGCTGAAACCAGATATTATTTGGCAGTTGTCCATTTTCCTCCAGCGCCGGAATTATTTGTGCATCCAAAAGTTCTAAATACATGTTCCCGTTCAAATTTCCTTCTAAAAAGAAAGGCCCAATAATTCTGTTATTGTAAATACCGGCCCAAACGTTCAGTTTTTGAGAGTGTTGCGTATGAGCTTCTTGTACCCAGTAAGGATTATTTTGGGACCAGTAACGGCAGTTGTGTCGATTAACTGTACCGTTCAAACAAAAAGTTGCTTCATCAGAAAACACTACATTTTGTACAAAATTATCGTCACGGTTACAAATATCCATAACTGATTCACAAAATTCTAGCCGTCTGTTGAAGTCGTCGTCGGAAAGTTCTTGAACAAGGCGAATTTTGTACGGGTAATATCTTTCTCGTTTTAATATCCTCCCTACTGAACGACGGCTAATTTCGTGCACATTGGCCAGTTCAGTAGTAGACAAATTATGATTTTCCTCTAAAGATATAGCAATATTTTGAGCTACTTCTTCATTTGTAGCAGTATTTATACGTCCACTTTTTCTTAAATTTCCGACGGTGCCATTTGTATTGTACCTTTGCAAAGTCTTTGTAACTATCGAACGTGTTATTTGCCTATTCGGTTGAATATTGTTAAAAAGGTCACAAACTTCTTGATGCGTTCTTCTTCTGTCGCCAAATCCCATCATCATTAGTATTTCAATTCTTTCTCTTTCGCTTAAATGAGCCATTTTTGCGTTAAAACTAAAATACTACTTATTTTGACAATAACTGTCACTGCTACAATTATTACATGGACTACCAGATATTATTACATTTTCATTCAAAAATAATTTTTTTTTTGTTAATATCACGGTTGGCCATGAAATAAAACATATCGAACCCATTATTTTTGTACTCGCAATAAAGTGTTCTATTCAAAACTAAAATAATATACAGGTGTTCTATTTAAAAATTTCAAGCTGACATTACTTCCGGTTAAACTGGAAGTTGAATTGCGATAAAAACATTCGAACTAAATACAAAATATAGTGTAATATCTACCCACCAAATTTAATTTCTACATCTCTAGAAACTCCAGAGATATTTACTTGGTTCCATACATTTGCACATCACTGTATAATCTGGGCACTTTTACGAAAAGTGTTCGTGTCTCCCTAAAAAAAAAATAAGTTATAATTTCCAATATATTTATGGTATTTTATGCTGGTTCTTTGAAAGATATACCTCCACTTTTTTTTGACGCTGAAAATATTTCTTTTGCAAATAGAACACACAATTTGTTTTTGATTCGTAAGATGGGAATTTAATTCTTTTTCAAAATGTATATCCTTCTACCTACCGCTAACGAATTTTTTTATATTTATATGTACTACAAATCTTCTGCTAAATGTGTTTTTTTAGTTGATCAATTCCTAATTACACAAACTGTAGGCGTAGTATGCACATTATTTTTTGTCTGAACTCTCCGGCATACTTTGCTAACACAAGTTATACAGCAATGCAGAATAAAAGGCGGTAAATAACAGGTGCGTCATAAAAACACTGTTTATACTTAGAGTGTGAATAATTGCTTCTCGCAATTTGTTTACCTATTTTTTTGTTAGAAATAGACACACACATATATATACGTATATAATATGAAAATAAAAATAAGAACTTATTTTTGCCGCCCTGTTCGTATTGATAATGTTCCTAAATTAAAACAATTTTTTCTTTTCTTGGCAAATAGCGGCCATAAATACCATAAATAAAACTACATTTTCTTGAGTGTTTCGACATTTATTAACATGTGTCTTTTTCGAGGGTGTGAAGAGCCCCCCTCTTTTTCGAATATCGGATATCTGACAGTTGCTCCAGGTTGTTCTAGGTTTGTTCTAAATTGTTCTAAAGTATTTTAAAAGAAATGTCAAATTTGGCCGAGATAATTAAAGCCCTTCTTTTTTTGAAAATTGAAATTTTGAAGGTTTTTCCAGGTTGTTCTAGTTGTTCTAAACATTGTTCCAAAGAATCTCGGGAAAAAATCAAAACTGGCCGAGATAATCGGAAAAAACGAGATTTTGCCAGTCCCCCTTTTCTTGAAAATTTAAATTTTGACGATTTTTCTAGGTTGCTCTAGGTTTGTTCTAAATTATTCCAAAGTATTTCATAGAAAAAATCATAATCAGACGAGAAAATGGGGGAAAATGAGAGCTAAAAGTATGAAGTCAGACCCAGTTTTTGCAAAAACTAAAATTTTGACGGTTGTTCTAAATTTGTTCTAAACATTGTTCGAATACGTCAAAACCGTATCTCTTATATATCAATAGATATTGCAAAAAAAAAAACAAATCCAAAAGTGTGAAGTTATCCCCCTTTTTTCGAAAATCTAAATTCTGACGGTTGTTCTAGGTTTGTTTTAAATTGTTCCATAGTATTTCAAAGATAAAATCATAATTGACCGAATTAATAGGAAAAACGGTTTTCTAACAGTCCCCCTTAATCTCTTGGAAAAATATATATTTACTACTTATATTAGATACTTATTATAAATCTTGGTCAATTTCGATTTTTTCTTTCAAATACTTTACAACAATTTAGAACATACAGCAAACCTGGAACAACCGTCAGAATTTAGATTTTCAAAAAAAGGGGGGCTAACTTCTCACTTTTGGATGTCGTATTTTTGTAATATCTTTTGATATATACGGTTCTGAAGTATTAGAATAATGTCTAGAACAAACCTAAAATAACCCTCAGACTTTCAATGTTCACAAAAGGGAACTGTGAGAAAATCGTGTTTTCCTATTATCTCGGCAAATTATGATTTTTTTCTTTGAAATACTTTGAAACAAATTAAAACAAACCTAGAACTACCGAACATAACCGTCAGAATTTCGATTTTCGAAAAAAGAGGCATTGGCGAAAAATTGCTTTTTGCCATTTTTTCGGCCAATTATTATTTATTTTTGAAATACTTTGGAACAGTTGAGAACAAACTTAGAGCAACCTGGAACAACCGTCAGAATTACAAGTTTTAAGAAAGGGGGGGGGGGGCGGAAAAAGCTCGTTTTTTCCGATTATCTCTGACAATTTTGATTTTTGTCCGGAGATTCTTTTGAACAATGTTTAGAACAACTAAAACAACCTGGAAGACCCTTTAGAATTTCAATTTTCGAAAAAAGGGGGGTTGGGTTTACCAAGGTATTTACAGGCTAGAACGAAAGACTACAACTAGGGACGCTTATGTAAACTATACTGTGTGTCCAAAAAGTCTGGAAACACCCAAGTAAAATCGAAACGGATGATTTTTGAGAAAAATGCAAAAACATGTCAATTAGTATTTTCAAAAAACTACTGGCTGATGGTATCTGTTTGGAATTTTTGATGACCTTGAAAAAGTTATGATGTCATCAAAAAAAATTTAAATGGCAACGTCGCATTTTTAATTTTATTTTTGATAGATCTTTTAATTGTCTAAATGAATGTAAAAAAATTTTTCATTTTACTTAAGAAAATGACCGAGAAAAATTTAATTACTTCTTCGAAAATGGAAAAGTTTGTCTTTAAAAAAAAAACATAGTTGGTTTAAAGTCGACTATTTTTTAAACACATTTTGTTTTATTTGTGACATTCTGTCAAATACGAATTGTGCGTAAGTTAAAAAAATCTGTTTAAAAATGGTTTTAAGTGAGAGGGAACGTATTCAAATATTGATGATGATTGGTTTTGGGGATAGGGCTCGTTCAGTTAGAGAAGTTTGCGACTTATTTAATACAGAACATCCGGAGCGTGCCCCAATTAGTATTTCTGCAGTGAGTAAGATTCACAAAAAATTTCAAGAAGAAGAGATCGCCCTAGAAGTGGTCGTCCAAAGATCGCAGAAGATACGCAACTCGACGTATTATTGTCAGTAGAGGAAACTCCAAATTCTAGTACACGGCAGCTTGCGCGGGAGTTTAACGTGTCGAAGAGTACAACTGGTAATATTTTCCGGAAAACTAAGTATCATCCCTACAAAATCTGTTTGGTTCATGAGCTGTCTGAAGACGACTTCGACAGGCGTGTACAGTTTTGCGAACAACTGATGCCTATGTGTGATAATGATCCGTTTTTTATCAGAAATATCTTATTCTCAGATGAAGCTACGTTCACATTACATGGGACTGTTAATAGACAAAACTGCAGGTACTGGGCACGCCAAAATCCACGCTGGATGAGAGAGGTACGAACTCAGTATCCTCAGAAATTAAATGTATGGGCTGGTTTAATTGGTAACAGAGTTATAGGGCCTTTTTTCTTCAACGGTAACCTGACGGCGGATATGTATTTGGATTTTTTACAAAATTATTTAATTCCGTCATTAGCAGAAATATTTCCGAACCATGAAGATCCTAATTTGCCCAGCCAAAGAATTTGGTTTCAACAAGATGGGGCTCCATCCCACTATGCGGGAAATGTTCGGCATTATCTCGAGAATACCTTCCCAAACAGATGGATTGGCAGGAGGGGGGGTATCGAGTGGCCTGCTAGGTCGCCAGATCTAACGCCTATTGATTATTTTTTGGGGGGTTACCTAAAAAATAAGGTATACGCAACTAAACCAGAAAATTTGGAAGGCTTGCGTCACCGGATTGAGATTGAAGTACGAAGGATCACTCCTGAAATGATAGAAAACGTTCAAAATGAATTTTATTATCGCTTAGGGTATTGCCAAGATGCTCAAGGACAACATTTTGAATATTTATTGTAAGAGTTTTTGCTGATTTCTACGATTAAAATTTTCTTTGTTTTCTATAATGATTTTTTTTTCAAAATTTTTCTTAAGCAGAATGAAAAATTTTTTGACTGTCGTTTAGACAATTAAAAGATCTATCAAAAATAAAATTAAAAATGCGACGTTGCCATTTAATTTTTTTTTGATGACATCATAACTTTTTCAAGATCATTGAAAATTCCAAACAGATACCATCGGCCAGTAATTTTTGAAAATACTAATTGACCTGTTTTTGCATTTTTCTCAAAAATCATCCGTTTCGATTTTATTTGGGTGTTTCCAGACTTTTTGGACACACAGTATGTACACTTTTGTTTTTAGTAAATTAATAATTGATTGCTTTAAAGTAACAAAAAAAAAACAACAGAAACAAAATTTTGTCAAATATCTAGAATAAGTTAGAAAACAAAAAATTAATTTCCTGTTGTATATGTAGGAAATAATTTTCTACTAACTAGCACTGTCGCTTTAATTTTTCACTAAAACTGATATATTTTATTATTAATCTTATATTTATGTACTTTATAAATTAATAATATTTGTGTATTCCCTTGATTCATTTAGGTAATAAATTAATATAAAATCCATTTTCTTTTACTTCATATTTTAATATGGTTATACCTGTTACACATTGTTTAAAATATTATATAATAAATAATATATAAATTAATTATTTTGAACACCATATTAAAATAAAATGTCATATGAAAGAACTATCAAGAAATCGAAAATCAATAATAAGAAAATAACTTGGTATGTCTGACCGAAAAATAAAAACCACTCATTTATCAGTGTGGTAAACAAGATCAGTAAAAAGCATTGGAAATTATCAATTATATGTCTTGAATTTTTAGGAAGTATGGTTTTGATCTATAATAACAGAACAATGAATAAATGAGAAAACAATATAGAAATCTTCTATTAGACGGGTGTATTTCAGATATGTATATGTAAGAAAACACAAAAATTGTGTAACCAACTTTTTATTCAATAAGAGAATATTCATTCCGAAACATATCGCTTATACACAAGAAAAGTGACACAAGTCCAAAATTGCGATTTTTTACTTTTATTGTGCAGTAGGCAGAGAAAAGTATATATTTCTATCTGGAAAAATGACACAAGTCATATTTCAAATCTACACCAATAGATGGCATTTGTGTCACTTCTCCATTGTGGAAGTTCAGCAAGGCGTTATCTAGAAAACCGACACTTGTCAGTTGAGAATCATACCCTGAGCATTGTAGATGTCATTTTGTTTAAGAAAAGTGACACTTTTGGAGTTGCGTGTTTGTGAAGCAGAAAGTGGAAGTAATTTTTTTAATGAAAATCGACACTTGTCGAGATTGTGTCATTAGTGCAGAGGAAGAAGACCTTTTTCGTTGAAGAATATCGACACTTTTTGAGTTGTGCCACTTTTCAAGCAAAGTAAGTTACAAACTGTATAACAAGATTATTATTTTATGTGTACTATTTTGAGTTGTGTCCGTTTTCTACATTCGGAACATTTTAAATAATGTAATGTTTTGGAGTTATGTCATTTTTCTAGACAATTTTGATTACTGACGCCACACTTGCATTGGTTTCAGTACCTAACTATGGCAGAACAAAATGACGTGGCCCCGGTACATAACCGTACTAGTTTACTGGTAAAGTTGGCAAGGCAACAATGTTCGGACCCTACTGTAGATAACACGTTATGGATAGTAAAAAATATTGAAAATAATGGTGTATTGAAGGAAGATCTTGAATCTAGTTTTTCAAACCACGGTAATTAATAATACTTTTATTTACCTACATAGGTTTTAAGTTGATCCGAAAAGTGCGACTGACTTATTTTCTTAGTAGGTACTTATAACATCATAATTTTTATGAAATTTATTGCAGGTAATGCTACAGCTTCACATAATAATATTGCACCTCAATTACTGTTATCTCATAAAAAAGTAAATGAAGAACAAAATCTTACAATTTCAACTGCTGATGGAACCTGTGATCAGCACAAGGCAACTATCACTTGTGAAATTAATAAACCTATTAACACTGAAAGTAACTACAACAATAACTCACCTCAACGGGGTAAATATTTTAATGTAAATTGTTTCAGGTGATAATAACATAATTGATGCTCAGTTAACGAGTTTAACGCATGACAATAAATCAGAAGAGGATCCATTTTCTTCGGATGATTCACTTCACGATCCGGATTACGTTAAGGAATCGTCTTCTGAATCTGGAGACATTGTTGCCCATACTCAGCTGAACCATAATAATATCTTAAGAGAAATAAATACCGGTTCTGCCGAAAATGGCACCGAAAAGGAGAAAAAAAAAGGCAAGAAAAGAAAATCCGATCCTTCAACTTGGCGCAAAAATTTTGCCGCAAAATGTAGAAATTCTGGAAAAGCTTACGTTTCAAGTTCGAAAAGCAAAAAGACATTTGAAGCGCGAAGATTGGGCCCACCATGTAATGAGAAATGTAGGCTCAAATGTGCCACAAAATTATCAGAAGATGATCGCCGTAACATATTCCATGATTATTGGGGTCTAGCTAACTTGGAAAAACAACGAAGTTTTCTGTTGGCTAGTATGGAACGTATTACTCCAAAATACAGATATACAAGAGAGGGCAGTAATCGTTCTATTAATAATGCGTTTTACTTATCAGTACGTGATTCAAAATTAAGAGTATGCAAGTACTTCTTTAAATCGACATTAGGAATTACAGATCGCCCAATAAGAACAGTTTTAGAAAAGCAGACACTGTTTACTGGAGGAATGATAACAAACGATATGAGGGGAAAGCACGGCCATCATTGTCACGTTGATGAAAATGTGAAAGAAGGCATACGTCGTCATATTGAATCAATTCCTAAAATAGAAAGTCACTACTGTCGTAGTGATACATCTCGTGAGTTTATCGACGGAGGCAAAAGCGTGGCAGATCTACATCGTGATTATGCTAAACTTTGTGAAGAAAAGAATGAGCCCTCTGCAAACTATTTAATGTACAGCCGAATTTTTAACACAGAATATAATTTGTCGTTTTTCACCCCTAAGAAAGACCAATGTGAAGACTGTGTAATGTTTGCAAATGCTGAGGGAAATGACAAGGAAAATTTAAGCACGAAGTATGAAGAACATCTGAATGAAAAGGAACTCTCGCGCCAAGAGAAGGAAAAAGACAAGCAAAATGTTAGTGACAACTTTATTGTAGCGGTTTATGATTTGCAGGCCGTTTTGCAATGCCCCAGGGGAGATGTTTCAACCTTTTATTACACGTCAAAGTTAAACGTGTTTAATTTTACCATGTTTGAATTAAAGACAAAATCAGTAACATGTTTTGTGTGGGATGAATCTCAAGCCAACAGAGGGGCTTGTGAGATTGGAAGTTGCGTTCTTAACTTTATTGAAGATGTTAATAACAAAGCCATGACCAGTAAAACACAGACAGATTTAGTGTTTTACTCTGATAACTGCTGTGGGCAACAAAAAAATTTCTATTTTTAATGTATTTGTTTGCCGTACAGAAATATGATTTCATCAGATCAATTACGCATAAGTTTCTCATAAAAGGTCACAGCCAAAATGAAGGGGATGGAGTGCATTCAGTTATAGAACGCCACATCAAACGATCGTTGATGTCCGCCCCAATTTTTGTACCCAGTCAATATGTATCACTCATAGCAAGAGCCAAAAAAACGGGTCAGCCTTACCAAATCAAGGAAATGAACTACAGCAGCTTCTTAGATTTAAAAGACCTTGCTGCAAAATACGGCCCTTCCTTTCCAAAAAAAAACACAGAAAATGAAGCTGTAAAGATTGGAGAATTTAAAATTGTTCGTGTAGAGAAAGAACATCCGCGTAGTATTTTTTATAAAACCTCGTATAGCGTCGAATTATTCAGCAAAATTGAACTGAGACAATGCCGGAGCAAGGGTCAACATAACAATATTGTACTAAAAAGCCTTTATAAAAACAAAATTGGACTGGCTCAGAAAAAGAAAGAAAGTATAATGTCACTGTGCAACAAAAATTTAATCCCTAAGCAATATGCAGATTATTACAAAAATCTGCCTTAATGCATGGTACATTAGCTATGGCAAATAAGATCATAAGAACGAAAATTGTTTTTTTTAATTTGTAATAAGTGTTTACTCAAGTATTTTGGAAAAAATAAATAATTTGAAACAGTTATGACATCTTCTGGTTTTTGTTTATTATTACCTCAATTTCTAGAAAAGTGACACATCTCAATATAACTTCAGGCCAATTTATTTTTCTTATAAAAATTAAATATAATCTATTAATACATACCCTAATAATGTTATCATAAGAATTTCATACTGGCAACACTTATTACAGCTTGCGAATTAACAAAATACAATACCACCAAAGTTTTTTCGTCTTTCCTGCAAAACTATCAATTTTGAGTTGTGACACTTTTCCTGTGCATAAGCGATATGTGTATTTCGTCAAACAAACACCCCGAGCCCCCCACTTGTATGTCTTCCTTACAGTCCCATTACATATAAATATGATGTTTTATCAGATATTCTCTAAAAATTATTCCGTTGCAGTCTCCTAAGTGTAGGCCACGCCCTTATAGGAGAAGTATTGAAGAGGGGAAGTTACGGGGGACATTTTCACACTTTTAATTCAGTATATGCTATGCAACCCGTATTACTTAAAATCGCAATATTAAAATGAGTAGTCCGGAGCCTTTCATTGCACCATTACCTTTTAAAACCTGTGCAAGTCTTGTTGGGATTGTGAGAATAAGGTTTCTCCAACATCCTGATCCTCACTTAATTCCTCCCAAACATTCTTAATTGCCGCTCATAATTCATTTTTATCTTAAATAAAGGCTGAGGTAATATGTCAACGTTCTCATCGGAAATTCACTGTGTGGTAAGTCTGGCGGTGTGCACAAGATTGTTATCTTGTTGAAAAATTAAAGTATTATTACGGTATGTTTGTGATACTGACGGAAGCATATAATTCTCTTAAAATATCTAGATATGATTGTGAGTTTAAACGGCTTTCAATTTGCTATGCAACTCCCACACCCTGTGCACACATCCATGCCCATACGTTAAAAGAAAAATCTTCCATATCTATTTGGCGGAAACAAATATCTTTCATCACATCTGGTGTTTCTTGGAGGGTAGGACGGTACATATTCACGTGACCATCGTGACTTGACTGGAATATTTTTTCGTCGGAAGATACTACTCTATCCCAGAAATTCTGTTCGCCAAGTATATAATTTAATGAAAATAAGACTCTCGATTGTTTATTTTCTACAGATAATAACTGTTTTTGGCACTTGCACAATTTCATTAATTCGGAAATGCTACTTCTGCGGCATGTTGTTGACCAAGATCCTGGAAAATTTGTGTGAAATACGGTATCTCTTGCTGTTTTGAATGGATTTTCTCTTAAATAATCTAATAAAAATTTATCTAGTTGCTGCTTTAAAATTCTCGGCCGCCCTGACCCTTCTTTCCTTTTAACACTTCCATCTTCGTCTCATTTTTTCACTCAAAGCCGTTATCACATTCAGATAATTTTAACGTTTTGATCATTTTTGATTGATTTAAATTGACTAATGTCAAATTAGAAATGTCATCAGAAAGGTCAATTTAATACAGCATAATCCAATCAACGTATACCTAATTGATTTCAATAAAATCGAGTACAACCAATTTCCTTAGTTGTAAATCGCTCATATCAATGTAACTTCTTGATTATATTGTGACAAATAGAATGCCAAAGTTACAAGAAAGCGACAAAGTTGCTGTAGCTGATCATTATAACATTGCCAAAAGCATTGCGAAGAGGGTTAAAAAAGGCGGGAAGGAGTGTGTGCTAGTGCTAAAAAGCAGCTATTGACGGAAGAACAGAAACAGTCTCGAACAATTTTTTGTTCAAATTATATACCTACCTATACCGACCATCAAATTTTGTTGTTTTTCAGATGAAAATTTTGTCCAGTTGTAGGGATCAAGAATGATAGTTCTCGGAACAAAACTGGATAATTTCTGTTAATGTTTCGGGGTGAATAAGCATCAACAGTCCAGGTGTTTTGTGGCACATTCAAAGTCGCCTTAACTTAGAAAAATATACCGATAGGTCCAGCTCGGAACGGGCCATAGTCAGCAATGAGTGGCAACACCGAAACCCCTCTACCCCCAGCAGCTTCAGTTGCAGTTAAGAATTTAGTAAGACTTAAACCGCGCAGGGATATAGTCGTTTGCATATTCGTTCTGTATACGTAATTTGCCCATTTGTTTCAGACATAATAAGGTCCAATTTATTATTATTATTGTATTCTTAGCTCCTACGGAAAAGTAATTTTAAGTAATAAAAAGACAATAACGTTTTCTAAAAGATAAAAGTAAAAAAATCAATAATTCTGCAAAATAAATTCAAATTTTAAGAAAGTCACTTCAATCGTCGAATGCGAAGGAATAGGCCGATTTACGTACTCTACAGCAAATAAATCAGCGGTTGTTCGACAGGAATTGCCTGCAAGATACCACGAAACTATTTGTACCTTCTCTGCGGTTGTATACACTGACATGATAACTACCTTTACGTATGCACAGCTAAATACGAATGACGATTGACGGGACATCTGTTGCGCTCGACTATCGGAATTAGGTTGCGCACGCGGAGTGGTATCGTACACACGTTGCCACATAGCATTACGTTCCATACGTATATTGTTGCCTATGTATGGTCCGTCGCGGGCTGGACCTATCGGTATAACTATTTTAGAGAATATTATGCTTCCGTCGGTAAGTTATATACACCCAAATAATTTTATCTACCAGTAAGATAATGCACACGGCAAGTATTATTAGAAAATGGTTTGTAGTCAATAATATAGAACTGTTATCGTGGCCAGCATTCAGATTTGCTAATATGACGTTTAGGAAAAAAGGCGTGTAGAAAATTATTCGGACTACGTTAAGTAAACAGCTCGCATCCAGACATACTTTTTATGATTTCTTGAAAGCTACTCTGTTCTGGAGAACGGCGAGGTATTTTCTTATTTAACCGTACATTTCTCCTAAATTTTAACATGAGATAATTTTAAAAATAATCAGATTTCTATATGTACAAGGGTAGGATAAATAGTTTAAAAGTAAACTAAATTGAGATTTCCCCTAAAAGTGCTTTAAGTCGTATCTTAGTTGAAATATTGGAAAAAAACAACTAATTACCAAGTAACACGTAAGTAAGTAAGTGTTTTGGTAGACGGTAATAATAATAATATTTTTTCCCTTTTGATTTCATATTAATCTTAGTTGAAATGCAGGCTGCTGTCCGCGAAGATGCTCAATATGTAGTTGAGGTAGTTAACGTTGACGAACAAAGCATACCTCTACTCCATGTAGTAGCTGACAGTTGTTGGTTAAAATGATCGTATATGAAAAAATATTCAGCATTGTCAGGTGTGGCAGCAATTGACAGCGTTTTGGAAAAGTTCTATTTACTGGGGTTTGAAACAAACCCCAGTAAACACTCTAAACACAAATGTTACAAAAACTTTGAAGGCAGCTCAACTAGCATGGAGGCCGACATCTAAGTTGAGGGTTTCAAAAATAAGGTGAAAATATACAGAGCAAAATATTCCAGATTGATTGCTGAGGGCGATACGAGCACGTATAAGAAAATTTTAGAAGCCAGTTGTTAAATGTTCAGCATCGTCCTATAATATGGAAATATCTTATAGAGAACGTCTGGGGTTTATTTCTTAAAAAATGTATCAAGGAAGATTGAAGAAAGTGCTGCGGTTAAAGTTCTCTAACTAAATACCAGGTAGCTGCAGAAATATTACAAATTGGTGTTTAAAAGAATATTTTCTGTTTTTATATCTAGTCAAAATAAACATGTTTGTGTCTTAGACGATGTACCAAAATAGACGCGGCATGCGCCAATAAACACAATTCAGTCGAGTGACGCCAACATAGCGGCAGGTGGGGCGAGAGTGTTAGGAAACAACGTCAGTCGCGTAGGGCAAAAATCAAATCACTTCTTCTTCTTCTTCTTTATTGATTGATTCCAGTAAGGCCTTTGGCCTTTTACTTTATAATCTTAATGTGCACCCTAGTACGTGAAGAACACAAACCCACAAAGATGCAAATATAGATGATATAGAAACATTCATAAAAAATCTCACAAAACATTTCTATCAAAAAATGGAGTTCCACGTAAACCTCTCCTTCTCGGCAACGCTCAACTACGACCCGCAGAACTACCAACTTAACAATCAAGATCTTGATTGTTTAGGTTTGAGAGTATATGCTCTTACAGAGGATTCATTTACAGAGTTGCAAGCCTAGGTCGCTTAATGGGCAGGTAGTTGAGCGTTGCCGAGAAGGAGAGGTTTAAGTGGAACTCCATTTTTTGATAGAAATGTTTTGTGAGATTTTTTATGAATGTTTCTATATCATCTATATTTGCATCTTTGTGGGTTTGTGTGTTCTTCACGTACTAGGGTGCACGAAAAGCCATGCTTAGCGAAATATTTTGGTAGATTTGGATTTGTTTGATATTTGTTGGGGCTGCGTAGATCCATATTGGGCCTGCGTAGGTAATCTTGGGTCTGAGTATTTGGGTGTATATTCTTGGTTTCATTGTTGTTGATAGAGAGCTTGCGGCGCCCAGTAGTTGCCATAATATTCCTCGACGGCTTTTAGGCAGGTTTGTTTTATGTGCCGTGAGTAAGTTAAACGTCTGTCTAGGGTGACTCCCAGATATTTGACACTAGGCATCCATGGGATTTCGGAATTGTTGATGTAGATGTTTCCTGTTATGGGTTTAACTTTTCGTCTGAATATGATCGCCTGGGATTTTTCGCCATTAATTGCGATTCGCCAAGTGTGGCACCAAGTGATGATTTTGTTTACTGCTTCTTGTAAGTTGTGGATGGCTATATTAGGATTGATGGAGGCGGACAGGATAGCGGTGTCGTCTGCGTAGGTGATTTGTTGGATTTAGGGATGTCTGCGGTGAAAATTGAATATAAATGGGGAGATAGTGCGGAGCCTTGAGGCACCCCCAGCTGTAAGGATTCTGGTGGAAGAATAAGAATTTTTGATTTTGATGGAGAAGGATCTGCGTTGGAGGTAGGAGTGTACGATTCTGATAAGGTAGGTGGGGTAATCTTTTGCGAACATTTTGTAGATGAGTGCCTGGTGCCATACTCGGTCGAATGCCTTTGGAATCAAATCACGTAAAATACAAAAAAAAGTAATCACAATAATATTAGTACGTATTAGCAAAATACAGAAAACACAACAACAATAAATACATAAATCATTGATTTTTGAATAAAATTACCTTAACCTTATCAACTCTGTTTTCGTTTTTTCTTTTTGGTTTCATAGTGAATTATAATTCTAAAATATTGTTTTAATATTAGTTTTACTAGTTTATTTAGGCATTTTCAGTGATCATCTGGCGCTCTTTTAGGTAATTCAAAAGAGAATTCTAATTAGTTATTCTAGCTCTTAACCGTCTATTAGCCTGATGAAGAGTTTTAATTTTTGTTCCTTGAGTAATAATAGTCTTTTTTGCCACCCTCCAAGTTTTCTTGGCTCGTCTTGGACTTTCCATCTCCGATGTACTGTAGTCGCCAACATAACTTCGTCTAAATCTAACCCTAACATATAGAAAAAATTAAATGCGATACAACACTCACAATCACACACACGTTTTTATCAATTGTTTCACGGTTTTATGAATATTTTCGACATCTGCCTTTGGAGTTGTTTTGTCTTTGACATGCAATGGTCCAGCGCCATGTACTTCAAAACCACTTAACGTAGATGATAAAGAAAATTATCTCACTTCGGATGCAGTTAATGTTGATGAAGAATTTAATGCTGTATGGCCGTTACAGTCTCAAAAGAAGGATAAATTAACCTAAAACGATGAAAGTATAAAACACATACACATCATGTAACTTTTAAAATTTACTTTCGTTTAACTCCTTTCCTTAATCTGGGACACAAAAAATAGCAATAAACATGAATATGTGTAAATCATTTCTTATGCCAATATACTCTACCTTGTGGGTAATTCAAGAATTTCAATTCTCTGCGTTCTGTAAAAGTCGAAGCGACGTCTGCTTTTGTATGTGATATCCTAATAGATAGGTAATGTTGTTACATTATAAGAAATTATTATACCCAAGAAACTTAATTTTTCTTCTTCGTGGATTATACCTGGTTCAGCTACTATAACTGCAGAAATCGACATAGCTCCTTGTCTCAGATATCTAATACCACTTGGCAGGAACGCGCCAAGTATCTTCGGCGCCGTCGTGCGAAATACTGATAGGCGCCTTTACCCTATATGTATTGAGCCAAAATTACCAGCCACCCTCCCACAGTTCAACATTTAAATTTATGACGAACTCTTTAGACTTGTTAGTACTGGTAGGTATTTTTTATTTGAGGCAAACAATAGGTTCACATACAAAAAAATATTATTAAAATTTTTATTGCACACTGAAACAACAGTAACAATATAAAAGACAGTACATATTCCAAATTATTAAATAACAAAAGGTCAAAAAAATTTTTTTTAGAGTGCCCGTGTTTTTAAATAGATAAACGTGAAGGAAAACAACGGAAATGTCTTATAGAAATTGGACTTTTCTAGCTTTACTTTTGGCAAATTCATTAATAAGATTTTCAATATTCAGCTGCTTTAAAAAGTCAGACTATAGAAATGATAGCAAGATTTTCTAGCCGCTCCTGGCTCATTCTAGATCGTAAGTAATCCTTAATTAACTTTAATTTAGAAAATGATCTTTCGGCTGTAGCTACAGAAATTGGTATAGTTAACAATATACGTAATGCAATTGTAATGTTTGGGAATGAGTGGGTTAAGTTATTTATTGTAATGTAATTGAGTGTTTCTACTACAGACGTCACATTTTTGTCGCAATTTTGCAGAAATTGCAATTCATGTAAAAGTTCTGTTCCGTCTATATCTTTTTCGTTTCGATTTTTGTTAGTTAAAGCTTCTTCAAGTTTTTTACAAAAATTAAATTGTTCTTGGTCAGAATACTTGCCAAAATCCTCAATATTCCACAAAAATTTGAAAACATCAGAATGAGAGGATAGCAGTTCAAATCTTTCATTTACAGATGAAAGAGTAATGTCTAGCATTACAAAAAAACAATTGACTTTGAATTTTAATTCTTGGTTTTCAATTGGCTGATCTTCACTTTCGTAGGAAAATTGTTTTTTTATTTTTCGTGTCCTTAAAATTTCTGAACATTTGAATATCGCATCTACTTCCAAGCAAGATGCTAATTCTTTGGCATATACGAGCAAGTCACTGAAGCCTTTATCTGATCGATATTCCTTTAAAAATGTATTTAGGTTGTTCAAACTTTCGCAAGCCTGTGAAATATGGAATTTTTTAGTTTGCAGGATCTTGGTAACATTAACTTTACTTAGTATCTTGTACCACAACACTAACATACATACAAACTTTTTAATTTTTTCAACTATAGAAATAGCCAGATGTTTTGTAGTATTATCAAAATTATTTTCAGACAAAACTTCATAAAAAGCATCGTAAATTTCTCCAAACTGGAATCTTAGAGGGGTTACTGCATCAATTCTGCTAGACCATATGGTTTCTGATAAAGGTTTTAACGTTAAGTTTGAAATGTTACTTTTCAAATCAGACCACCGATTGGTTGAAGCAGAAAAAAAATTATATACCTCTTGAACAGTTGAGAAAAAAATTATACTAAACATATTGGATTTCACAGCGTCGTTTATGACAAGGTTTAAACTGTGATTGCAGCAAGGCACAAATATTGCTCGTGAATACGTCTAAAATTCTTTTTTGTACACCTTGATGTTTACCCTTCATATTCGCACCATTGTCGTATCCTTGTCCGCGTATGTTATAAATATCTAAACCATAATTTTCTAAAGTTTTCAGTAAAAAGTTGGTTAAACCTTCACCTGTTGTATCATTTACAGGACGGAATGTTAAAAAACGTTCTTCGACACTAAATTCATTGTTTTACTTTCTTATACGTAATATAAGGAAGTATTGTGATGATGAAAATTTTCGACCTCGAGATTTTTGCAGATGTCCACGTTTTGATGTCCCCTGATACCGAAAAAGTGGTTTTTAAAAAATGTCTGTGTGTCTGTGACCACGATAGCGGTCAAATTTGTTGTAAACTTTCAAAAAATGTTTTTGATATTTTTAAAATTTAACTTATCACAAGTGGCCGTAGGCGCCTTTGTCTTAGCTTCAAATTCTGTCAAAAATTTCAGCATTTAATTTCGATTTTAACAAGTTCGACAAAATTTAACTACGACAAAGGAAATATTTCCATAGCCTGCCCTAATCTAAAAACTTTTTGATCAGTCTTTATAATTAGACCACCAAATTAGACACACCTACGATCACAGACAATAATATCGAGACAAACCGTCCTTATGTATCATATGGCAAATGGCAACTCTAAATTTGGTTTAAGGGTGGGCTTTCCTTAAGAAAAAATCCCGAACGGCGTATGTCGGGTTGCCTAAAACATATTGAATATATTTACCGCCTTTAAAATGCCTGTATCTTTTACAGATGCAGGTACCGGCCAGCAATATGAAGGGATATGTCTGGTCAACTGGAAAGCAAATAAATTTGGGATATTTGCCTCTTACATTTATTGCATGAAAATATTGATGCGGCTACTTTCTTCGAAATTTGTTTTTGCTCTTTCTGAATATTCTCCTGGCTTGTATTTATTTCGTTTTATTAAGACTTCCGTTTTATATAATTTGTAATTATTTTAATGATATTTGCCGAAATTAATTAGATATTAAGTTTTATTCTGCAATAAATATATAACTTTATTATTATTATTTATGATTATCAATTATTTAAGTTGTACTTCTTATTATTTCTCACCATGACTTGTACCTATTTACTTTACATGTTGAGGCTTTGTAATAATATGAGTAATGTTTTAGAAAAAACTAAAATCTGATAAAAAAAACAGTGCCGGTGTTTCTTACAAAATGTAAAAATTTATATTCTCTAAGTAGCACATGTTTTAAATTATTGAAAATTATATTCTTCACAGCCGACACTGGTATTGTTAGTTAGCGAAATCAAATTATAAAAATTTCACCGTGGGTAAGATACGAACTTTGCTGACTCCGAACTAATCATTTATAAGAAGTCAATGTTAATACCACAACTTACAATCGATTGTTATTGATATTATCATTTTTTTTTATTTATACCTTACATTCTTTAATTTTTTTTTCAGTAAAGCTTCGATAAATTTTTTAAATAACGGTATATGGCAGACAAAACGTCAAACGCACTCCTTTCCGCACCACCTTAGAGGTAGAGTGCAAAGCGCGTTTTTTTCTCATGGTATTCCCAGTAGGCCTAATTCATGTTTTTACAAAAAAAAATGTTTACAAAAGTATAGACTGTGTAGAAAATAAACAAGAATGGCCAAGTAGCGTTTTGTCTAAACGTGTCACAATCAGTAGGTAGGTATTCTCCAATTTGACGTCTCTAATTTCTCGATTTCTCAAAATACGAGGATCAATAATTTCATGTAATAAAGCGAGAAAATAAAATTACTCTAACTTAATTACCATTTCTGGCCAGAATTCTTCATCTCTGTGTATTGTCTTATACCAATTACCTATTCTTCGGAATCCAGATTATGAAGTAACATACATCTTTCTGAGCTATGTTTAACTGTCCCTATATTTGGTACATGTTGGTGCCTAGATTTTAAATGTAATTCGCTGTTCCAAATTTCTAAAAATGTAATTATTTTTTTCCGTACTTTCAAATGCGCGTTTTGATTAGAAATTATTCCGTTCGAAGATGCCGCTAAAAATCTATATACAGGATGAATAAAAAGACCACAAGACTCGATTTTTAGATCTGCCAAACATTCAAAAGCTTTTACAGCTTGCTCTTCTTTTTCATTACCGTGCAGTGTCGCATTCGTTCCTATAAATTCCTGGTATAATAAAGGCTTCACAGTATTGGCCGTAAATGTGGTTCTCCTCAATTTCATTATCTTGCCAAAATTGTTGCTGTTAATTCTTCAAAAATGTATCTTTTTTTCTTCGTACTTTTGATTATCTATATCTTCAATAAAATATGCATTTACCTCCGGCCCATAGTCGCGATCGTCTGTAGTTCCTGAATGTGGTTTTTGTTTCCTATAAAAAAAATTTCTTCTCATACCGTTTTTTTTCAGACACTGTCGTATACATCCATATTTGGTCTGAAGCTTTGAGTGATATTTGCCCTTACAATTAAATAAAACTGCTGCCGCTTTGCAACGTGCATTGTAAGAATTACGTTGAATATAATACAATCTTTTACCTCCTACAAATTTTGCAATGACTGAATTAAAAGATTCTACAATGTTAGCATCTACGTTTCCTATTAAAGATCTACTATTAGCCTGAGCCGATTTAAAGCGTTAATAAAGTTATCATACATATTAAAATTCTGAAATTTTTCAAACATATTGGATCTCACCTTCTATAGATCCTTGACAAAAGTAAGAAGCACAATCCGAGTGTTCACCAAAAATATTTCTTGATCCATTTATAATATCACGTTGCAGTTTCACTATCTGGTTTGTTATTGTTAAGTTCGAACTTTTGTAATGTTCAACTGCTTTTGTCAAGGCCGCTCTGAATCTAAGTAAATTTTTTGTTATTAATTTTCCTATGTCCGAATTGAATTTAGGTTTTTTCAAATAGTCGCTAATTTTATTTATATAATTACATAATATATGATTTCGGCACTCAATTTTTTCAATAATTTTTTGGGGACCGTAAGGAGCCGTCTCACGTAATTTTCTAAGAACGCTGCTATCACCATCCCCTATTAATCTACCATAAATTACACCGTGCATTTCACCAGAATGTCGAAAACCTTCCGGAATAATTGTCGACTCCATGGCTGTTGACAACGAAGACCAATTTTTGTAGCATACGTGATCTTTAGATTCACCAAATTTTGCACAAATTAAACAAAATTTGATTTTTACGCCTACATACAACATTTTTTTCGCTCGCCATCCAACAATTGCTGTCACTCCTGATAAACTGCTGTAATTAGACTTATGCGCTCGTTTGGCCCATGCTCTTTTACTTATTCACATATACAAAAAAAATCTAAAAACTGTCATGTGCTCAAAATACAAAGTATAAATAAAACAAAAACATGAAGGCACAACAAACTCAGATATTTAAATAAATGCTTTTACCATCTAGAAAACTGAAATTTGTGTAACTTGCTGCCTAAAACCAATGCATCTTAGTTTGAAGAGTCCGGAAAATCTCTAAGTTCGTATCTTACAATGACATAAAGTTGTTGTTGTCAGATTTTAGTTTTCTACAAACATTGTTCATATTATTAAAAAGCTTCAACATGTAAGGTTAAAAATAACAATAAGTCGTGCAACTTCATAATTAATAATAATAATGTATATTTATTGCCGAAGAAAACTGCATTTCTGAAATTCCATAAAACCGAAACCTTGTCCTTGAAAAATAAAATACATTTTGAAAACGAGAATATTAAGGAACAGAAAAAGAGTCTAATAAAGTAGACACATCAATGAACACCGACAAATATCTGAAATATATTAAAATTTGCTTGTATATACCAACCGCACGTATTTTCTTTTACAAATATGTTTAATGTATACTCAAACTTATGTATGAAAAAATGAATACAACTTTATGTGGTGATAAAATTTAGTTCGAATCTTACCTGGGAGAAAATGTTTTATAATTTAATTTTGCTAATCAACTCCATCAATGCCGATTGGGAAGAATATAATATTCAACAATCCAAAACATCTGCTTATTATAAAATATATATATTTACATTTTATTAAAAAACAATTCATAATAATAATAACAACATATATTTATTTCAGACGAAGAATTAATATCTAATACAGTCTCGCAAATATTAATTAACGCCGATATCTGAATGAAGCATTCGTTTACCTAAGGTAATAAAAAAAGGTTGAATATACTCTCTGTTTATTTGACGTTCGGCTTAATACAGTTGACCAGGTATATCTTCGATATCGCTGGTCTTAAACAAAAAAAAAGTTTGAATTGTGTGTTGCCTATTTGCCATTTATGAGTGCAGAATATGTGATCATTCTCATTGGTTTCAAAGTAATTTTTTGTAGACCAGGGTTATTTTGAAAGTAAAGTAAATACATTGTCGTGTTTAAAATAAAAATATCTAGGTACTCACGATTCAAAAAAGTACTTTTTAAACACAGTAAGCTTTATATCGCTATAAAACGAAAAAAATTCAAAGTGCTGTATTTTAACTATTTTTTAATATAATTGTAAATTTTAATCGTCAGTCGCTAGAACAAATATTCGTTATTTCGTTCATGTAGTGGCAACTTTTTCAAGTGCCTTGATTTTTGCGATTTTTTGCGTTGAAATTGACCATTTTGTGGCATACGCCGATCAAGTAAAACCCCCCCTTAAAAATACGCCAAGAGGCCACTAATAGTGCGACACGCAATATAAAATTAACTCTCATTCATAGTAAGATGCCGTCGAGTTTGGTAAATTTCTGCAATGAAATAGTTCGCACTCGCACTATCACACACGAGATCACGTTATAAGGTGGTTCTAATTTTTTTAAATGAAACAGAAGTTTTAGTTTTTGATGTTGTTTTTCTCTACGTACTCGGAGGTAAAGATAACGTAGATTCACAACAAAATAAAACGGACTTCATTGGCGTCGGCCGGTATATAATAATACTCCCTCCGTCCGAAAATATGGTATACATTTGAAATTTTTTTGAAAATTAATGAGACATTAGTAACGAACTATAATTAAATATACTTATTTGGCAGTTCTTATGCTAGGTAAACAACTATAATACATAGTTGGCTGATGTCCGATTTGGTTTGTGTCAAAAACGTCAATACGTAGAGTTAAAACGTCATTTCATGAAAAATTATTTTACACATGCCCTATTCACAAAATTGATGAATTGATCGAATATGTTAAAAAAGCCTTTGACAATCTAGACAGAGAGACCCTTGACAATGTTTTTCTAACATTGCAGAGCTGTATGGAATCAACTATGTTGATTGAAGGAGGAAATTCGTATAAGATTCCCCACATCAATAAGGCCAAGCTTCGGCGTGAAGAACGCTTACCATCTAGTTTAGTGTGTTCCCAAGAAACCATAGACAAAGCTCGATCCCTCATCAATTAAATTTTATTTGTAATTATGTTTAATACTCTAGTACTTAATGAAAATTGTAAATGTATACCATAAATCCGGACAAAAATAAATTACAAAATGTATACCATATTTTCGGACGGAGGGAGTAATAATTTATTGGTCCAGTAGACTACATAAATGTAGTATAGGATAAGTCACAATGTCAGTTACAATATATATAAAAAAAAATGACAACATACAATATGCAGGTGGTACATGTGTTTAGTAGGTATATTTTATACTATGTTTTCTTTTTAATATCTTATAAATGGAAATAATGTGATATTTTGATGTCCGGTGGTGTTTGCAAACATGTCCCTGGGAGTGTTTGTGTGTGGGTATCATAATTACATTGCCGGTATCAGACAAAAAATATGTAAAAAAACTACCAAGCATTCAAAAAGGACAATAAAAAATATGTATTTTCAATTAATAATATTTATTTATATACTAACCAAATAGAATATACAATACAGCAGTCAATAATGAATATACAATAAATTAAATAAACAAAATTCTAACACAAAAACAAAGATCGCAAACCATCTCGAATCTTATTTATCCTTACCAACAAGAAGAATAAATACCAATATAATTCAATCACATATTTAGGACCAATATGAGTCAAGATCAGAAATCTAATTAAAAAATCCAACAATGAATTCATATCATTTAAAATAAACAACTCGCTACCAAAATACATTATGAATGACAAAGAGAAAATAGTTTACTTTAACAAGGCTTTGATTCGGTCAATACATCTTTGATATCGGACAAAATCAGGAACAGTGGAATAGAACTCTAATCTCGATGAAGAGGTAGTTTTTTTATTGAATACAGAAAGATTATTGTTAGTATTGTCGAGTTTCGACCGTAGGAGTTTGACAATGATCTTGGCACACTTCAGGGAAGTGTCTTACAAATACAGAATTTAACAAAAATTATAAGTGTTTCAGAACCCGAAATTACCTTTGTTTTGATGTCGTGGTGTTTTATGAATATATTTACATTTATGGAAAATTTTGCAAAGAATCATCTTTCCAATAATAATTCTATGTGATTTACATGGATCATTATCTTCTCTTCCCCAGTATTTTGGTAGTTTTTTATAAATTCTTTGCAGTAATCTGATTTTTAATTTCTTTTGATAATAAATGGCCGTATAATATCTTTCAAATAGTGACAGACATCTATCGACAATGATGTCAATAAATTCTGGTGATGGTGCTGAAAGACCATGTTTAGATTACCGTAAGTTTTGTGCAAAATAATTGAGTAGGGTCGTTCAATTGTAAGTCCGTTGTTGAAAATAGTTTACACGACAAACAATTAAATTCTTCCAAATACTTTCTAATTAAATAGCCCGCAAAATAAACAATAGAGCATTCTTGTAGATTTGCTTCAGTAGTCGGCCCAATTGACGTTGACATTTCCTCAACTGGTGCCAATGAAGAAGAAAAGAATTCACAGTGAACTTCAAATTTTGCCGTTTTAGTACTGCGCCCCAAACTTCCTAGATCTTTGTATCCCTCGACAAAATCCCTAGATTTATTGAACTCCAGGCATTCCATAATCGACATTTCATTGAAGCATAGAATGCATAACTTTTCTATATCTGACAATACACAAACTTTTGTTTTTATTTGAGAAAATAATTTTAAATTTATGCCAGCCCTGAATTTTGATGTTCCATTCCAACGTCTAACTGTAGTAATCCCTGGTAGTACAACTTTTTGCGATCGCAAGAATCTGTATGCTGCTGGTGACTTATAATAAAATGCAAGGGAGAATTTTCTTGCATCAGTGGTCCACTGACACCGTTTCGTCTTTAACTGCATTTTAGCTACAACCTTAGAATTTAGCCAAGGAAACATAAAAGAATTGAGGAAAGTGTCAGTAGACAAACGCTGACGTCGCTTGAGCTTGGAAATTTGTGCTCTCGTGTTTTTCAGCTTTTTTGCACTTCTTTGTATGTTCAATTTGAGCTTATTTGTTTGACATACTCTTTCTTCTTTTACCCTTTTCCGTTTAGGAGTTGGAAAATCTACAATTGCAGAAAGAAATACTTTGTCAGGTGAACATTCTTGATCAGGTGGATCGTTCCATAATATAAGATGTAGAACAGTTAAGTAGCATTTCCATTTTTGAGTAAGTTTTGCATCTGGTTTCAAACGTTTCTTTTCTTCATTCATGAATGTATCCTCGGCAAAATAATTGTTGCAGATATACTTATGTCTTAATACTTCAACGTCAAAGCCCAGCAATGTCGGATTGCCTAAAAAAGTATACAGCTGACGATAAAACATATAATACACCTACTATCTATTCATTCATAGTGCATAAGAATTAGTGCAATTTTAGACTTTATATATTATTGCCTCTGATGCTAATATGTATTATATTATGAATATTAATCATTATTTAAATGTCATTTCTCTGGTATATTATTGTTATGCTTTACACAAATTTTTAAAAGACTATTATTATAGTGAAGACATTTTCTCGTATATTTCAAAACAATCAATTAAACTAATTAATTATTATTTCAGGTATATAGCTTCCGCTAATAAAATACTAAAGCCTGCCGTCCACTGCATACGAGGCTGTGCTGTGCCGTGCGAGTTTCTTTGAAGCCGTGGCGGGACCCTCCATTGCTACAGTGTATTTGCAAGCGAATTTATTCTGACATGCGATGCTTTCAAGTGTAGAAATAGAGCATAATTTAATGGATTTGAGTGTAATTTTATTTTAAACAATATAGTTAATAAAAGAAAATACAGATTTTGGATTGCAAGTCATATATTAGACAGAAATATATTTGGCGAATACAACACTTTAATAGGTACCCTCTTTGAGCGACGAAGATTTTAGGAAATATTTTAGAGTAACAAAGGAGCAATTTTTAGAAATTTATGAGTTGATACGCTTTGATATTGAAGCGTTCGAAGATCGTAATAAATTTGAGAATTACTTTATCTCTGGTGTGGGGAAAGTTCTCTGGCAAAATAATGCAATTGTGCATTAATGCAGTATCAAAATGTTAAATGTTCTTTGTTTTAGAAACCATTAAATTTTATTTTAATAAACACTTTAAAAACATTATTTTCCTTAAATCAAAACAACCATAACAATGTTAGTATATTGTATGTAAATTTTTCAGATAATAGTAATTTTAATTTTACAATGAATGCCTAAATTATCTTATAACAACTATGTTTTGCTTAATTTTGCTAGAGGTTGTAAATTAAAACTAACCTATAATTTATATTTTTGACAAGAAAATAAAAGTACTTCAATTTGTTCGCGCTATCTTCCCATATAATCGTCTTCTTTTTTCCTGGTTCTTGTAATCTTTTTCATCCCTTTTCCACAAAACAAAATGCCTCGTAATAACTTCAATAAATCCTTCCATTTTGCTATATACCGTAGTTGTCAAATTTTAATTTCGGTTTGTACTTCTATCCCATGCAGAACATGACCTTATAATATGCAGCGATGCCTGCTTGCTAACAGTGGTGGGAGAGCAATGCAGTGTCGCGGGACCCTCACGCCTTACATTTCATAGGAATCATTTGTCGAGTGTACTGTCTTGGCAGCCTCGCTTATGTTTATCTTTAGTTTATTTCGTCGCGCTCTTTTCCTCTTTCTACTTTCGTATCAGAAATTAAAATATGTCGACTACGGTATATACAAAGTACAACACCGCACACAGCTCGGTTAAAATCGGTCACGGTGCGAAGTCAAGCTGGCTCAGCAAGACACCGCTTCTCTACACCGCACAGTATAGCACAAGTGGACGGTTGCCTATTTAAAACATACATGGTCGAAAACACATGCTGGCTCCGCAAGCCACCGCACAGCACCACTTAGCACAGCCTCGCATACAGTGGACGCCAGGCTTTATACATGAAAGCCATTCCCAAACATACTTTTCTCATAGGTATGTATATTTTATTTAATAGGTACTTGGCTATTCTGTTTGTTAGGTTATCCGTGGGTTATCCTGATTTTTATTTTCACGGAGGGGATGACAAGCGTGTAGGGACAGGCGGTCCAAGCTGATGATAGGTGTTTAGTATAGCACCAGCACAAAAGTATAGCTTCTGACAGCTTTCGTATTATTTCGCTTGTGTTTCTGTTTTCTACCTTTTATTTCATTTTCGTATGTAAAAACAGTTTTTTTAAATTAAGTAATAATGCGAAAGCTTTGTGCCGTCAATTGCATTAATTTCATTTTTTGAGAAAGAACGATGTCCTGATTCCGTTTGTAAATGTTCAAGAGGTAGAATTTGTTTAATTTGTTGTAGCTACATACTAATTCACAACGTATTTTACTTATAGAGTATTGCAGCCGCAATTTACACCGCTCAACTGTAGACTATCACACAGGCTGCACAGGCATTGAATGATGAGAGGGTACTTTTTAGCCCTAAAAGTCCTATTAAAGCAAAGACAGTGAGTGATGTGGATGGTGCAGCACAAATGGCAATACATAATGTAATTTATGAAATGTACCAAACCAGAAATTTTAATATTTGCTTGAAGGACTTTTTAAATAATATTCAGTATATTTCAGAAGTAAATTGAACTTGAAAATCTATCCTCACAATTGTAAAAGAGACATTTTTAGTGTAGGAATTACTTTCCTAAGCATTATCTTAAAAAATATTGGCTTTTGGTGGAAATTAGATGATCCACGGCTGGAGCTAATGGAATTACAGCACATAAGACTGGCAAGGTTATAATTTTTGCAAAGATATGTTTCAAATATTAAATTATCGTTTTTGGCAATTTGTTTATTTGGACGAATCACGGATATATGAAAATTAAGTTGTTTCATGATCATGGCAAGATGATAATCAGCAAACTATAAAAAAGACGTGATGGAAAACAGTATTAATTCTGGATACTTTAATTAAATAAGTAGCAAATTTACAAAATGTCAAAATTACCTACGTTTCATAAATATTGTTTTACATGCTAGTACCCAACATAAGAGGATGTATTCCTAGAGCATCTGTAATATTCTCCAATTGATTCCTATCTTCATTTTTATTTTGAATGTATTTGTGAATTGTGTTCTATTGATTTTTGTCATGTTGATCCTACTCATGGTACAAATATATAAGGTATGTTCTAGCGCAGCTTCCTTATGACGTCAATTGGATGCAATTTCGTCATACCACTGATATTAAGAAAAGAAAGATTACTCTTGAATAACCACAGATGTAATAGTATATAGATAGCTATATAAAGAATAATAAAATAGACATAATATATAGCACAGTTGTTTACGAATGTGTAACTAAATTAAATTTCTTTACAAATTACCTGTTTAAAAACTCATAAAGCAAAATAATAAGATTGTATTATTGAAAAATCTCCCACTGGATATTATGTAGCACTTTGGTTTACGAAACCTGTTTTAGTCGTTTGATAATACAATTTGTAATTACTTTACTGACAAAGTAATTTATCACAAAATAAATTTATGACTTGAAATTGTGCATTTTATGTAGTATATTGCTTTAAATTACTGATACCAATGAATATTGCAAAAGTTGAAAGTATTATAGTAAGAAAACTATTGGTTTAATATTGGATTTTCGTTTATTAATTGTTAATTGACAGGTAATAAATAAAACAACAGATATGGTTACTTTTTTTTATTGGTAAATTTTATTGTTTTTTTTTGTAATTTTCTTTTTTGTTGATAATTATTTTTATTTATCTCTTTTATACGTATGTAAGTTCTTACTCTAATATATGATTCCACAACTTCTTGTGGCAAACTAGTCTTAATATTTTGTACCAAACGCTTTATTATGTTGGTATTTTTGTTAATCGATTTCTTATGGAATTCATTAAACATTTGTTCAGCGTCTTCTGCCATTTTCTTCATAATAGCATTCGGCTGACGTAGACACCGCCTGGAGACTAATCCAATCCAGTTGCTTTCTGGGGATTCAATCTGAGTATCATCATGTAACGAGTATTTGCTTCTGAACTTATGTGCTATATAGTATAAGCCTTGCTTCGCAATATCCCCGGTAGCAGAGGTTGCGGAATGGATTCTTTCGAATTCCGTCAGCAAGTCCATAAATTCCTCATTTATGTCATCCTCAGACACCCTGACAACATTTTCTTCAAAATCTCCAGTTTCTTGCACAAAAGGTTCCAAAACTGTAGTTAAGTTAAGTGTTGCGTCTGTAGTTAGTAACTCTACTACAGACGTATCTTCCTGTGTGTTGACATTTTCTGAAAACACAACAGATGAATGCTTCCCAAGAATGTACCATCTCAATCGATATTTGAATTGTAATGCACTAGGGTGGTCATTGGTGGATCCCATAGCTCGCATATATGAAAAAAAATTTTCTATTATATCTTGATTCAGACGTCTAGTAATTATGTACTCAATATTAAAGTTTGACCTTAAATATTGATATAAGTTTTTTAGAGAGCTGTTATTTTGTAGTATCGCTTTTTGAAAAAACATTAAACTTTTTCTTGTACCGACTCTTATATTTTGTATTAATTTAGTCATTTTTTCTATTTTATCCAGTTGGTTTTCAATATCAACACCATATGCATTGGCAGCAATATCAAATTTGGTTTGAGTATTGAACAAATCAAACCAATCGTTAATGATATTAATTATGTCACTAATTTCAGTGCATGCAATATCTGGCATTAAATTATGTTCACCACACCACCTTATCGCTAGCGCCACTGTACGTGAGAGACATTGCACAGCATATTTTACTTTCTGCCTTTGGTTGCCAATTACATCGATGTGAACCTGTGTAAGCTTATGGGCAAGTTTCAAGTCACCTTCCTGTAGGTCAACCAATTTCTGAAAGGGCTCCTTCGTGATCTTTGTATTATTTATGGTGAACCCATGATCAAAAAGATTATTTCTAATCAATTTGATTAAATGTGGCACATAAGCAAATACAAAAATCTTTTTCCCTTCATCAGATGGATGAGTGAAGGATTCACTTTCATCGACAGCTACACCAACCTTCATATTTTTCCATAATTTTCTGTTTCCAGGTCCTAGATCCGAAACAACAGCTACAACAGTGTACTGTATTACTTCTAATTTACATATAATATTTCGGAGGACTTCTACCGACATACCACAGTCGTAATCATAGTATATTACTTGCTTCCATGCCGAAAACAAGCCACGTACCATAACGGTTTGCACTGTTTTGTGCGGTCCTACAGCCTGTTCCCTTTTGCGATCGAAACATATTTCATTAGAGACGTACATCTCGTCAAAAGAAAGTACACACAATCTGTCGCGCTCGGTATACTCATTTGCCTTATATTTCATAATTAGTAAAACCTCTTCCAGAATACCTGGTTTCAATTCCAAACTTGTCGCCCACTTCCTTAAGGTTGATAAGCCTGGCAGTGGATATTCTCTGGTAGTTCTTAAATATCTGTAGGCTTTAGGACTTACGCTTAGAAGCGAAATTGCCGAGGAAATATCTTCAGCAGTCCATTTTGCCTTCATTTTTGTCTTTGATTTTATTAGTCGTATTTGCCCCTTTGTAAAATATTTCTCTAAAATTCTATTGAGGTGACATATTTCTTCAGTGAGGTAGGCCACCTTTTCCTGTAAGGTCTGTATTTTCCCTTGCGATAGAAAATATTGTTCCTTCCAATGTGATAGTGTGTCTTCAGGGTTTTCGGTTGAAGTAGATGGTCTGCATTATAAAATCAAAATTAGAAATGCTCAATACATAAATCATTCGTTATACTATCTTTCACAAACTTGATTTGTTTCATTTTTAAAAAAATGCATATTAAAATATATATTACAGAATTACTGTTTTTAGCATATTCAAATTATTTATTATACACCATAATCTTAATCAATAAAGTCTACAACATTATTACTTACATAACAGCTTATGGCCAAGCATTTCAGTAAAAATGGAACATAGGTATATAGTAATATGTATCAAATAAGAAGTATATAGAATAATTAAATAAGTAAGACTGATTTGTGTACTGTTCGGGCATATGAAAATAGGTATTAATGTGAAGGTAATGATTAAAATCGATAATTTTCTTTCTGTAATTCCTTAATATCATATGTAACAATGATCATTCTCCCTTACAGATTATATTACAGACAATGAATGCTATACTTTTTTAAGTAAAATATCAAAATTTTTACTGACAAAAAGTTTTTATTCAATCAATGAATATTTGAATAATAATTTTATTGATATACAATTTTAATTTGTTTGTCTGTATATTTTGACTTTTCATGTAATGATTTTATTACATTGAATAAATATTATTATTATTATTATTATTATTATTATTATAAATTACATCATTAATGATATATATATATATATATTTACTTAAATGAAAAAGCTCCAGGTTTTGTAAATGCTACTTCACAATATTTTTCTGTTTCGCATGTTTGGTTTCTTCTTTCCTCGGGAACAATAGAACAACTAGAACAAATTATTAAAATTAGAATGCTTTGTTTATTAAACATGGTAAGGTAGTATTGCTAACCTTATTTATTTGTTAAAAGTATGAAACAGCAATTTCTTTAAGTATTTTTACATTGCACACCACTTCAACATTACAAGACTATTTAAAACATTTTGAGCTTTTAATTTGACAGCTTATTTGAATACAACTCTTTTCATAATAACTATGCTTTGACAACTCCACTAACGAGTTAAATTTTTCCTTACCTTGTTGAGGAATCTTCTTTTGGCATAGAGAATGTTACTTCTGTATCTTCTACAGTTGGAGGTAACAGGTCGATTTCTTCCGATGGATTGATGGAATAACTGTAATAATTCATTAAATAGGTAATACTTTTTACATTGGCATATAATACATAGGTTATTATTAGGTTCATTGCTTCATACAAACAAATTTATTTGTATTTTTTTAAATACAGTATAAGTAGTGATTATATGAAGGTACGTATTACAGATTAACATTCTTCCTCTGCAACATCCTACTCTGTATACTAAATAATTTAAAAGTAAGTACACTCATGCGTTATTTCATATCTGTTACCTTGATGTTGATGGTTGTAAAGTCGAGTAATTTACAGCAGCTTCACTATGTGTATGTATATACAATGTGGGAACAGCTGTTTTATGAAGTATTTGGTACGATTTTATATATTTCTCTCTCATCTGTCGATTATCTAAATACCACTTCTCATATGCGTCTCTTGCAAAATGAAGTGAACATATATAATCTGTAAATAATAACATCATTAAAAGGTACACAAATACGTCCAAATACAAAACCTACGATTTCTTGTGTTTTTTATCCTTCTACCACAGGCTTGTATCCACTGCTGAGATAAGTTTCGATCTTTAGGAAAACGAAAATATTTAATATTCCTTCCTCGAGTGTTTTCTGACCTGCTTTTGCAGCTCAAGACACAGCAGCTTACCATATTAGATGAGCTAAAGGTAGAGGCAAATGTATTGCTTTATAATACAATATTTAATAAACTCATTACCTTCTATGTTATAACCTCTTCTTAAGTTCTAAATAAATCAAATTAAAAGTCTTTGGCTTAATGAAAATATTCACAAATCTTAATAACTACACTAAACATATAAAATAATAATTATAATGACACAAAATACGATATAATCGGATATAACTCTTCGAAATCTAAATATAAACAAAGCACAAACTCAAAACTACAAACATGTGATGGATGACGCAACACATATGACGAAATTGCATCCAGCGCAGAAATAGACGAATTTGAGTCAAAGTTGTAGCATACCTTATATATTTGTACCATGATCCTACTCATAAAACTATGACTTGGCTACAAAAAGGGGCTGTATACCTTGATGTAGGAGAACAAGAATAATTATAATTGTATTATATATCATTGCTGGAGCATTACTTATCGAGAATAGTTGTTCCTTTGTGGGTTTTGATGAAGTGTCTACTGTAAAAAATTGCAACTAAAAATAACGTGTTCTTATCATTGTATTATGTTGTGCCTGCAAAATTTTAATACAAATAATTATTTCTTTCTTTCAGTATATTTATTAACATTATTAACACACTTCTCTATTTACCATTATGCTTAGCTTATCGCTGATTTAGATATTTATATTGGAAGGGATATCACATAGGAAGTATAGCCTATATTACTTGATTAGCTTGAGCTATAGATAGGTAAAATATAAAACAAGGTAAATAAACATCAACAGAATAGTATTGTATGTGCTGTAAAATGTATCTATATATTATTATTTCAAATAAAATATCTGTTTTATGAATCTACTAAATACTCAATGTGAGGAATTTTACCAAAAGATTTTATTTAAATTCAGATATTTAGATGTTTGAGTGGTCATGTCATTATGAAAAAATACCTTATATATACTACAATAATTGCAAAATTTCTATTGGTAATTCATCACATTGATTATGTCTAAAACATACGTTTAACTATAAATAATATTGAATTGAAAAAGAATCAATAGTAAATGCTTACAAGAATTGATCAAATGTAGTGGGTTGGAAATTTTAAAATGACAGCACACTTCAAAAAATACACTTGTACCACTTTTACTTGTTCATTCCAAAAGCAAATTTTTGTCAATTTCTATTTTTGAGTACAAATTTGTCATTGGAGTTAACAGAGATTTATCAAATAATATACTTTTGAAAAATAAAACATTAATGCCATGTTTGAAGAAAAAAACGTAATTTGAGACTTAATGGTGCTTTACTAACTGTTTATTAAAGTTTTTAGGAAACTACTTTTAAAAAATTCTTAGTTGTACAATTGCCAACATAATAATAAAATAGAAATGCCAACTGTGATGCCAACCTAATAAGAATAGTGAAGTTGCGGTAACCCCCACTACTTATCACGTTTCAGACATTTCTTTAAAAAGAAAAGTGGTGAAATTACTCTGGTTCTATATTTTCTCTTGCCATGTGTATGTCAATGACTGAACACTCCATATGGAATAGTAAAATTGTAAACGGCTTAATAATGAACCGGCGTGATATACGAGATCGAATATACTGTTCGTTATAATCATAGTTTTCATAAAAGATGGCATCAAGACGAGTTAGGATAAAGGGCATTGCTAATATACCTCAAAGAAGAAAACCTGGCCATGCAGCAAATGAGATTGAAACTCAGGAACAAAAAGATACTGACAGCAATAAAAGTGAAGAAACAATTATTAGACCTAACCTTAATAAGATAACAGATTCACATGTCAAAGAAGATGATGTAAATGATAAAGAAAATGAGATTACTTCCAACGTTAAATCGAATTTTATATTGACCAATGTAGCTGAACAAGGGAATAATAGGCTTGATAAAAATGAAGGAAATTCTGTTGATACAGAAGCACAGGTTCTGCACATTAAAGATGAAGTACTTCCACAAGAAAATAATGACATAACTAAGAATTCAATCCAAGATAATGTAAATGTAAATAGTATAGATTCAGTTAAAAGTATACCAGAAAAAATAATTCAAACAAGTAAAGTGCCTACTGCCAGAAGAAAATTTTTGAAACCTCCAGTTTCTGTTAATATTTTAAATCGTAAACCAAAAGAAAAAATTCCAGAAGTGAATGCTGAATCAAACCAGGAAAAGGAAGAATTAGTTGACATAATTTTGAATGAAGTAGAAATTATATCAAAGAATAGTAATTCCTCAGTATTAATCCAAAAAACTGAAGTGCAAACACGGCCACATGTATCAAAATTGGGTGTGTATCAAATTTTTAAATCAATACCTATCTAGTAAAATGGTGAGTTTGGCATACTGCCCAAGCACATGTTTTACATTTCTGTATTAATATTTTTCAATACTCAACAAGAATTTCTTATCTTATAAATAGTTGCACAATAATTGTAATTAATATTTTACGCATTCAGCTATTTATTAGAATTTAGAATAGATATAGTGGTTTTATCTTTAAATTTAGACAAATCCTTATAAATACAGAAAATTATGTGCTGAATTTTATATTTCATATATCTGTTTTGTTTTGGAAAATAACCAATAATTCATATCTAAACTCAATTAAAAGATTAATATAACAATTGCTCTTTTTATCAAAACACGTTTTTTTGTTTCACAATATTTTCTTAAACATAGAAAATGTTTTTCTAGAAGTTGAAATAGATCTTGAAACATTGTTGAATTTAATGAAATGTTGTGCATCAAAAGGAAGGTGTGTTTCAACATTATTTAAAAGTTGTACCTATTCTATATTGCTATTGCTGATTTATATCAGCTAAAGAAAAAAGAAAATAATTTTATAGGTATTTTTAAGGACATGTTAAAGCCTTCACCCAATAAAATGAAAAAGAGCGATAAAAATTTTATACATCATAAATGATGTGACTTGTATGAAATATATTAGATCTATTTGTATTTCCTTTTTATTTATTTTCTTAAACAAAATCTTGAGATATTTCTATTTAGAAAATTAGAATTCACATTGACTTATATTTGGTATATTTCAGAATATATTAAGGATCCTACAAAATCTGGATCAGATACTGAATATCAGTATCCTCCTGCAAGCCCGAACAAAACTTTGAATAGAAGAATAAAAGCTGTTCCTAGATTACATCAGAGACGAACTAGCTTCAGTATTGGAAGTGCCAGTGAATCCGAAGATGATTCGCGGAGAAGTTATAGCAGAATTAGAAACGATTCTGTGAGTTATTAAAATATTAACATTATTCGTTTTATGTACATACAGTGTTGGTCATTAGAATAACGATATTAAAATCGAGTCCCTTAAAAAATATATGATAAACTTGGCTATTTATTAATTTTACTTTAGAAAAAAATGATTATAAATTTTTCTGAACAGAAATGTGCCACATTTTCTAGTGGCTTAAAATTATTGAATATATAATTTATTAATCTCTTTAACACAAGAACACTAGATTATTGTTAATTTCTGATACATAATCGTAATAAGGCAGTTCTATTGCTAAAGATTGTGTAAATTATTTCTACAAAAACATTTTCTCAATATACAGTATGTCCACGGATCGAGTTTCAAAGAGGAAAAACTTTTTTATTTTGCATTTTACAAGAAAAATGTATTCTTGATAAAAGTTTTTGCATGTCTCGAAACGGCCAAGTCAGTTTTAACCTTTTCATAATTTCTTTTAGTTTAAGATAAAAATCGAAAAATTGGTCGTTTTATTTGAAAATTTTTTCATAAACTCAAAAACAAAAATGATATAACTAATAACTATTTCACTCAATCCATTCACCGCCCTTTTCAATGCACAATTCTAGCCGTCGGCGCAATTCTCTATAACTTCTTCGAATTTCTTCGAGAGTTAAAGACGTCACAGCGTCTCTAATCCTCTCCTTTAAATCTTCTACGTTCGGAGGAAGATTATTTGCATAAACTATTTGCTTCAAACGACCCCAAAGATAAAAATCAGCCATTGTTAAATCAGGGCTCCTTGGTGGCCATATCACGGGACCATTTCGACCTATCCAATTCTGTCCAAATTGCTGATTTAACCATTCAACAACAATCCTAGCATAATGAGCCGGACAACCATCTTGTTGGAAATAACACCTTGCGAGGTAATTAATCGGTAGATCGTCCAAACGTTCATCAACAAAATTTTGCAGCATATCCAAGTACGTATGCTGATTGACAGTATTATCAAAAAAATATGGTCCAATGATACCATGGTAAGAAATTGCACACCACACATTAACTTTTGCCGAATATTGTCGATTGTGAGGCATGCGAAAATTCGGATTGTAATCGCTCCAACATCTCACATGTTGAGATGCAACAGTACCATTAGTAGAAAACGTGGCCTCATCAGAAAAAATAATATTTCGGTAAAAGTATTGATTATCCATAATTTGAGCGCCCATCCACAGACAAAAATACAAACGTTTCGCAGGATCTCCGGGTTCTAATGCATGATTAAAAATGGGCTTGTAGGGATGGAACTTCCTTTGTTTCAAAATCTTTTGAATGAGCGATTTACTAATTCCCAGATGACCTGATCTGCGCCACAAAGAAAGTTTGGGATAGTTCCGTACTGAATCCATTACAAGAAGAGTGGCGGCGTCGTCATCATCGCGGGCTATATTTTTTTTCTTTACATCCAGTATGGAACCAGTGGATAGGAATTTTTTGACCAATGCTCGTGCACCTCTATTTGAGATGTAAATATCCGGAAACTTTTGATTAAATTCATCGACAACTAGACGGATCGCTTTATTACCTTTGCCATAGCATTGAATTAGGTAAATTCGTTGGTCTTTTGACAACATTTTCAACTATTATGGTTGATTTTTCTAACTGACAGTTAATTAGATAATTAAATATGGATAATTACCATGACAACGCAACTTAATTTCTGGGACTTTAAAAAATTTTCAAACAAAACGACCAATTTTTCGATTTTTATCTTAAACTAAAAGAAATTTTGAAAAGGTTAAAACTGATTTGGCCGTTTCGAGACATGCAAAAACTTTTATCAAGAATACATTTTTCTTGTAAAATGCAAAATAAAAAAGTTTTTCCTCTTTGGAACTCGATCCGTGGACATACTGTATATAATATACATAAATAACAAAAATAATTATTAAAAACGTGTATACTTAATTGCCTTTGCAGATAGTATGAACAACTTCAGCTAATGTAAAATATTTATTGCTATTTTATGTAGATACACATTTCCTAAAATTAAGTTTTGTGAATTTACCTACTTGAGGTTAATCACAGTAACACCAATGATTTGTTTTTATAATTTTGTTATTGATATTACTTACAACATAATAAAAGTATGTGAAAGTGATCATCTTTTGATATATGAAAATTTGATATTTAATTCATTTTTCATTGTGGTATAAATACTTAATAAAGAATTCCACAACACATCAAAGAGATGTTGAGCATCATTCGCAATTTATATGTTTGTATCACATTTTCTTTTAGATATGTGTGATCAGGAAAATATTTATAATAGCACTTGGTTAGAGTAAAGTCTACTGGTAGTGTAGGTTAGTACTCAACTTCTATGTGCTGCCTTTCTTCACACATTCCTTTTAACAACATCTTATTGGAATTTAAAAGAAACAGATTTGAATTTGTCATGATAAATGAATTATATTGATAAAATTTTAATAAATAATTAAATCAACAACACTTTTGCACTTATATCTTTCCTTCTCTTGTGCCTAACTATATTACATTATTTTTGCTGTTGCAATTTATGTATTGATATAAGTACACCAAGAGAAATAATTTTCCCTACACTTCGCGGAAATATAAAGTGGTATGGGCGTGTTCTCCATATACCAATGCATAGTAAACACGCCCACCTTATGTCTTTGCGAAGTGTGCGGAAAATTATTTCAGCTAGTGTGCATCCAACCATTTTCCACTTTTGTTAATTTTGAAAATTCTTAGTTGAAAATAGAATACCAAAAGTTTCAAATTTGTTAACCCAAGTGCACTGTTTACAATGTCAACTTTATTTACGACACAAATCAGTTAGAAACTATTTGTTGTGTAAATTTAAACACAGTATGTACTGAAGGAGAAAATACTACTAGCCCTACAATTATGTAGCAACGATAGCAGATGTAAGCATAGCACGCTTTGTCAAGAATGCTCTTTTCCATTCTTGTATCCTACTTACTCAAAGCCCTGTAATGTTATGGTACAGTGATGAAATATTTTCTGCAGTGTTGCCTTACGTTGTGAAACGAAATAGTGCAATGCTGAGATGGACAAGATAAATGAATTTGTTTCAGTATCACTTTTAATTCATATTCAACATTTTAAATATGCGCTATATGCAAGGTAACCTTACACGCTATATTTACAAATGAAATTCTTGTGTTCGACACGATATAATCTTAATCAAATTACAATCGTCAAATTAAGAAAAAAGCATATATATAATACTACTATATCGCGTGTAGACAAGGAAAACTTCGCTCCAACATTGTGAATTAAAACATATGGTGCTATGCCGTTTAAGAGTCGCATTGTCCAAACTGCGCATGCGTTATAAATAATTTTTCAAATTTAGATCTGTTTGATTATCACATAGATTTATTACTATAAATATTTGATTAAAGTTTGTACATCGTCAAACAAGCATAAATAGTTTTAAAATCGACAAACCCCTTTATAATTAATAATTGTGCCTTGTTAAATGTGGAAAAATAATTTAATTTCCCTTAATGAATGAAGAAATATCGTCGTGGCATCATATGCAAATCATAGACAAACAAACGATCATACCGCAGAAATATATTTGTCAAAAATTGTACGAATTGTGGTTATGTTATAGTAAAAATTGTAAACTAATTAACTAAAACTCGCAGTCAGTTCAATTGCATTGCAATTGTGTTTCTTTGAAGATAGAAAGAAAAACACCTCTACAGGTACAATAATTTGTGATATAATAACAGCACTAAAATTATTCAACTCAACATGCAAGAATAATAAAGAATTAGATAATGTGGTATTCTTGTATTCTAGAATTACTGTCATCTACATTGGAGAAATGTACGCAAATAACACAGTAAATTGTACTTGAATTAGGTAATTGTATTACTATGTTACATATTAAAATATTTGAATTGCTTATATGTAATAAATAGGCTCTTATTAAACCTTACAGAGTTGCACACCCATCTTTTTGCCATGACCTTCTAATTTTTTTGGTATATGTCTAATAGAACATACATGTGTTCATAGAAAGTTGAAGAATTTTGATATGTCCACCACGGAATCCACAGATCCCATATGATATGAGATAATAATATGCCGAAATTAGGTATTTTGGGCCGGTTATTGGAATTTATGCTATGATGCATCACTGATTGTGAAAATAACTTGAAGGATGAACACATTATTAATAAGATAGTGAAGTGATTTTTTTAATTTGTAGTTTGCTGAATATGTATCATAATTTCTGTCACTAAATTATAATCAAGCACATATAAAATGTATTTTATATTTAAATTTTCAATAAAATATGTTTTAGTTTAAAACAACTTGTAGATGGTACAGTATAAAGATAATATTCATTTTGGAATTTGCCAATGTGTGATGAGTTCTTCTGAACTTTTCCCAACATTGTGGAAGTAAATACTGCAGTGTTATGAACGGCAAGGTAGGCACGGCATCAAACGGTATTCCTGTTTTTATGATATTGTTACATTCTCTAAATCTTTTTTATCATTTTATAAATGTGTATATATCTATTAATTCATACAAATATTTATATTTCATAATAATTTTTTGTTGTTTTAATTCCAAGAAAGTATAAACAAAATAGATTTGCGAACATAAATAAAATAAAATTTAATTTTTTACTTCGTAAGTAGAAATTGTACTTTGATGTAATTATTGAATCAAATACAACATCAACATACCTTTTTTACAAGCAATAATATAAATTATTTGCAAGTCTCATTTCTACTGGTCTCAGTCTATGAGACATAGACATCAAGAAAAATGTTTTGATTTTTAATGTGCTATTAGATACACTACAGAAATTCAAATGTATCATAGTAATTGTTTGTTTATATTCTTTGCTACCATATGGGCGTAAATTAGGCTTCATCACGTTTTTATTTTCATGAATTGTTTAATCATTCTAATTTTAAAAAAAAGTTAACAACAATAAAAATTATATTCAATCACAAAAATGTAATGCTGATTAATTCCACAACTTTTTCTAAAACATTCATGTTTTAGTGTACATCTCGACACACAATTAAATAAAGGAACACAACAGGAATTTAATTAGTTCTTTACATTGTTGATTACGCAACATTATATTGAATAATGTAGGTACGTGGACAAATATAAAATAGATGTTTTATTCTTATATATAGCCAAAATACTAAATACAGTAATTTAAGTAATTTTATTTGCATTCTTAAGCTTAAAATACATAGCAAAACTATATGTTGAAATATAATACAATCTAACTTATATAACATACCTGAATCTATTCGATTGTATATGTAAAACATTAATTTATGCGTTTTCTGTAAATCAAAATGAAAGAAGCAGTATTTATATTCAATAATTTCACATACACCAATAAGCATACACAAATTAATGTACACAAGATTTTCTGTTCAAAATCTTTTCAATAAGACGAAATGAAACGATCGGTATTTACATTTAATAATATAATTTCACATATTCCAGTAAGCACGTATAAATCAACGACGAAGTTATAACTTCAGAAGTTTTTCTGTTAATAATTCACTGGAATCAGGCTTCATATCGTTTATTTATTCTACCGCCTATATTCTGGGTAATTCTACAAATTCACCGATGAACTAAAGTTGCACAAAACTGAATTCAATAAAAAAAACAACCTTGCGTATGCTTTCAGTAATATATAGTTATAGATGTCAATTTAAATCAGAGGTTATAATTATATTTTCTGTTTATCTGTCATTTCGTAAATTTCAAAATGGACAGTTTGAGTTGACGCATGCGCAGAACACGCAAGGCGGCCAATTCTATCTCTCTTAGTTGGGACGAAAAATTACACATTATCAAGATACAACACACGCAATATAGTAGTATTATATATATGGAAAAAAGTATAAAGAACAAATGCACAAGAAAAAAAATAGCATCAATATTATTACAACAAATTACATGTGCAATATGTAATTTAGATCAAGCACACTGTTGTCAAGTATATGTACAGTAAATTCTTAAACACTATTTCGTACTTCAATATGCTCATTATTATGCTTTTTCGGGGATTTATATATGGGGTCGTATTCGCAACAATAAAATTTCTATGTAATTACAATCGAAAAATAAGTTAATATCATAAAATCCTATGTGTAACTTACATTTCAAATAATAGGCTACCAAATAAAAAGGTCAGAAATAAAACCTGTTTATAAAACTTATCTAATGAACAAGATAAAACTGTTACTCATGTGGCCCATGTTCTGGTAAAAGTTTCTGAATCAAAATTTTTATTCAATATGTGTAGTATAAGCAAGTAATAACAAAAAACACACTTGGTATTGTTTCACAAATAAATATAATTAAACACTCGATGTACATTTCGCCTTGCGGCATCGTCAGGAGTTCTCGAGAAACTAAAGTAAAATTTAATATACTGTAACTACCTACTTCTAACAAAAATGTAAATAAAAATGTACAAAAATAGAAAATTATGAAAAGGTCATGGCTTATCTGGAAAGACCGTTTTTACAAGGCTAGGGTTTATTAGCGGTGAATTTATCAGTTCTATTTGTTCATTAAGAACATTGCCTGGTTGTAAAAGAAAACTTTCTTTTATAAAATAACCTTCTAGAACATTCATTTTTTTACTTTTATTTAAACTATACAGTACTTCTAAATTGTCTATTGAAAATTGATGTCCCGTGTCTAAAACATGGTTAGCTACACTTGAATTTTCATAATTTAATTTAACGGCTCGCATATGTTCTGAGAATCTTAATTTGAAATTTCGCCCTGTTTGACCTATATAAAATTTACTACAATCACTACAATTAATTCTGTAAATTCCTGATTTGTTTAGTTTAGGATTCGCTGTTTTATTATTCGTTAATTGACTTTTTAAAGTGTTATTATTATAGAAGACTATTTTAAAATCCAGTTTCTTTAAAACATTACTAATGTTCATACTTATACTACCTAAATATGGAATTTTAACCCATTGTTTTAATGTCAAGTCCTGGGACAATAGACAATTTAGAAGTACTGTATAGTTTAAATAAAAGTAAAAAAATGAATGTTCTAGAAGGTTATTTTATAAAAGAAAGTTTACTTTTACAACCAGGCAATGTTCTTAATGAACAAATAGAACTCATAAATTCACCGCTAATAAACCCTAGCCTTGTAAAAACGGTCTTTCCAGATAAGCCATGATCTTTTCATAATTTTCTATTTTTGTACATTTTTATTTACATTTTTGTTAGAAGTAGGTAGTTACAGTATATTAAATTTTACTTTAGTTTCTCGAGAACTCCTGACGATGCCGCAAGGCGAAATGTACATCGAGTATTTAATTATATTTATTTGTGAAACAATGCCAAGTGTGTTTTTTGTTATTACTTGCTTATATTTCGACATGTTTCACCAAGAGATTTCCATCACTTCATTTAATTATTCAATATGTGTAGTGTAGATTCTAAAACAGATTGTTTTTAAAGGTATGTTCAGCAACTTCTGGCATTAACGAAAGTAATCCTTCAAATGAAACGATATCTCCCACTAGGAAGGAATTCACGGCGGTACCTCGAAAATGTCGAAGAAACGATCAAGCACGTAAGCTAGCCGAGGCCAGGAGAGAATTTAATTTGAAATTTGGGAATGGAAAACCAGACAAGCAAAAGCTTACTATGATTGATCTTATATTCTATAATCCAGCGACAAACCCTATGAGGTAAAATATTTTTTATGTAAAAATTGAACATTATATATCATATCATGAATATTTTAAGTACTTATAATAGTTACAGTAATAAACCAGCAACTATAGCCTTACACACAAGCACTTGTGCGAAGACCACACGTTTTGTTTGGTTCTCGCATTTGAGATGTAAAATACAAAATATCACATGATATGTACATATGGGAAAATCTTGTTACTAAAATATCATTTAACATCAAATGCCGTGAAAATTGATATTTGAACAACAAATCTAACAGATATTCTGTTCTCAGTTTTGTAGCCGTAGCGTTACGACTAACGTTTTACTTTCTTATACGTAGTATAAGGAAGTAAGTATTGTGATGGTGAAAATTTTCGACCTCGAGATTTTTGCAGATGTCCACGTTTTGAGGTCCCCTGATACCAAAAAAGTGGTTTTTAAAAAATGTCTCTCTGTGTGTCTCTCTCTCTCTCTCTGTGTGTGTGTGTGTCTGTGACCACGATAGCGGTCAAACCGCTATAGGTATCAATTTCAAATTTTATATTTACGAATATAATCTCCCTCTTGAGAAGTGATTAGATTTTGAGCAAAATCGGCATACCGGAAGTAGTAGTTTACTTCAGTGAAAAAATCGAATTTCGCAAATATTTCGTCAATTACTAAGTTTAAACAAATTTATAAAGAATTCAAATGTACCTAAATTAAATTTGAGAAAAATTGTATTAATAAAGTTTTTCGAAATTCCGACCGGAAGTAGGTCTTTTACTCTTATCAAAAATCAGTTTTTTGCGAATATCTCGCAAGTCATGCTTTCTAGGCCGGTACATTACCAGTATAAAAGTATTTAGAACGTACTTTTAAATATCTCTTGTATAAAAAAAATTTCAAAATTCGGACCGGAAGTAACACTTTTACTCTTACCGAATAACGATTTTTTGCAAATATGTCGTAAATTATGCATTCTATATATATTTATGAAGAGTACAAAAGTATTTAGAGTTGGATTTGGAATATTTTTTGTATAAATGAAATTTCAAAATTCGGACCGGAAGTAACACTTTCATACGTATAAGAAAGTCGTGTGGTGGCCACACCTACTTTTTTTTTTTTGTAATTTTTTAAATATGAAGAATTATTAAAACTTTTTCTGTGTTATAGAACAATACTGTACAATAAACTTCACACTTCAAAATATACACTCCTATGTAAAATATAGAATATTTTGTAAAAAGTTTTACTATATATTGTGTAAAGGAAGGAATGCCTCCTAAACGTTGTTTGATATATTTTTATTTACGTTGCGAAAGACGGAAATAAATGTATTAAGGATTTTTGATTTATTTTGAAAATCCTCGCGGCCTCCTCATTCTTAATCCCGTGGAGTTTTAAAACAGTATATACAAAATTTGTATGAACAAGTCTTTCCAGCCAAACCTTTGTTTGTAGTACCAACTTTATAACTTATATTGAAATAATTGGCGGCCTCTAATTTATATCAAATGTTACTACAGTAGATTCCCGCTAGAGTGAACGTTATTAGCCAAGCCCCTGATCACTAAATCGGATTGTTCACTAAATAGAAGTTTATTAAAAAATCAAATACAAATACATATATACAATCCAACTTTATTTAAATAATCTTACTTTTACTATAATAAGTAATAATATAATTTGGCAATAATAATACGCGACATTTTTATATTAAAAACTTATTAACTTTTGGTTTAAAATACGTAATTATTTTTGATTGTTCTAACTTTTTCTTTACTTTAATTTCAATTAAGTTACTTCTTAAACTATGCAGAGTTAATAAATGTGAAAATTCAACATTCTCCTCATTTTCTTCCGCCCACTGAATAAGATCATTAACAGATTTAAGAACATTATTTGTCGATATTAATTTGTCGTCATTGGTCTTCTGAATCACTTTTATCAATAACATCTACCTCAGTGGCTTCTTGTAATGTGTCCTTATCCATTCATCAATGTCAGCATCATTAAAATGAGTCTAAAAAAATATCAATTTTATAATTAAAATTTACTTAGCAACTTTTAACTTACATTTGCAAAGCATATCCTACATCTTGATTTACTTTAAAGGCTTCGTCGTTAATTAAACGAGAACGTAAAACTCTTAGTGGAATATTTTCCCGATCATCATCATCAATGTCTACAATATTATTCCAGCACTTCTTTATAATTGCAGTATTTACATTATTCCAAGCCATAGTTTTATTTAAAACAGCATCTCTCAGGGAATAGTTTTTCAATGTTTCACTAAACCCTTTGTTTTCTGAATCAAATCGGTCAATAAATTTTTGCGATAAAATAATTTTGTAATTCTGATCGCATTTTGATCCATGGGTTGGATTAAGGGTGTCACATTTGGTGGCATATACATAATGGAGATCAATCCATTGGAGCGTCTTAAGTCTGACTCAGGTGAATGGCTAGGGGCGTTATCTAATAATAATAAGGCCTTAATCGGTAATTGTTGGTTTTGTAAAAATTTTGTAACCTAAAAAGTAAAATGAAGTGTTATGATCTAATTATAAATAAGTAAATTTGTTTACCTCTGGAACAAACATTTCATGAAACCATTCTTTAAATATGGTGGTGGTCATCCATGCTGCCTTAGAATGCTTGTAATGTACTGGACAGCTAAAATTTCGAAATTATCGGGGTTTCTTTGATTTTCCTATTATTAAAGGTTTTAATTTGTGTGCTTGTTTCCATGAAAACAACCGCTTCCTGGTCTAGCGGCCGTGATGTTTCGACATTCTTTATCAAAATTATAAACATTATTTTTATTTTGTTAAAACCAAATAGAATACATTAACCAAGGATTGTGTAATACAATCATGTTATGTTAATAACATCTACTTTAAAATTAAAATGAAGTAGGTATCTATCATGTAGTGTTATATTAATAGTTATAAAAACAACGAGTCCCCGAAAATCAAAAATTTATTTCTTAAAAAATATACATTGTTTTTCTTTTTTACATTTTGCTCTTGTTGTCCTCTCAACTAATTTTGTACTTACCGAGAATTTTAAGTATTAAACTATTATTTATATTTTCCTCCCCAATAAAACCTTTTTAAATCAAATATTCACGACTACAGTACAAGGAGGAAAAGTCATTTCCACATCCCACAATACACCTTGCATATAACTAGCCACAGTCCAGATAACTTGGGTCTTATATTTAATAAATTACAACCATGTATAAAAAATGCTTCAACTTACAACCTATTCAAGCACAATCTCAAAGACTTTCTCATTGAGCATCTATTCTATTCACTTGATGAATTCTGGTTGTTTTAAGATTCTCACGTGTGTCTTTCCAGCAACAAAAAACTTACCTCTGCCATTATGCTGCAGGCTGATTATCATATTACATATATATATATTACTATTGTATATTTACGTAGTTAAGTTTAAACATATTTCTGTTATTATTTCCATTTTGCTTTTACTTTATTTTGCTTTGTATTACTACAAATTTTTCTATTTAATTGTATTACTAATTGTATAGTGGCTGTTACATACACCTTGAAGTGTCTACGTAATAAAGTGTATTATTATTATTATTATTCTTTTTATCATTAGGAGGCTTGCTCTTATTATACATAGCAATTGTTGCATAAATTATTTATATGTGTAATAATAATTACTATTTCTTTTAATCAATAGCAAATCTACACTAACCAAATAAATTAAAATAGGTACATATGTACATTTTACAATATTGAAATTAAAAAAATTCCGGGAATAACGAATAATTGCATATATATCTACAGCTCAAGCGTTGCTATTTCAAATACAGCAAAATTCAAGCATACCATGCCAACAGTAAATTTTCATATAAAATGTATTTTCATGTCAAAGAATTTCATCATTGACATGTAAATATACATTTTAATGGAAATTAAAATAGTGTAACGAAATGTGTTTACATTAAATAAAAGAATCAGATCTCTCGGCGCGATAAAAACGAAATTGTCACACGCAAAAAAGGGGCAGACCGGGCAACGTATAAAAACGCTCTTATTTACACACTGCCATAAATCATCTCTCTCGCTGCTGGTAAATATCGTAAATGCAGTGAGTCATCTCACAGATGTGCGACGTAAGCAAGAAAAAGTCTAGATTTCCACTGGTATATTGCAGAATTTACTGGTACTGTTCGAGAACATTTTATGCAAGTGTATATAAGGCGAGTGGGTCACCGGTATTCATTCATTACGGGATTGATTGCGGGATGAGTAATCGCGGAGTAGTTCGGGATAAAGAAGTGGTCTCGTGGGAACAGTGGAAATAAATAGTGGTAGCCAAATAAATAAATATAGTAGTGCCGTGTGATATAAATAGAACTGTTACATAAATACGGACAGAGATATTAGTTATGTAAATAAATACCTGTGATAATTAAATTGTAGTAGTTTAAGTGTGTTACGTTAGTTTTTATATTTTATATTGTTATATAATTTTAAGTATATAAATATACAGACTGTTTTAAATAAATAATTGCACGAGTTGTTTATTGGAACCCGAAAAGGCAACAATTGGTGTCAGTGTGGGATAAACAGAAGTGCAAATAAATAAATAAATAAATAAATGGCTACTAAACGTTTGGAAGAATTAAAGGTCTCCGAGTTAAGAGCAGAATTGGAAGAAAGGGACGCAGATGCGTCTGGAAAAAAAACAATTTTCCAGGACCGGCTTCGTGACCTTTTAATAAATGAAGGTAAGGATCCCGAGAAATATTTGTTTCAAGTACAGCCTGATTTAAGCTTAATAATGGAGACTCTAAAAGATGCAGTTGCAAAACAATCTGAGAGTCTAAAAGATTTTGCAAAACAATTCGAGACTGAATGAAGACTCTAAGAGATGCAGTTGCAAAACAATTCGAGACTGATATGAAGACTATAAAAGAACATTTCAAGACTCTAAATGATGAAATTGCAGATAATTCAAAAGCTTTAAGAAATGAAATTGCAAGTAATTCAAAACAACTCGAGACTACTTTTAGGGAAGACATTCAAGAGAATTCATCGAATGGGAGACAGGAATTTTCTGAGGCCATCGAAGCCATGGAACAGAAAGTTGAGGAGCGCGTGTTCGGAATGGGGGATGAGTTTGGGGTTCAGCTTCAGTTGCCAGCGATGAACGACTGCGGTCCCCATGATATCTCAAGCGGAAGCCTGGAGATTGCCCGAACAGCGAAGGTAAAGGTAAAACCTCCCACCTTCGATGGAAAGACGTCATGGATGTCGTACCGGAATCAATTCGAAGCCGCTGCAGGAGCAAATGGGTGGACGTCCCCGAAGAAAGATACTGGTCTGATTGTGTCATTAAGAAGACAGGCCAGTGATGCTCTGCAGACCTTACTTCCGGAAGAGTGTCAAGACTACCTTAAATCAATCAAGCGTCTTGAGATGAAGTATGGACATGCACACCTGGGACAGGTAGTCCGACGATTGGTGAATCAGGTGCAACCTAAGAGAAGAACGCTCCGATGCTGGAATTGGAAATGGAAATGGAGATGGAAATGGGCCATGCGCATAGTAAATGCGCGAAGAAGCCCAAGAAAACCATAGCGGAGCAGCGAAGAATGAAACGGGTCGATGAGAAGGGGCAATCGTCGACCCAGTATCGTGGAGCCTCAAAATAAATAGCGCGAAGTGCATCTGTGCAACACCAAATCGCTGATGCTGTTGCAAGAAGACCACGTCTAGAAGACTGCAGGCATAGTAACAGACTAGAAGAAAAATCGGCCAAAACATTCAGAACTGCCGTGGTTGACGATCAGTGGCATCCTGACAATTTGCGGATTGGTCAAAAAGCTGATGAAGACCTTGGTTCATTGATGGTTTGGAAGGGAATTGGTCACGGACCGGCTTGGCAAGAAGTGGCTCCTCGTTCACAGGGACTGGAATCCTACTGGGCTCAATGGGACTCTCTGAAGGTAGAGGATGATCTACTCAAGTGTGTTGTGGAGAACCCAAATGGAGAAGACTGCGTCAGTGGATCCAGACGAAGGTTGGAGGATGCCCACTAGCGAGTACGCCATCACACTCAGGATGCCAGCGACAGGACGAAGAATCGTTACCACGTGCAAGCCGAAGGAGAGATGGTTACCGAGAAGAGGACCTTGTTTGGTTGTATGATCCTCAACGTCGCCGATGCCTGTCCCCAAAGCTCCAAGAATACTGGGAGGGACCATACGAAATACTAGAGCAAATAGATGACGTCGTTTATCGCATGAGACTAACACCCCATAGTGAGCCAGAGATGGTGTGTTTCAACCAATTGCCCCATACCATGGACGTGACAGCGGTGAAGTGGCGGATGTGGGACAAATTGCTGGGAAAACCTCGAGAGCCAGCTTATGGGAAATGTGGGAAGGCTGGCAATTCCGAAACTGGGCTGCGGATTATACCGTTTGGAATGGAGAACAGTAAGAAACATGCTGGAGGCAGTGTTTCGGTATACTGGTATGGAAATGGTCGTGTGCGGCTGTCGGCCCGATCAGTCCGTTGTGCAGCCTGGGACGGTGGATTGCCATTGCCACAAGACGGCTGGGTGCACCCGTGGGTCCCGGTGTGGATTTCGTCACCCGCCGGCGTCAAGAACATGGAATAGTGTGTTTCGGGACGAAACGCAGTTTTTAAGAAGGGGGCAATGTAACGAAATGTGTTTACATTAAATAAAAGAATCAGATCTCTCGGCGCGATAAAAACGAAATTGTCACACGCAAAAAAGGGGCAGACCGGGCAACGTATAAAAACGCTCTTATTTACACATTGCCATAAATCATCTCTCTCGCTGCTGGTAAATATCGTAAATGCAGTGAGTCATCTCACAGATGTGCGACGTAAGCAAGAAAAAGTCTAGATTTCCACTGGTATATTGCAGAATTTACTGGTACTGTTCGAGAACATTTTATGCAAGTGTATATAAGGCGAGTGGGTCACCGGGATTCATTCACTACGGGATTGATTGCGGGATGAGTAATCGCGGAGTAGTTCGGGATAAAGAAGTGGTCTCGTGGGAACAGTGGAAATAAATAGTGGTAGCCAAATAAATAAATATAGTAGTGCCGTGTGATATAAATAGAACTGTTACATAAATACGGACAGAGATATTAGTTATGTAAATAAATACCTGTGATAATTAAATTGTAGTAGTTTAAGTGTGTTACGTTAGTTTTTATATTTTATATTGTTATATAATTTTAAGTATATAAATATACAGACTGTTTTAAATAAATAATTGCACGAGTTGTTTATTGGAACCCGAAAACGTTACAATAGATTGTGTTAAGTGGGTGTACGAGTATAAAAGCATTTAGAGCGTGATTTCGAAAAATTTTTTTTGGACTGGAAGAAACACTTTTACTTACGGGTTTATTTTATTAGTAAGATAACGCTATTTAAAACTTATTTTGGAACAACTTTTATATGAATAATTCGGAATACACATACTCATTTTTAAGTATTTGTCTCTTTTTTGATGTACATACATCCCAGCAGTAAGTAATTAAGCTGTGGCAAAGGTAACTATTTATTACAAATTTATTATCATGTGAATCTCTTATTTTTAGGTTTGCTTAGATTCTTAATGCTGTCTTTTAGAAACAAAATGTTATATCACTCTTACATTAGAATGAGATGCGACAGTTGGGTCTTAGTACGATATTAGATAAGATGTGTTTTCACGAATGTTCCCTATCGTCAATCGAATGAGGTGAGACTTCGACCAATAGGTATAATATTGAAACTAAGATAGAGAGCTCTTATTGGAACTTTTCCTCTTCCAACTGTGTGACAAATGGAACTGTATGGTCTGAATTTGTACCTAGAAATACTATTGTGAACTATGAACGTATTGCGTTTCTTAAACACTCCAGTAACCCTTTTTAATAAGCAAGGGTTACTAGAGCATTTAAGAAATGATATGCGCACACAACATCATTAGAAATGCCCAAAGTATGTTCTCGCCCACCCTATTTGCTGGATCTGGCACCACTGAGGTCACAAAGTAAGCCACAACATTGGTCTAGACATAAGTGCATTCCAAGCGAGAGAGACTGACAGTAGTATAATATGTTACTATATTACATTTTTGTCTATGAAAATTTTTTTTTAACCATATCTCGTACATTTCATTGGTGTATATTATTCTTAGAAAATAAGAGTTAAAGGTACAGCTTTACATGAAATAATTACATAGTTTACTTGTAAGTGTGTGTTAAACTGCAGGCTGTAATTAAATTATACATGCAGGGACTTCATATGTTAGTGATTTTTTCCTTTTTTTCCAGTTCCAAAAAAAGAAAACGGCAGAATACGTCGACCAGTGAGGCAAGTGACGTAAAATCAACAACAGAAGATAAAGCAGATGAAGAGAAGGCCGATGATCCGCAACCATTAACTGACAGTGATAATGACGTTCCCGCACCACAAATAAAAGTCGGTCCCAACGGCGAAATTATAGTTGACGAGAAAAGCTTAGTGATCGAAAATGCGGAAACGAAAAGAGGTAGGGAGGCCTTGCAAATGTCCGAACTTGTTAATGGTGATGATGATACTTCTTATGGAATATACAAGAGAGTCAGACGATCAAAAGAATGGTCCAAAGAAGAGACTCTACGCTTTTACAAAGCCTTGAATACGATAGGTACAGATTTTACTATAATGTGTGAACTGTTTCCTAATAGAACACGGCGAGAATTGAAAATGAAATTCAAAAAAGAGGAAAGGTTGAACCAATCTCTTATAAATAAAGCTGTCATGCAACCGATTGAATTTGATATCACTGAATTAAGAAAGGATCTTGAATTGGAGGAGAAAAAAGCTGCAGAAACAATTAAAAGGGTAGAGGAAACCAAAGTGATGAAGGCCAATGCTCTCGAAAAAAGGAAATACAGCAAGAAGATGGAAAAGATAAAAGGTTAGAAAGAAATCATTCTTGTTTAGATAATGTACGTCAAGAATAATAAAATAATGTTTGCTGGCAATAACCAGACAAGCAATTTTTGGTAATTTCGTGAATAAGCGATACAGTCTAAATTTACATATTAGTCGACTTGTCATTTGAAATTATGACGTCACATTTTAGCATTGATGCTTTGACATACGGCTTTGATAAGTTGGTTATGTATTTTGTATTTGTGTTATTAATATTAAATATGCGTGGACAGTCCATTGTTTTTTAAAACTTTGTAATTAAGATGTGTGTTATTCTAAGATATATTTGTATTACAAACATATTATTTCTCTCGCATTATCGTTTTTGTAATGTTTAGACTATACATTCCATTCACTTAAGCTCTTTACCGATTCTTTTGAGTATGAAAGCCACATAAATTAACAAACTAAAAAAACTCCATAATGACTATCTAAACTGTCAAACAATTCATAACGAAACATGCATAAATATAAATTTTAATAACTCACTAAGATTAATGTCAAGCTAGTTTTCCATGTTTTTTTTTTTTTAAATAAAATAATATTGCCACAAATTTCACGTCATGAATGATGTAGTTGACTGGAATAAAAATTAATATATACGTGACTACTGTGCTCTATGTATATTGTAAGGCATATTCTATATACATGACAGGAAACGTTTTTGCTTGTTTGTTTACATGTTAATTTTTTATGGCCAATTTGCTGCTGAAAAGAAATATTTCGGATCGATTGTCGTTTCCGGGTGACTACCGGAGGAAACAAAAATTTTAACAAAGTTTTTCAATTATCTTTTATTAGATATAAGAGACATCGAAACACAGGAAAGATATTTTTATGTGAAGTTTACTAATATGTATAATCAAAGTTCAGTTGTACATTTATTGTTTTCTGCATGGAAACTATAGTAGGTCATGATATTTTAGAAGCTTACCCAGGAAGAGCATTTCAGATAATAAATAGTTTAATGCACCTCTACTTTAATTTGAAGAAGTACTAACGTATTTATTTACAAGTTTTCTTAACTAGGTAATATATTTATTGGTATTAGCAATAATATTGCGTCTGAATTTTTTATATTATGAACTATACAGAGTGGTTGGATTTTCATTGTACACTCAATATTTTCATTGAGAGTATCATATTTAATAAAAATCAAAACGTGCCTGATACTATTTTTTGCCCTCTTTCTAATCCTGTGAAATAGGATAATGTCGTTTGAAAAACAAAAGAAAATGTATTTTTTTTAAATTGAACATCCTGTATATTATTGGATATTTTGATAGCTTATTCAATTCTGAATATAATAACATTTACTTTTTTTTCGTTGGGCAATGAATAACGCCATAATAACAAAAAAGAAAAAAGAAAAAGTATGCTTTGAAAATATGGCCGGTTAAAAAACAAAATATTATTTAAATGTCAGTTCGCATACCAGTTGATGAGGTGACACAGTTTAGTGATTAGTGAATCATTAGTGATAGTTTCTCTAGATTATTTATTAAAAATGGAATTTACTAATGCAGAGAAAGCAGATATGTTACGATGCTTTTATTTATCAAATGATAACTGCCGTCAAGCTGCAAGTATGTATGTTAATCAATACCCTGATCGAAGGCAACCGCATTGGAATACATATCTAAATTTACACACTTCATTAGTGAGGTACGGAAGTTTTAAAAAAATAAGAAATGTATCAAATAGAAATATAAATCAAAACGATGCAGAAGGAGATGATGAAGTAAATATTTTGGCGTATTTTAGAGCATACCCCACTTCTTCAACTAGAATTGCTGTACAAGAGCTTGGCATCAACAGGTATAAAATCATGAAAGTCCTTAAAAAACACAAAATGAAACCCTATAAAATTCGTTTAGTGCAAAATTTACAACCGCTTGATCTGCAAAAACGGATGAATTTTTGTAATTGGGTATTAAATGCTGGAAGGCAGTACCTTGTCACACATTTTATGGACGAACGAGGCAAATTTCCATAGGAATGGTGTGTTTAATAAACACAATTGTCATTTTTGGGATGACGTGAATCCTCGTAGGATTAAGCAAACCCGATGCCAAATACGTTTTTCTACAAATGTCTGGATAGGTGTGATAGAGGATCAGTTATTAGGACCCTATTTTTATAACGGCACACTTACTCAAAATCGATATTTAAACTTTCTTGAAACTGAATTTCAAGAATATTTAGACAATCTGCCTTTAGCTATCCGGACATAAATGTGGTTCCAACATGACGGCGCACCACCGCATAATGCACAATCAGTGACGAATTTTCTACAATTAGAATTTGAAAATAGGTGGATTGGGAATAAAGGGCCACATTTATGGCCTCCGAGAGCACCTGACCTCTCAATATTAGATTTTTTTTCTGGGGATTTATAAAAAATAAGGTATATTGCACTCTGTCGAATACCCTAGGCCCTCGAAGAACTCAAAAATAAAATACAATTGGCAGCACAGGAAATTACCCCGGATATGTTAAGAAAATCCAAAAATAATTTATTGCACTGAGCTCAGATATGTATCAACCAAAATGGTGGCCATTTTGAACAATTTCTTCAATAGGATATTTGCTTTTTTGTGTTATTTTTTTTCCATTGTTTTTTTTAACCAATACATAATGTGTTTTTTTATTTTTTGTTATTATGGCGTTATTCATTGCCCAACGAAAAAAAAATAAATGATATTATATTCAGAATTGAATAAGCTATCAAAATATCCAATAATATACAGGGTGTTCAATTAAAAAAAAAAATAGATTATCTTTTGTTTTTCAAACGACATTATCCTATTTCACAGGATTAGAAAGAGGGCAAAAAATAGTATCAGGCACATTTTTTTTTAAATATACTCAATGAAAATATTGAGTGTACAATGAAAATCCAACCACTCTGTATGCAAGTATAATTAGATCAGATTTATGTTATGTTACATATATTAAAATACATAATATATTTGAATTTATTTTTACAATTTTACTGTTAACAAAGCCTACTATGGTATTTTAAAAAGAAAAATATTATTTTATATAACGAACCTATTAACTGTAATTAGAAATTTTAACAAGATTAGTAAATTCCACGTAAGAAGTGTCCACTATTTTTGGGATATCCTCTTATGATAAGAAAGATAGGACAAAAAAATAATTTTCCGTAAATCGAATCGTAAAGGTTGGCATACTGTCACGTATATAAAACGTATAGAATTTGGCGCATATAAAAAGAAATTAAAATTATTAAACAGCTATTTGTTATTGCACCAAACTTCGGAATTGTATACATATTTTTAAATAATTAATAATATATTTTTGACTTTCAAATTTAATGTAATTATAGCCCTTACTAACACATTCAAGAAAATAAGTTGTGCTTCTGCTTATTTGTATTATTATATTAATTGCTGCATTTTATCAAAAAATGCACTCTAAATCTGACTTACATTTTACTCTTCAACCTTACATCTTTTCAGAAACTGGTTGGTTTCAGATTTAGTAATTTGAAGCCATTAAAACTGATATATAGTTAGCCGACTTCCAATTGATACAAATTGATCAAATCTATTCATATTTTTTTTTTGGATATTTTGCTTTTTTAAAGATATTTTGTATTCAAAGGTATTACAGCAATGAAACTCATTTAGGTGATATAGAGATATTTAAGATGATTTTTTATAACTTTGAAAATAGTAAATAGACCGAATTTAAATTCAATCTTCTGTATACTTTGTATTGTGGTGAGACTCTTTAACATCAAAAATGATACTGCGTCCAAATTTTTATGGAAACAATAAATCTGTTGGTATACTTTTTAACATAGTGAGCAAATTCAAGTGTAAGAGTCTACCGCTTTATTTTGTTCGTTTTATTAAAACTTATAGCAGTAATTGAAGTACCTCACGATTTATAAATTGAAATACCCGCGATGAACCTCTTTCATAAGATTGATTTCAAACAATTTCTCAAATTTATTTTAAGAATTATTATAATCAATCATCCATCATTTTTATTAGCTATACAAAAGCTTTCATTGCCACAGGAGAATAATATTAAAATATGAAGAGTAGGAGTAGTGCAACTTTTATTTGAAACATACTACCGGCACTCGATACACCACCTAATACGCAGCTTTTTAGTGATTCTCAAGAAACACTATTGACACCGGGACTAGTGTGTGGAATGACCATATGTGCCGCACATATGGTCAGCCTCATGAAATATTCCAAATCTGTCCTGGGATTCGCAGTATTCGGCATGCTCGGAATCCTACGGCATATTCGTGGGTGTCAGGGTTGCACTTCAAAGCAAATCGGCTATAATGAATTTATCTTTCGTAAATATTTGTAAATTCATAATTTTAAATCGATGAAAATATGACTTTTGTTCTTTTTTTCTCATATGAGCTTTCTAGAAATATTGCAGTTTCATATAAATTCAATATGTCCTTTGTTAGTTTGAATCTTAAACAATATTTTCGGTCACTAGAATATTTCTGCATTGAAGTAATAACAGATATATGGATGAATGCAATTTAGGTGAGACATACTTTAAATGAAATTATGCAAGCGTTACTTATTTTGAAAAATTTCATCTTGACTTTGAAGGAGGTGTTTTCACTTCTTAAAATTAATTTGGACAGAATAGGAAAATGGTCCTTGTACATCTTTAAGATAATATTCCTCCGCAATGTGTCATATTTTCCTGAATTTTCGGGTTCGGGCCATAACCTTGTCAATTAATGTATGCTTTTTCGGTACAATAAAAAGAAAAAGAAATATGGGTTAATAGCTTCCTATGCATTTAACTAAACTAAACTAAGTACAGTACATAAGCAATAAGTTGCAGTAATTTAGTTACCCCACTAAAAAATTATAAATATTGTAACGTTTTCGGGTTCCAATAAACAACTCGTGCAATTTATTTATTTAAAACAGTCTGTATATTTATATACTTAATATTATATAACAATATAAAAATATAAAACTAACGTATCACAATATAAAACTACTATTAATAAATTAAAATTAACACTTGTATTTATTTAGTTCTATTACTAATATCTCTGTCCGTATTTATGTAACACTTCTATTTATTTACACGGCACTACTATATTTATTTCTACCGTACGACTTATATTTATTTCTTATATATTTATTTGTACCGTACGGCTTATATTTATTTATTTCTAGGCGCGTCGGCTACTTCTTACGGACTTTCTTATTCCGGTATTAATCATCCCGCAATGAATGAATCCATCGGTGACCCAGTCGCCTTATATACACATGCGAAGATTACTAGAGCATTCCTGTAAAACTCCATCCTTTTCTCGATGTTTAAAGAACATTCCATAGACATTCATGACTCACTGTTTTACTTGCATTTCGTTTTTATACGCCGCGCCGAGATGATTTATGGTGGTGTGTAAATAAGAGCATTTTTATACGTCGCCCGGTCTGCCTCTTTTTTGCGTGTGACAATTTCGTTTTTATCGCGCCGAGAGATCTGATTCTTTTATTTAATGTAAACTCATTTCGTCATTTTTCAACTATTGTGGAATTCTGCTGTATATATGAATATTTTACTTTCTTATACGTAGTATAAGGAAGCATTGTGATGACGAACACTTTCGACCTCGAGATTTTTGCAGATGTCCACGTTTTGAAGTCCCCTGATACCAAAAAGGTGGTTTTTAAAAAATGTCGGTGTGTCTGTCTGTGACCACGATAGCGGTCAAACCGCTGTAGATATCTATTCCAAATTTTGTATTTATCTCTTGAGATCTGATTAGATTTTCAGTAAAATCGGTAGACCGGAAGTAGTAGTTTACTTCAGTGAAAAAATCGAATTTTGAAAATATTTCGTCAATTACTAAGTTTAAACAAATTTATAAAGAATTCAAATGTACTCAAAATTAAATTTGAGACAAATTGTCTTAAAAAAGTTTTTCGAAATTCTAACCGGAAGTAGGTCTTTTACTCTTATCGAAAATTAGTTTTTTGCGAATATCTCGCAAGTCATGCTTTCTAGGCAGGTACATTACGAGTGTAAAAGTATTTAAATTATAATTTTAAATATCTTTTGTATAAGAAGAATTTCAAAATTCGGACCGGAAGTACCACTTTTACTCTTACCGAATAGCGATTTTTTGCAAATATGTCGTAAATTATGCATTCTATATATATTTATTAAGAGTACAAAAGTATTTAGAGTTGGATTTGCAATATTTTTTGTATACATGAAATTTCAAAATTCGAACCGGAAGTAGCACTTTTACACTTAGCGAGTAGCACTTTTTTTCGAATATCTTGCAAAGTATGCATTCTATAGCGATTTATTTAGAGAATGAAAGTACTTAGAATAAGATTTTGAATAAGTTTTGTATAATTTTTTTTTAAATTGTATAGTTTGAAACGCTCATACGTATAAGAAAGTCGTGTGGTGCCACACCTCATTCTTTAATAAGAGATTTATACTTTCTTGATTAAATTTTCTTTTTTTAGGTATAGATACTGTTATGAAAGTACCGGAAAAACCCGTAAAGAAACCCGATCCAGTAATAAAACAAAAGAAAACACCATATGAGGCAATTAGGAAAGGAATTGATAGTATGTTATCAGACAGCGACGAAGATGACAACTTCTGTGAATCAGAAAGTATAACTGATCAGAATAGAAAACGTGCAGATAGTAATAATGAAGGCGATAGCGATTCAGAGAACGTATCGAATATATTGAAGCCTACAAGGTATGGTCGTATACCTAAGCCTCGTTTACAAGATACCCCTCAAGAAGACATTTCTCAATCGAGCAAGAGACGAAAGGTACAATTGGCGTCCGACAATGATCCCAAAAACCGTGAGTATTTAGAACCTGGATCAATTATGATAGTGAAGTCAAAAACGCCCTCTGATCAGGTCGTGTATAAAGTTTACATCGTGACCGATAATCAAACAAAACAACAAATCAATTTAGAACCGCAGGTTTTACAAAATCTAACAGAAATGGGAGCCGATAGATCTTCGGAAACTGAGAATCAATTTTGTGATATACAGGCGGATAATATTCTAACGATATCAGCTCAGGAATTCCCCCAAGGTATAGAACAAAATGACCAAATTGTGAATATAAGCAATAATTCTGATGAGAAGCAAGTAAATGAACATCGTACTACTGAATTCAAGAATACACTATTAACAGATAGTTTGCCCATCTTAAGTTCTAATGGAATTGAAATATCGAATAATAGCATAATATTCCCATTTGACGAATATTTAACACCTACTGTTGGAAATCAAAATATAACAGTTTCTCATGAAGATAATAAAATGACCGTTGTCACTGAAAGTAACAAGAAGTGTGTCTTAACCACATAATAATATTTGATTAATTTTACAGCCAGGTACCCTTATCCACACACAGATTGCAAGCAGCTTTTAGTACTTTTTGTTTTCATTATTATTATTAATTGTTATTATTATTGTATTATCACATTAAATAATTTATATATACCATATTGCCTTGTATAATGTTTTTTTGTAACTTTTCAATTGATAGTTTATGGTGCTTCTTTTGATATCTTTAGGCAATATAATAATTTGCCTGTATATTATGACTTTTCTTATTGCCTAAGTGAACAATGTATATTTCTATGCTCAGGTAAATATATAGTTAAGCATTATCTACGCTTGTTTTCATTATAAATTCTGTATTCCATACTGTATGCCTGCAAGTAGTTTATGTGAGCCCGAAATCTTGATATTATTTTGTAGCCATAAACAAGGCAGTGAATTTTGCAAATCTGAGGAGAAATATAAACCGCATAATGTTTATGGTTCTATATCAAAGCTCCGGGATATAATGTGCTGAAGAGAAATTATTAATATTTTTTTTTTATTATCTTAAAGAATCAAGTAAAATTAATGTTTAAAAATTAATAACTCCAAGCAAGTAAATTATTGTATTAATGTACTGTAAATAACGGCAGGGATTAGTTACGACTCGACTTTAAAGTTAACGATAGAAAGTGAATGTGGGTATCGAAAGATATGACATAGATAATGTGAGTGATCTTTGGCCATAATTTACAAACGTCGGCGGACATCGATGACTGTAGTCAAGTAATGAGACTTGAGCATTTTTCAAATAATTGACTTTTAATCATTGAAAAAAGGAGGGGTAACACGGCATCAACGAAAATAATGATTCGATGCATCAGTGGATTACCTGGGATATTTATTGCTGGTGGGACTGATCTTTAGTAACCCAGTAAAAGAATTGACGTAATAATAATCATCACGGAATACTAAATAAAAATATTATATATTTAAAAATGTAAATATGAAATATTTGTATGATAGTCCAGTCGAATTAAATTAAGTTCTATTCTGGAATATGGTTTTGTCGCCGATTTTTTTATAGGTACATTTGACCCCCACGAACATACCCTGAAAAATGCCAAAAGTTTAAGGTCCGGGTTTGGCCGTGAGAAATTGTTAAACAATCGAAAAGTGACATTTTCCGGTTAAACTTTTTTCCTGTCGGTTAAATGTGAAAACTATCCGTACAAAAGTTGTTCGCCCCATCATTCTCTAAAAAACAAGCCATTGCACGATCGATTATCATTATTTGTTTAGCTGCAAAATGCATAAAACCATGGCAATTTTGATTTTTTATTTTTTGCATTCAATCGATGAATAATCAACGTATGGCTTTGAACCTCATGGTGCAGGCAATATAAAATGTCCGCCAGAGAACAGTGCAAAGTTCACTCACCTGTGTTGTATAGTTGAGCTACAATAAGCGACAAGCCAAAATTCCTAAATTAGCTGTCCATTCCTTGCATATTGTCGCACATGGTTCAAAAAATCATGGTTTTAATTCATTGAGAGTACTTTCCGAAAATGGAAAAAAAATATTTTTTTTTCTCAAAAATTGCCATTTTTTTGGAGGTTCGAAATTATTTGCTTATAAACAAATGAAATATCTCCGACAATTGACATATTATCGTATATATTATGGTAGATTCTGCTTCCTTTCTCTTCAACGAGTAATTTGAGACTAACTTTATACGAATATCTTGATTAGAACTGGAGATAACAACGTTCTAGTTTTATTACGTTTATTATCGTTCTGGTGGATATTTAAGGGAAAAAATATATCAAATTTCTCTCAATACCCCAAGGAATCGCCGTGAATTTTTTCAGATCTGTAGGAGCACTCTATGTAAGTCAAAGAAATTAATGAAGTTCGGCGCGTGCTGGCGGTGGGAAAAATTGCGACCGGGGGGCGTGGTGGGGTAAGCCAGAAGCTCCGCGCGCCGGCCGCGTCGAGCCCAAATCGCCGGTTATTTAACAAATATATAACTCCAGGCGGTGCGCGGAGCCTTTGGCTTACCCCACCACGCCCCCCGGTCACAATTCTTCCCACCGCCAGCGCGCGCCGAACTTCATTACTTTTTTTGACTTACATAGAATGCTCCTACAGATCTGAAAAAATTCACGGCGATTCCTTGGGGTACTGAGAGAAATTTGATATTTTTTTTTTCTCAAATATCCACCAGAACGATAATAAACGTAATAAAACTAGAACGTTGTTATCTCCAGTTCTAATCAAGATATTCGTATAAAGTTAGTCTCAAATTACTCGTTGAAGAGAAAGGAAGCAGAATCTACCATAATATTTACGATAATGTGTCAATTGTCGAAGATATTTCATTTGTTTATAAGCAAATAATGTCGAACCTCCAAAAAAATGGCAATTTTTGAGAAAAAAAAATATTTTTTTCCCATTTTCGGAAAGACCTTTCAATGAATTAAAACCATGATTTTTTTGAACCATGTGCGACAATATGCAAGGAAGGGACAGCTAATTTAGGAATTTTGGCTTGTCGCTTATTTTAGCTCAACTATACAACACAGGTGAGTGAACTTTGCACTGTTCTCTGGGGGACATTTTATATTGCCTGCACCATGAGGTTCAAAGCCATACGTTGATTATTAATCGATTGAATGCAAAAAATAAAAAATCAAAATTGCCATGGTTTTATGCATTTTGCAGCTAAAGAAATAATGATAATCGATCGTGCAATGGCTTGTTTTATAGAGAATGATGGGGCGAACAACTTTTGTACGGACAGTTTTCACATTTAACCTACAGGAAAAAAGTTTAACCGGAAAATGTCACTTTTCAATTGTTTAACAATTTCTCACGGCCAAACCCGGACCTTAAACTTTTGGCATTTTTCAGGGTATGTTTGTGGGGGTCAAATGTACCTATAAAAAAATCGGCGACAAAACCATATTCCAGAATAGAACTTACTTGATTTCATGTCTAATTCGACTGGACTATGAAGTATTCAATCGGCGGTAGCGGGCAAAGATAAATTCTACTATCGCTTATTGTAAGCAATCCATCCAAGGGTGATCTACATGGCGTTATTCACTTTTTTTTTGTATGTGCCATTGCAAAGTTATGCGAGAAAGCAAGCAGTGCGTGGAAACGCGTGTCGGTCATAAAAGAGAACTACTCATTGTTGTGTGCACATTTTGTATCTTAATAGTGTTTCTATACTTACCTTCCCTCAATGGTGAACACACTTAGACATTGCATGGGTATAGAAAACTCAGGAAACTCCAAATGTATTAACTTGACTATTTATTACATAGATATAAATATTTGTATAACTTTATTACATAAAATGTACAAAAGAATAGCACGTAATAATAGAAAATATATGTATAAAATCACAATCAAAATATGAAATAAACGTTATTAACAGTAAGGGTGAGTTGAAATAATAATAAAATAAATCAAAAGCGCTGTACAAGTTGCTATATACATACTGACTAGTTACTTATTCTGTTTTGGATTTCTCCAACAATTTGTATTTTCATATTTAAAATTCTGTCCATACAAATTTCGTTTTGAAACACTTAACACGTAGTAGACATATATTTTAAATTGAAATTCAGACAGTGAAATATCCACTTTCTTTTTTGTTTTTTTAATAATTCGAGAAACATTGTGTATATAATTGTTGAAACATCAGTCTTTTTACACAATTTACAATAATTAAAAACATTCATATTTCTATTATAGTAATACTTACAAACTTGTTTATTGTATTAATTTAAATTGTTAATTATGTTCAGTTAATGACAGATGGAATTAATAACTATCACAATTTATTTATACTATAAGTGTACATACACTATTTAGAGAGATTAGAGAGAAATTTATACTAAAATACCATAAAAGAGTATGTAATGTATGTCAACAAAAACAGATCAATGTCTAAATTGTTTTAATGAAAAAATGACATATGGTAAAATATAACAAATAACCCTATCTGTATTTTGCTTGTAGTTTATAATGTATTTGCAATTGTCGTATTTAGCAGACACAACAGTTGCAGTGGTCAGACTTAGATGACGTAAGCTCACTGTGAACATGTTGTGGAGCGGGCGCCATTTAAATGACCGGAAAAATTCTACACTCACTTCTGAACCGTATGCGCATTTCAACATACCACACAATTTTGAAAGAGTTACTAAAAAAGTAAAACAAACAAAAGTAATGTGTAGAAATAAATTTATTATAATATTGGGCTTACACTAAACACTACGCCGAAAACAATTTATTATTATTGTTTATTCGGTTTAATCTTTATAATTCTAACATAAGGGAGCAGTGAAAAGTACCAAATGAGAGATAATCAAATAAACGAGAACAGTGCTGCCAGTCAGCACTCACTTCATGTCAAATGAACAGTTGGAGCTGGAACGGTTCCCGATCCGTCTGCTGAATGTGACCAATATATATACTTACATGTAAGCATAATCATATGATTATAAAATAATGTTTATATTGTAAATTAAATATTTATGCGCGACTCTGGTGGCAGAAGATTTAATAATATGAACATTTCTAAATCGCTAGGCTACAGACACCTGTTATATATTCAAATCACAATTTCAATTGACCACGCGCAAACATTGGCTGAGAACTCATATAATTACCATGTAATTTAGAATCTTATTGCAATGCGCAGAACCGTTGCTTCAAAGTGCTTCTAAAATACTGAGACACGAACATCAAAGGATCCGACCAGACAGAAATTACTGGAATTAATGTACCATGTTAGAGTCAGGTATCATTTTTAGTTAAAAATTACTGTGTCTCAGTAGACAAAATGTAAGTAACTTAAACAATCAAAACTACTTTTATTGTAATAGAAATCTTATGGTACTCAAAAAATGAGAGCATTTGTTGCTTTTTATAGACTGAAATGAAATGGTATACAAAACTGTGAAACAAATTATAAGTTATACTTATTCAGCGTGTATATATACGAATTTCACTCTTTGCGTATCATCAGTGTACAGTTTTGAACTGCGCGGTATAATATTCTTTTTCATTTGTGCATTTTCAAATTCAAGGCCCCCAATACGCGTTTTTTTTTTAAAAAATATATACACTCAAATATTTTTAAATTGTTCCTTCTTCTCTTTTTCAGTTGATGCAACTTATATGCTAGTTGCCTTAAAACGATATTTTTTTTCCAAAATGAATATTTAAGTCAATATTTGATAAAAAAGGAATCTAAATTAAACAGCCTAAAACTAGCTGAAATAGGTATCCCAGTCGCCCCCACCGTCTATTTATATTCATGAAAGCTGATAATATTATAAGCAAATATATAAATTTTGTGTACTAAATTATTAATTGACAAGGGTTCTCTATCCACCAGCGTTTTTCTACCATCAATGTCAATTTGAAGCAGTTTGAAATTTTAATTTTGTCTGTATTATCATGGAACGATACACGGCATATATATTATTTGAATTTATGATCAGGAAAATACATATACTCCATCCTGAGGGTGGGTAGATTACTCAGAAAAAGAAAGATATACAAAAGACTTTACATTACCTTTATACATTAAAAATTATTTATTACCAAATGGTAATACCTCCGCATTGGTACTTCGTATTCAATATCTTTTGGATATCTACAAATTAGAATTTATTTTTAGATACTCAGGAGTCTTAATGTACATGTAAGTAAAAAAGTCACTTCTTTCATGCACATCTTTTACTATTCAACATAGAGAAAGTAATTCATGTTTCCTAGAATAAAAATTGCTTGAATTTCAATAACTGTTCTAACTTTTATCATTATTTATATATTCAAAAAAGTATGCTTTTAGTTATATATCAAGAACCCGATACTTTATCATTCAACAAATAAAGAAACCTTTTTTCTGTCTTGTAATACCCATAACATATATAAGAATCCTCATAAGATTAGGAAACACATAATATAGTGCAAAATGTAGAAACTATGCCATGCAAAATCACATGTTCAAAATATGAGTGTAGTAGCTTCTTTAAGTCAAATGACAATGCCAAGATTAATAGCGGGTGCCTGAAATTGGTTTGCTCTGATCCACTTGCGTTTTAGCGGATTTTAAATTTTATAATTTTGTGCTCCTGCTTGAATTCAACATAATTGCCAAATTTGACATTATAATCCTTTAGCGGTTTTCTTTAGCCGATTTTGAAAATTATCATCCCAAACTAATCAACTTAACACCAATATGAATTCAAAAGTACATGTTATTAATGCTATTTCATCATATTTACAATGTTAGTTGTACATAAGCATGTTCAAAAGATTATAAAATGTTTATCTTGTAAATTAAATATTTCGCCACGGCTGTGGTTGTAGAACAAATAAAGGAAGACGTAATTTAATACCATGAAAATTTTAAATCGCAATGCGTAAATCGATTACACTTGTTGCTATAAATAAGTAATTAGGAGTTGCAGCTAATCCATACTCAGTCATTACTGTGGTCGTTTCTGGGCCAAACTAAGTAGAACAGTACATCATTAGAAGTACTAAAATTTTTCCACTCTTAACTTTGTGTTGAATGAACATGTAAATTAGACATCCGCACAACTGACCTAATTTAATTATACTCTATCATTATACACTGTGTTTCATGTAACTAGCACATTAGAAGTTTTTGTGCTTACAACGCGAATTTTTTCCAGAAGTTTTGCCTTCTCACATAATTGACCGCAATCTTTCAAGTTAAAATATTTTTAAACTCGTGCAACTTCCGGTTACACCGGAAGTAGGCGCCATCTTTGTTATTTTAAATGTGACACCCTGTATTTTATTCGAGATTTGAATTGCTTTTTTAAATAGAAGAACAGAGATACCGGATTGGATTATGTCAAAGTCAACCGTTTCGGAGTTATTCAACTGTTTTCCATTTTTAGGGCACTTGAACGTAAATTTTAAAAGTTCTTTATCTGAGATATGAAAAAAGATAAACAATTGAAATTTGTTCCTGAGATAGTCAAAGTATTGTCCTATTCGAATATCACCAGGTTTTGCAATAATATTACACAGGGTGTTCTCTAATTAATTTACAATTATACACATTTCAAATGCAAGAAACTCAATTTTTTCAAATGAAACACCCTGTATATTTTCGCCTTTTCTGAAGCAGAAAAAAATTGTCTTTCGATCCACTATTACATTCCCTATACCTATCTCTAGAGGTTTTTGAGTTATTGGGGAGATCAGCCTGAAGGCCCGATATTTTGCCAAATAAAACTGAAAAAATAATAGATTAAGTATAGGAGGAGTGGATTAATAGTCATTTGTAAGCATGTTATGGGCATGGAAAAAAAGTCTTCTAGTTCAAAACCAAAAATTTATTAATTGCGAAAACATTTTTGATCTCACGGTATAAGTCAAACAAAGAAAACAAAAACAAATCTAAAACCAAATCACAGCAAGTGCTCAATATGTCCACCGCCTACTTCAATGCATTTATTTAACCTTGTTTGGAGCTGGTCAGTCGTTGCACGTTCAATCGTTTGAACTTCAATTTGGTCAAATGCTCTTCGCACCCTATCCTCTAGTTCTTGCCTGGAGTTAACTGGTGTTGCATAGACCTCTTTTTTTATGTAACTCCATAAAAAAAAGTCAACTGGAGTTAAATCCGGAGATCTAGCAGGCCAAAGACATGGTCCATTTGGACCAATCCACCTATCCTCAAATAGCTGGGTCAACTCTTGATATACAGCATGAGTAGAGTGGGCTGGAGCTCCATCCAGTTGAAACCAATAATAGTTTTGGTGTGGCATGTCATTGACTATGTTTGCCACCACTTCCCTAATGATTCGCAAATATCTTTCGGACGTTAGCCTTTCATCATAAATATGATAAAATACCCTTCCCCACCCTATTATGGCGAATACATTAAAACTAAATTGATATTGAAAATGGCTTACTCGTGAAAAGTGGGGATTTTCATCTGCCCAAAAATGACAATTTTTATTATTTACAACGCCTTGCCTGGTAAACTTGGATTCATCCGATCATAAAATCTTTCGTAACATGTCCGGATCTTCCTGTTTACGAATAGTTAGCCACGCACAAAAATCAATTCTTCTCTGAGCGTCTCCATTTCTCAGTTCGTGGACTTTCCTTTTTATGCATATGGGTGCCATTTGTGATTTGCTAGCACGCGTTGAATTGACGTCATACTAATATCTAAATCCACCCTTGCTTTACGTATCGAAGCATGGGGATGAGCTGTGAAATATCCCAGAATATTAATTTCGTTGTTTTCTTCACCTGTTACTGGCTTAGTACAATTTCTTTTTGTGTTCATATTCCAATGTCGCAAAAAATGTGTTTCAATTTTTGCAAATTTGAATCGATTCATCGGAGGCAAATTAGGGTATCTCTGATTGAACACACGGCAAGTTCTACTTATTATGCGATTACATTCTCCGTGTATGTAAAATAAATTAAGGATACTTTCATTTGGATAATTATTATTATAGCCTTCCATTATGCACTAATCAAATCATTCAGTAAAGTACAAAAAATATCCAAGCATCAAATTAATAACACTGACAGCGAACGAAATTTTGACAACTAAACATTTTGTTACTTCCAAGGCATGTGATAAATGGCAAAATATCGGGCCTTCAGGCTGATCTCCCCAATAACTCAAAAACCTCTAGAGATAGGTATAGGGCATGTAATAGTGGATCGAAAGACAATTTTTTTCTGCTTCAGAAAAGGTGAAAATATACAGGGTGTTTCATTTGAAAAAATTGAGTTTCTTGCATTTGAAATGTGTATAATTGTAAATTAATTAGAGAACACCCTGTGTAATATTATTGCAAAACCTGGTGATATTCGAATAGGACAATACTTTGACTATCTCAGGAACAAATTTCAATTGTTTATCTTTTTTCATGTCTCAGATAAAGAACTTTTAAAATTTACGTTCAAGTGCCCTAAAAATGGAAAACAGTTGAATAACTCCGAAACGGTTGACTTTGACATAATCCAACCCGGTATCTCTGTTCTTCTATTTAAATAAGCAATTCAAATCTCGAATAAAATACAGGGTGTCACATTTAAAATAACAAAGATGGCGCCTACTTCCGGTGCAACCGGAAGTTGCACGAGTTTAAAAATATTTTAACTTGAAAGATTGCTGTCAATTATGTGAGAAGGCAAAACTTCTGGAAAAAATTCGCGTTGTAAGCACAAAAACTTCTAATGTGCTAGTTACATGAAACACGGTGTATATTTCAGTTCTAACTAGTACTATAGCAGTAGTTTTTATGACAACATCGTAAAAAATTAAAAACGTCTTTTATATCCATTAGCCTGTATTTATCTTCTATGTATACTAAAATAATACTAACAATTTGAATGTAGCATACATACACATATGTCTTTTATAAATAATTTAGTATAAAACGTAAGTTTATTGGAAGTGGTAACAATTCTTTGGTATTAAAATCATGAATATTAAATTGTTATCTAGAATTGCTTATAGAATCTGTATTTCCAGTTTTATGAGAATCATTTAATATATTCTTTAAATATAAATTTAGAGTCTTTAATAGAAAAATCTTATTTACACAGTGATTTAACCAATATATTTCTTGTATTACATATCATTATGTTTCCAAGAATAACGTTGATATAGCAAATATTGTGTGCTTGGCAGTTTAAATACAATTCTATATGTTTATTTATATGAAGTCCAAATCAACGTTTCTGAACATCAATAGTGTAATTTTTATATTTTTTATATGGCAAATACTCCTGTTGTATGGCCTTGAATACAATTGAACTATTAGTTATTGATATATATGACGTTCGCTCGATCAACTTACTGCTGCTTTATAAATGTATAGAGAAATAAAGATGACAAGTGAATGAAATTAAATGGGACAATCTGAGTTCGGAACAACATATGTAAATATTACTCACATTATCAATAATGTAAGCATGATAATATACTTATATATATATATATATATACAAGTACAAATCTTCCATTCAGTCTGCTTTATTTTACAATAATTGATATTGATTTGCACTACACATACATATATAACAGAATTAACAGTGGGTTATTAAAATTACTTCATACTAACATGTATGACAAAGAGTTTCTATAACATGACACAATGTTTTCACTCGTCAGCATTAATCTAATACATAAAAATATTTTAAAAAAGTAACAAGAAAGCACGATTAATAAACAGCAGCGGTAACTTGATCTGCGAACGTAACCCTCTTCTAGCTAGGCTGAGGCGGTACCAGGGGAGCATTCTGATGTAAAGCACTGACAGGTCGACTTCTCGGCGCCTGCGCACGTTTTGCTTCAGTAGATTCACTCTGGAGTACCTCCATGTATTCCCGAATCAGTGTCGCAATTTGGAATGCTTGCGCAGTGGTTAATATGACTTTGCTTTGCTTGCAACCACTGCCAGTTATGATCATTAAACAATTCAGAGCTGGAGAATAGCTCATAATGCTGGTGTAATCGTATGTACAAAGAGAGTTTCTTGATCGATGTTCTAATAGATGTAATCCAGTTTGATCTACAGCTAACCATAACACTCTAGGCCAATTTGAGGTAAATGATTGCTGAAAGTATAAGATGAGGGAATATGAAAAATTGTTTTCACAATACTAGGCCAAGCTTACCATTACGTCGAATATTGTTGCCTTGTGTAGAGGCCAACTTTGTATTAAATTCAAAAATGCTTGTTTTGCCTCTGGCGCAGTCATTCCCCTAAGCGATTGATGATGCATTGCGACACCCTCTTGTGACAAACTAGGTACTAAACGAGCTGGTAAACAATGACATGCTATAGCTCGATAATCGTGCGATACGTCGCTGCAATCACCGAGTTCCAATTGTGATTGCAATGCCGTTAACATCATCTAATGAAAAGAGAATTTAGTATTAATAAAATACATAAATCAATTCAATTAACATTTGAAATTAATTTAGCATGTATGCAAAATTTACATGATTAACATTTAATTTTTTTTATCCCCGGCTGTTTTTTAATTTAGATCACCTTTATTACTAAGTTTTTAATAGTGCTGTATTAAATTTAATAACATTTAAATAATAAACCTATACACTGCAATCATCCAATGGTTTAAGCCTGCATAAAATTTGCTATCAGTCCCTTTAAATGTATTTCAGACGCATTTTATAAAATTGTAGAGGTATTTAATTTCAATTAAATTGAAATTTAGAATAAATGCGCGAAATATTGTATTTTTATTTTCTGAAAAATTCTTGTCACGTGCAGATGCGATCCCGAGCCGCCCGGGTGTGATGTCGGCATTAGACCAGCGCGAGAACTTGTATGTAAATTTTCAAATCGTGTATTTATACGTAGTATACCTGAGTCGTCGTCCGAAGCGACCGAGAAGCGTTATCGGGAGTGGCATATACATATATACGTACGGAAACATCTTTACATAAGTGTGGCTATTCTTAATTTTTCATCACGATTGCTTCGCACCCTCCTCTTTGGCGACCCGTATCTCCGCACGCGCTCCTCTAAAAAGGAAAATCTCTCCGTCGACCGGAAATTTAAAGTTACCCGTACGCCCACACAAAGAGACAACTTTTAATTCCTGGAACAAGTACTTCGCCCCGTGTTACCTATTTCCATCGTTCGGTTAAGCAGTCTGTTACGACGCTATTAACAGGAAACGGCCGTGCGCTTTTACCTCTAACAATTGCTAACTGCAGTTGCTACATTGGACTTTGACTCCTCTTAATATGTACTACATCATTTTATTATGAGTTGTCTAATTATTGGCTGTTAGTAGTTATGGTAATAAAATATAGTGTACTATCCAATAGTGAAGGAATGGTTCAAACTAGTAGAAGATTTCCTCAGACATACCATTTAACTTAAACCACATACTCACCGCTTCTTTATCTGTAACTGGAAATCTATCTGCTCTCAAATCATGTAAAACTTGATGATACAAAAGTTCTTTTTCGACATTATCATCTAAATTAATGAAGTTATCCAAAAATAAGTGCTTTTTGAATAAGAAGAAATGATGCTGTGGTCTGGTTCTCTTTGTGGTCCCTGTGTTATTGGTCGCATTTGCCACAGATGCTGCTCTGTATCGTTCCCATTTAGCCATTACATCTGCTACTTTTTCTTCAGCTGCAAGGCTTCTTTCTGAATTGCCAAGAACTTCATATATGGCGTAGCCTAAAATAATTTTGGTGTTTAGGTATTACTTAATAATCAGAATCAATATTTAATAGTTACCTTTAGCGTCCGATTTTAATCCAATTTTATCCCTAACAATTTCCAATACATCTCTGGCCGTAGCAGATGGATGGAATTCTACAGAATGGTACTGTCCATCCATGAAATGGAATCGTGCATACACTGGTCTGCGATTAATGGTGCAAAGAATTTCTTCTCTAGAAGGAGGCCATTGTCTTCTCCTTGTCCCTTGAGTCTTTTGCAAACACTTTTCTGCAAATCTGGCGAATTTCCCTTCTTCTGTTACGTAATCTGAACTGCACCTTTTCAGGTGACAAATTAAGTATCGCCTGATGGCTTTATGTGGAGGCAAGACAACAGAACATGCTAATGATAGGAGTGCCCAATGACGCAGATTTACTCGTGAATTTGGATCTGGATGGTCAGTTGTTTGTTTTATCAGTTGCAAATACAGTTCGCATAAAAGAGATTCTTTCCTCATACATCTTTCTAAGATTGTTTGGAGTAATGTGATGTGTTCATCTTCTGCACGCCTAATTACTTCTCCTGATAAATTTCAAAAAATGATTTACTACATTCCATAGTTATTAAGAATGCAATTAAGCTTTAATTCAACTAACAAAATATATTCAACAAACCATCATTACTATTTTAATGAAATTTGATAATATTGTTAGGGTTAATTATATTCGATATCTATAATTTTATAGGGGACAAATGGTATTCAAATTTTGTCTTTTTTACTAGTTTCTATGAATACCTAACTTATTTCAAACCGTCATTACTATTTTAATGAAATTTGATAATATTGTTAGGGTTAATTATATTCGATATCTATAATTTTATAGGGGACAAATGGTATTCAAATTTTGTCTTTTTTACTAGTTCCTATGAATACCTAACTTATTTCAAAACAAATAGAAATAGAAAAATTGTTGGACTGGAAACAGAGCAGGGAGTACTTCTGTAATATAGCAAAACGGGAGTAGGATGTAGCTGTCAGATGGTCCTGGACTACGAAAATCCGAGGAATAAGCCTTGGTGAAAGTAGAGCAATGTAAGAAATGAATGTTAAAAGTTGAATATTTATGGAAAAAATTGTAATGATGAAAAATAATAATAATATGTTGCAATGAAGTACAGTTCGTCTAATGGATCTTTAGACGCACGTAATTATTTGATAACATAAGCAAAGATTGTCGGTCAGTCTATCTATCCTTATTTAATATCGGTGTCGAATATTCAAGTGCGGAAAATACGTATGTCTGCAATACAAATCATATCTAGACTACTGCATTAATCAATTGAAAAATTAAAAAATGTGAAGTTTATATTAATGCATTATGTATATAGTGCTTAACTTGAACTGGAAGTACCTATTTGATTCGTACGCATAAAAATTAATGACGTGCGTCTAATGATCCATTAGACGAACTGTATGCCTATGAAACAGAAATATATTTTTGGAGATATCTTTAAGAATGTACACTGGGTGTACATTGTACACAGTGTAAATGAAGGACAAGATTTTTCAGAAAATTATGTCGATTCTTGTTATGCAGAATATTTACACAATTATTTGAGGAACACCTTATTGACAAGGCATGGTGTAAACAATATTTCTTTTTGCAATATCTAGAATAAAGCCTTTCTTGAATGACATCATCTTTGAGAATTCTTAATTTATGGAAAATTATCCATATGGGTGATATAAACATCTTTAACCCTCATCTGCATGACCTACTGAAATGGACGATATAACATAAAGTGGGTCCGATGGACCCGCACTTGCTAAGTGAGGATTCTAGTGATTTTTTTCAATCTAATCACATATGAGGACTTGATTCTATATAACAAATAACTCTAATGTCTGTGCAAAGAACTTTTTATTTAAGAAAACTTCACAAAAACATCTATGAGTAACTTATACTGCAGGTTCCTTACATTTGACGCATGTTACAGTTTTTTCGCTGTTCGCCACAAATATGCTTCGAGCATTTAAAACAAACTGTTTTAGTCTTTCTATGGATTACAGAAGGGCACATGTTGCATCTTCTTTTTGTCACATTCTCCTTATTTTGGTCTCCTGGTATGATACTTCTTTTTACTGCATAACCACAAGACTCGATCGCTCTCAGAACTCCTTGGTGAAGACCGAGCTGTTGTTTCCTTCGTTGAATATGTTCCTCCGTAAGCTCGAAAGCCAACTGTCTTAGGAATATTCAACGGCGGTAGTTCACACCGTTTTTCCAATTAGGGTTCAAACTCATCCATATAAACAGAGCATTGTAGGCGCCAATATCCAGAGTATTATAAAATACCACCATGGGCCACCTCCTCGTCTTTCGTTTTGAGGAATATGTCCTAACCAGTTTATCGAGATTGTCAACTCCCCATTTATTGGCATTGTAATCCAAAATTATTTCGGGTTTCTTTTTTTCGGTTTTTGATACTATTCCAGTGTTATGCATAGTTGACATGAGAATCACTGCCCGGTCCATTTTTGGAACGTAAGAACAAAGTGTGAAGCCATTGTGATATCCGAATATAGAGGATAATTCTTCTCGTTTCCTGTCGGGCAACATCTCCTTTGGAACAAATCGTATGCTTTTTCTTTATGTGCCGATTATCGTAGTATTCCTCTTTAGCAAAGTTTCTGCTAAGTTATAGTCTGTAAACAAATTGTCAAAAGCAGTGGCGGCTCGGGGTGGTTCACATAGGGAGTGCATAATTTCAAAATTAAAAAGTATAATACAAGAACGCTTACCCAATCTTTATAAGTTTCACCGACATACTGTTCCAGACAGGTACTGTTCATTGTACAGTTTGTTTTGAGGGAATAATAAATATAACACTACAGTTTGATTACATCTGACGATAAACGAAGTCCATTTTGCGTGTCTTTGACTTGCAGAACAGTTCTATCACTTTTTCATTAACATTTGGGAAATCATTTATAAATTCAATTAAAAACCGGTGCTGCTTCGATGTGATCTCTGAGCGATTTATCTAATTCTGCCGTAAAATGTATCAATTCCCGAAAAATGCCCTTGGTATTCGACGTTTGCCGTTCATCATGACCCCGAAGTGCCAGTTCAAACGCGCCACAAAATCTAATGCAATTTATTATTAAATTTAACACATGCCTATTTTTTGTTACCTGTTCATTGTGTTGTTGAACTACTTTTCTATATGATGATCTAAAACATTCTGAATGTTATTTTTTCCTAACATTCTTAGACTAAATATATTTTTCAAATGCCCTTCGGAATTTTCATGTTTCGTAATTTTAGCACTAAGATGAATTAAGTCTTTTATTCCGTTCTTTGACCAAGACGGTTCACCACCAAACAAAAGACACGGAAAACAAAACAAAGTATTTTTAATTTCACACCCACAAATCCAGTAATTTTTCTGATAAATATTCATTTTGAATTTTCTTATAACGTCTTTACCTTTAACAGATTGTTTATTTTCTAAACATAATTGAGGCATCGGCCGTTTAAGATGTTTATTGCGATTTTTTCATCATACGTTAACCGCGAAAACGTGTTATTCTGTATCGCAGGCACGAAATTCATCTTACAACAGCGTTGAGCAGACGGGAATCTTGCTCACATGCTATGTATTATACGATATGGAACTAGAACAAAATACAGTTCTCGTCACCTTCAATGTAATGTTTAATGGCTTAACGCAGCAACAGTAGCGCTTTGCTCATGGGTATGTTTCTCTCGGTGGAAGGGATCTTTACATCCGTGCGCTGTTAGTCGTCATTATATCTGTGACGACGATCGGTGCATGTAGGTTGTTTCGCGTGCCGTACACACCACGTTCCTGTTGAATAACTATGAATACGTAATAAATAAATACTTTCAGAGTTAGTCGCCGCTTGGTTTGTTTTGTTTCAAAATTCCAGGGGGTGCAATTGCTCACTTGCTCTCATTAAAGAGCCGCCACTGGTCAAAAGTAATATTCCTTCCTGTATCGTAAAGATGTGAGCACAAATCGTGTACAACTCGAGGATCTTGTCCCTTTTCAGATTCTTCTGTTTGTTTGCCACAATACAACTGAATGTTTATGCAGTAACTGTTTATAGCATCTGTAGCAATCCAAAACTTCAAGCCCTATTTATCTGGTTTAGATGGTATGTAGGTTTTTACGTTCCTCGCTCTACCTCTCCAAGGATAAAGCTGTTCGTCAACGGTGATAAATAAATTTGGCTCATAATTTGTTTTGCAGTTATTTGCAAACATATCAAGATATTCTGAAAGAAGTGCCAATTTATCAGTTTTGTTTCTCTCTTCCCTTGTTTCTATGTCATCAAATCTCAGGCATCTCAGAATAAGTTCGAATCTGTTGATGCTCGTTGTAGCTCTAAATCGGGGCATACCGATTTGCTCATCCCATAATTCCCTGACGTCGTGAGTTCGTGAATGAAAAACTCCTGCTAGTAAACACAATTCAATCACTGCATCTAGTTCAGGTACGGTAATATCATATATATAATACTACTATATCGCGTGTAGACAAGGAAAACTTCGCTCCAACATTGTGAAATAAAACATATGGTGCTATTCCGTTTAAGAGTCGCATTGTCCAAACTGCGCATGCGTTATAAATAATTTTTCAAATTTAGGTCTGTTTGTTTATCACATAGATTTATTACTATAAATATTTGATTAAAGTTTGCAAATCGTCAAACAATCATAAATAGTTTTAAAATCGACAAACCTCTTTATAATTAATAATTGTGCCTTGTTAAATGTGGAAAAATAATTTAATTTCCCTTAATGAATGAAGAAATATCGTCGTGGCATCATATGCAAATCATAGACAAACAAACGATCATACCGCAGAAATATATTTGTCAAAAATTGTACGAATTGTGGTTATGTTATAGTAAAAATTGTAAACTAATTAACTAAAACTCGCAGTCAGTTCAATTGCATTGCAATTATGTTTCTTTGAAGATAGAAAGAAAAACACCTCTATAGGTACAATAATTTGTGATATAATAACAGCACTAAAATTATTCAACTCAACATGCAAGAATAATAAAGAATTAGATAATGTGGTATTCTTGTATTCTAGAATTACTGTCATCTACATCGAAGAAATGTACGCAAATAACACAGTAAATTGTACTTGAATTAGGTAATTGTATTACTATGTTACATATTAAAATATTTGAATTGCTTATATGTAATAAATAGGCTCTTATTAAACCTTACAGAGTTGCATACCCATCTTTTTGCCATGACCTTCTAATTTTTTTGGTACCTATATGTCTAATAGAACATACATGTGTTCATAGAAAGTTGAAGAATTTTGATATGTCCACCACGGAATCCACAGATCCCATTTGATATGAGATAATAATATGCCGAAATTAGGTATTTTGGGCCGGTTATTGGAATTTATGCTATGATGCATCACTGATTGTGAAAATAACTTGAAGGATGAACACATTATTTATATAAGATAGTGAAGTGATTTTTTTTAATTTGTACTTTGCTGAATATGTATCGTAATTTCTGTCACTAAATTATAATCAAGCACATATAAAATGTATTTTATATTTAAATTTTCAATAAAATATGTTTTAGTTTAAAACAACTTGTAGATGGTACAGTATAAAGATAATATTCATTTTGGAATTTGCCAAGACAATGTGTGATGAGTTCTTCTGAACTTTTCCCAACATTGTGGAAGTAAATACTGCAGTGTTATGAACGGCAAGGTAGGCACGGCATCAAACGGTATTCCTGTTTTTATGATATTGTTACATTCTCTAAATCTTTATTATCATTTTATAAATGTGTATGTATCTATTAATTCATACAAATATTTATATTTCATAATAATTTTTTGTTGTTTTAATTCCAAGAAAGTATAAACAAAATAGATTTGCGAACATAAATAAAATAAAATTTAATTTTTTACTTCGTAAGTAGAAATTGTACTTTGATGTAATTATTGAATCAAATACAACATCAACATACCTTTTTTACAAGCAATAATATACATTATTTGCAATTCTCATTTCTACTCATCTCAGTCTATGAGACATAGACATCAAGAAAAATGTATTGATTATTAATGTGCTATTAGATACACTACAGAAATTCAAGTGTATCATAGTAATTGTTTGTTTATATTCTTTGCTACCATATGGGCGTAAATTAGGCTTCATCACGTTTTTATTTTCATGAATGGTTTAATCATTCTAAATTTTAAAAAAAAGTTAACAACAATAAAAATTATATTGAATCACAAAAATGTAATGCTGATTAATTCCACAACTTTTTCTAAAACATTCATGTTTCAGTGTACATCTCGACACACAATTAAATAAAGGAACACAACAGGAATTTAATTACCTAGTTCTTTACATTGTTGATTACGCAACATTATATTGAATAATGTAGGTACGTAGACAAATATAAAATAGATGTTTTATTCTTATATATAGCCAAAATACTAAATACAGTAATTTAAGTAATTTTATTTGCATTCTTAAGCTTAAAATACATAGCAAAACTATATGTTGAAATATAATACAATCTGACTTATATAACATACCTGAATCTATTCGATTGTGTATGTAAAACATTAATTTATGCGTTTTGTGTAAATCAAAATGAAAGAAGCAGTATTTATATTCAATAATTTCACATACACCAATAAGCATACACAAATCAATGTACACAAGATTTTCTGTTCAAAATCTTTTCAATAAGACGAAATGAAACGATCGGTATTTACATTTAATAATATAATTTCACATATACTAATAAACACGTACAAATCAATGTATTAGTTGTAGGTAAGTTCACAAGTTTTTCTGTTAATCAAAATGAAACGATCGGTATTTACATTTAATAATATAATTTCACATATTCCAGTAATCACGTATAAATCAACGACGAAGTTATAACTTCACAAGTTTTTCTGTTAATAATTCACTGGAATCAGGCTTCATATCGTTTATTTATTCTACCGCGTATTTTCTAGGTAATTCTACAAATTCACCGAAGAACTAAACTTGCACAAAACTGAATTCAATAAAAAAAACAACCTTGCGTATGCTTTCAGTAATATCACAATTTAAATCAGAGGTTATAATTACGTTTTCTGTTTATCTGTCATTTCGTAAATTTCAAAATGGACAGTTTGAGTTGACGCATGCGCAGAACACGCAAGGCGGCCAATTCTATCTCTCTTAGTTGGGACGAAAAATTACACATTATCAAGATACAACACACGCAATATAGTAGTATTATATATATGGGTAATATCTTTCCAGGAATCTGGGCACAGTGTTCTGCCTTTCTTATTTGAATGCAACACAATCAGTTCTTTTTGATGAGTAGTCACAAACAAGTCAAATGAATCTTTTATTGTGTTCACATTCACATGTCGTGTAGGAGAACCTGGATTTAGCACTCGAGATAAGTTGTGTACTGACAGGCAATGTGCGACTTGCATCGACCTAGGTTAGAATATATCTGTCAAATGCTGCGCTTTATGATATGCGCAGTCGCAAAAGTTACTACTTTATCCGCACTGGCGGAACGATTCTACATAAATGGAGTCCGTTGGACCCATTTTGAAATTAATTGTCAATTATTTCTAAACTTAAAGCAGCTTTTGAGAAAAAATATATCATAGATTGAATGCCTACATATAAAGGAAAATTAACATTTTTTTCAGATTTCTTGTATACTCAGTAACTTTTATACAACTATATTAAAACTGCAATGGGTCCAACGGACCCACCGTTATGCAGATGAGGGTTAACCACAAGCCCGTATTTTAATAGCGGTTTCCGCTGCCGACTAAATTACATCCTGGAATAAAAAAGCAGTTGATTCATCAATTAAAAGAATTCTTGTTGAGCATGGTTCTATGGTCACAGAGAAACTACACAGCGCCATAATTGACGCCTTAAAACTTAAAATTTAATTACTCTTTATGGATTCCAAAATATGTAAACAAAAAAATAATAAAGCACTGTAATGCGTCACATGTGACGTAACATGTTGCATACGTGAAAGCTAATCAATACATGAAATGAATTATTTCTTCTAGAAGAATTAGGATTTCTCCGGAAAAAGATTATGTGTACATGGAAAAAGGAGAAAAGGTTTCAGTCAAGGCCGTCTAAAGAGTCAGCCGAGTGCATAATGACATCAAGACGAAAGTAAAGTACATACATAAATATAAATAGTTATTATTGTTACAATATTAATAACTATTTTTAGTGAATTAAATAGTGTTTAATTTTATCAAATTCATTCATCCTTTCTATGCAATCTTATATAAATAAATTTCTAAAATTCATATTTTAAGTTAATACTACTTACCATTTTGACCCAATCCTGCATACTTAAGTACAATTTGGAAGACCTGTAACATAACTTGTTCTTCTGGTTCCGGTAAGCGGCTTATACTTTGAGGTAATGGTTGCCGACTGAAAGCCCAAAATGCATAATGGAAGCCTTTATATGTTTCCCCAGTATCACCACCGTGTTCTTGTCTTAATTTATCTAACTTGTGTTTGCTTAACCTTCTCAATGTATTTCGCAAAAAGCTTCCTGCAGCGTCTGTCGGTTTACGTAAAATTTCACTATCTACTAGAGCTCTTCTACTATTTACTAAATTATGATACAGTCGTACTCGATCTTCATTTGTTATACCTGAATCAAAACACATAACAGATCTTAAAATTAACTCATATTTATATAATTAATTATTTACCTTTTATTTTTTTCGTAGGTATTTCGTTTTCGGTAATCCAACCTGCTAAATTAGGACAGTAACTAGCTATGAGAGAGCCGATTTCGTTCTTTTGCGCAGTCTCAAATACAAAGCACTTGTGATTGTTATCGTTCGGATGCCTTAGTAGAGTTATTGTGATGAAACTATCGCTTGGATCCAGCATGATGCTTTCAACGTCTTGGTATCGATATTCGTTCAAGACAAATTTATCGTCTGGCTTGATCAACATAAGACCTTCATTATTGACGCCGAAAATAAGTGAGTTTCCATATGACCAATAACCTCTGTATGTAACGGCATACATGGTAGTACCGTACAGTGGATACTGCATAACGCAGGACAGGTACAAAGCCTTCGCTGTTAGTTCTGATCGTCCTGCTCCATACTGTTTGTGAGCTTGAGCTATTATGGGTACCTATCAAAAGTATTTCATTCTTAAAACCAAATATCACAAAGAAAATCGATATCTAAATGTATTTATTATTTCATAACATTAGTTTGTGGTGCACTACGTTCGTAAAATCCTAAGTTTTTACCTAATGAAGTTATCTATTGAAATTTTGTGTATGTAAAGTGTGTAATGACTGTGCTAGTCCTTCCTAGCGCAGCCAGAGGGAAATAATCGTTGAATTGTATCCCCAGGGTAGTGCAAATAATTTTATTGTCCGACGAAGGTTCGATTCTATCGACATTTAGGCACGGTTAAACGCTTACTATAATATTTGACTCTCTTGCCACCCAACCTACCTAGTTCTGGATAAAACCCATAACTATACGAAATCAATTCTTCAGTATTCTATCAGTATTTAAACTAGTGCAATGTCGTTTTTCCCTTGTGATATGTAGCCCAATCTATTATCATATTCACTGGAGCCTTTAGATTGTGTGTTTAATTGTTTCGTGGTTTTGTTTGTCTCCAACATAGCAGATTCCACATATCAGACATCCATTATCTTGCATAAATATGTTTTTCTACTTGTCACTAATGTATTAATTGACTTGAACATAGGACCTGAAAATTCGCTAGGTCCATGCTGTTGCCATCCGAGCTAGCAAGCGATGTATGTTTAAGACATGAGCCGAAATTTTTGTTTATAAAAATTTCGCTTAGTAAATGTTTCAATGATAAGCAGGAAAAATATATTTGCATATTATTTTTCACACTGAGAAAAGTTTCATTTACATATATATTAGATATTGTAATGAAACAAGCCCATAGAGAAGCAGACATTTGGCGCGATTGGTAAACATTGTAAAGCAATAAATCATCCATTTTCTATGTACTGCGAAGAGACAGAATGTCTGTCGAATGTTCTACATACATCGATAGGAAGATGGGGTTTACGCTAATGCTTCCAGATGTTTCGTATGTGTATATAAAGGCAGTGGAACGGATGGATGAGTAATTCCGGAATAAGAAAGTCCTTAAGTAGTCTCGTGCGGAACAGTAAGATAAATATAAGAAATAAATAAGAAGTTCCTTAAGTGGTAGTCGAAGGGTAGACATAAATATTACCGTGTTATATAAATAGAAGTGATTTAAATATATGGACATAAATATTAGTAATAGAAATAAATACAAGTGTTAATTTAAATCGTAGTAGTTTAAGTGTGATACATTAGTTTTTATATTTTTATATTGTAATTAATTTTACGTGAGTGAAATACATACTGTTTTAAATAAATAAATTGCACGAGTTGTTTATTGCGAACCCGAAAACGTTACAATATATTGCTTAAATGATAAGACAGACTTGAAAGAAAGAACAAATTTATATATGCAATTATATGCTAGATACATTTCCTCTAGTTGTTTAGTTCGTTTTTTGGAGTGTTTGTGTTTATTTATAGGTTTTATTCTACTTTACGCGTTTTGATGTGATACAAATATGGTTAATAATCGTTTAGTGTGTAAAAAACAGTTTAAATTATGTGCGGGCCGATCGTTTTACAAGAACATATTTATGTTGGGTAATGTCAATATGTTGGTGACAAATTGAACATTTTTACTATACGTTATCCAATTTAAACAATATCTTTATTTGGTTCTATATTCTCTGTAGATATAGACCACAAGCGAATATCCTGTCTGTCAAATAAAACATTTCTAAAAATTGACCCGGCTAGAATTTCGAACCTTTTATACGGAGACACGCCCAATCCTTCATGCCCAGAAGTGATAGTTTGCTTTTCAGGGTCAATCACTTCTTTACAAAGTTATACAAGGTGTCCCAGAAATAAAAAGACGGAGTAGCAGGTATGTAAAGTCCGAACAGAAACAGGCTCAAATTACCGCAATCACGAAGAAATTAAAAATTTAATTTTCTATGTTGTTTTTTAGATAAAAAAATTACATTACGGACCTGGTACATAATGTATGTTTATAAATACATGTAATAATGCTCATTTGTAAATAGAAACGAACACGCATTCATAGAAAAATACGCTTTTATTTGTATAAAACGGGAAAAAAACGTTAAATCGTATTCATTCATACAAAACATTTTTTGCCCGATGCGTCTAGATAACGCAGCTATGTAGTCGAATGTTGGCCCAGATGGGCGACGCACTTTATTGCAGACAGTAAAAAATTGTTTTATTTTTAAAATAGCAAGGTTGTTGCTTTTTAATGTGTTTGTAGTCGGAAACAGCTGATTATTATTATTTTAGAATATTCAATAAATCGTAGTAAATATCAAGTATGTAATTATTTTTTTCTAGCAAGTGTAAAATTAAAGTAATTAATGGTTTGATATTCATTATGAAGTATCTATTCCTCCTCCTTTTTTTTAACACAAGTAATATGGTGGTCCTGAAAAGGATCGATTGTGAAAGTGAAGCAGGTGAATATTTAGTCCAGGGTCGGCGTAAGGCCAATTGAATTCTTTATTATTTTTTTTCTGTGGTCTGCGAACGAATAAAGACTTGATATTTTGTGGGTACGTTTTTACAATCTAGCTTCCGATTTCTGTGACTCCATCTTTTTATTTCTGGGACCCCCTGTATACAAGACTTGTTTTTCATTCATCATTTGCAAGTTTACTAAAATATGTAATATAAATTAAATATAAATTCGGGAGGCATACCTAAATCAATTTAAACAGTATTTTCTAGAGCGTCTACTAGACCAATATATTATAGGTCCTTTTGGCCGACCAAAGGATAACTGACCCATCGAATTTGAATTAACCGCAAATTCAAAATCTGAAACTTATTGGCAAATGTGAATAATCGCCGTTTATTTTAATTTCCAGGTCCATTTGTGAAATGGGAATGATGAAATAATAAGAACTATTATTGGAAAAGGTTTTTTTTTCTACTCCCATACTTTAATTGTATTATTAGATATGCCGAACCTGTACTTTAACGATGTCCATTACGATACAGATTTTCATTATGTTACAAGTTTATATCCAATAGGAATACAGATTTTTCATTACGATACAAGTTTATATCCAATAAATATGCGACATTCGAATATTCAAACAATATTCAATATGGCGACTGCATATCTGACAGATATACAAATTAAATAAATGTGACAGTTCTCTGCAATTTACAAGTAAATACTTAAAATTTGTGCTTTTTTGAAAATATAAACGGTAAAAATAAAGGATAATGACAGTGAAATGTAAAATTTGAGTCCACCAGAAATTATGAAACAAGCCTTAGTAACCACCAACAATTTATTACCAGCTAAACTCGCAAAGGTGCATGTAAAATTTTAACCTCAATTTATGACATAGAATGTTCAAAAAATAATGTTTTATTATGGGGTCGTAGAAAAAATAGTGTATGCAACTCGCATTTAATGACTATTAAGACACTCGTATTCATTACAATACTCGGCTTCGCCTCGTATTGTAATTTTCTTACTCGTGTCTTAATAGCTATCATTAAATGCTCATTGCATAATATACTATTATGTAAATCGTGCCATATTGTACATAAAATTGCTATTTTTGGGACCATACGTGACCGTGCACGAGAAAACCCCGGTGTCAAAAATCGTTTTTCACCTTTTGACTTTTTATGTGTACTTTGGTGTCCTTAGAATCACATAACGTAAACCCGAAGGCGTAAGATGCTCTTGATTAAATTACATTGCGAAATTGAACACTGGACATCACTTGCGGGCGCCGGGCGCACTCGAATTAATGGGATAATACACTGAAAACGATATAATAACGAATTCATATCCCCTCTCATTCACAGATCGGTTTACATTTACAAGCATAAACCTACATTTAACAGCAGAAAACAACATTAGTGGAGCGCATCTTGACAAAATGCAACTAATAACTTTGAAGGCCTCGTTTTCGCAGGTTAGGTGGGTTTTTCTCGTGGACGTGGACGGTCACACATTTAATAAAAATAATCAATATTTAAGTTTAGAAATTGCAGGTTTACAGATTTGTAAAGTGCAACTCATAAAATAAAATAACTGGGATTCTAAGGGAAAATGAAAAAAGCCCGATTGATAATCGGATTAGTAATACTTTTGTTGAACGAACACACCCTGTATGTAGTGGGAAAGAGAGATAGAGGGGAAAGAGAGTAATATGTATATTCAATACATTAGAAGAGACTAATGTCATTTTGCGTATTATGGTTAATCTCAGAATGATCGAATTCTTTCCATGCTTTTGCTTATATTCTAACACTACGTTGTCCTATAGAGAGCGCATTGATATATAATGAAATAAAAACAAATGGATACATGTTCTTTGAAAACAAAAAATCTACCATATATTAATTTATTGCTTTGTTTGTGAAACTGTTTGTGTGTGACATAAAGATATAGAAAAATAATAAACATTTGACATAATGTCGAAACATCGATTGTTCAAACAGTTTGAAACTGAAAATCAGAAAATAGTCAGACAGAAAACATGCAAAAATTCAAAACAAGGGGACGGTCAAAACAAATCTTAATAGTATATTAAAATACAAGTAACAGAAGGCCTTTCATTCCAGCATGATTTCCAAATTCGGACACGAGCGCGCAGCGCGAGTGGCCGAAGGAAAGAATGCTGGAATGGCACTGATTTACATGTGACAGTTGACTTTTGTAAGAATTATTTGAATTGAAAAGTTTGTTTAAATTAGGAAAAAATACTCATATTATCTGTGGGCGGAATGTCAAACGAAGAGCATCAATCTGAGGCACCAGATTGCCGAACTTGGCCTCCAGCGCCATAAATAATTTACTACCAGGTAAATCGAAAGCAATTATGAAAAGGAATATGAAAAATTTATGGCACCAACCTATTTCTACTAAAATAGAAAGTTACCAAAAATCGTTTAAGAATGGAGTCCATTCTAACACTAAAATGGGTGCTAGAATAACGTTGTTCTAATACCGAAACAGAGAAATATAATACAAACAACTAAAGAGAAAAGGAAAGACGTTAAAAGTCATTTCTCAGAAACAATATTGTATAACTGCAGGAACTCAACTGGATTGGTTGTTAGATTGGTTCTTATCTTGTCATGCGCTTTTCATTCTTGGATGACACATCGTATGTATAAAAGAAAGAAACGAGCCGAATATGGGATCGGCCTATTAGCATTGTTAAATATATTGATCAACATATTTCTTATCACGGTTTTGACAATTTGTTTCGTAAGTTCTTGATTTTTACGATTTACTTCAAACTAACGTGTTTCGCGTTTCCTAACAAGGTTCTGAGCGAATCGCTGGAAAGAAAAGTAACTCCAAGTTATTATTCTTTCAAAACTCAATTTGCTTTCACTTTGATGAAGTAGCAAACAAGAAGAATCTTGAAATATCTTTGTCATCGTGTGTTTCCTAATTACATTAACTATTATTTTGGAATTGACGATCCAACATACACTGGTTTCGATACGAAAATAATAATATAATATAGTTAGGAAACCAGGATTAAACAGATAATTCGGTATACTTGTTGCCTGCTAGCTTAACGAGAAAAACGCAAAAGAAATATCTCGTTAGAGTATCATACTACAACAAGATATTTAAAGTTTTGAAAGAACAAGTCCATTGTTACTTTTCATTCCAATTCGTTCAAGATCTTGTTAGGAAATGCGAAACATAAAGTTGTAAATCGTTAAAATCGGGAGGCTACGAAATAAATTGTCAAGACTCTTGTTTTATGTCGCTATGAAGAACTTGTAGCAATTAGTACATTAGCAGACTGGAAAAATCAAGTGTTGGCCGATATATTTTAGAAACAGACCATAATGTTGAATAATTTAAGATTAATTAAAAATGTACATAATCTTAGACAACTACATAGCTATCAAATTATTTATATTTATCAGAATAAAAACAATGTCATTAATATTAATAATGGACCTATACCATATTATTAGTAATAAGTAATTACTTAACAATTCACGGCCCACGAATCCCCCTGTAATCTACATGAAGCTGTTACGGTATGTCAACTATTATCAAAAACTATTTTTGTAGTTCTACCATATGTGTTCTTTAGTTATGTTCAGTATTGAAAAAGCTCAATATATCTTTTTCAGTTTTATAATTCCCACTAAAACGACTATTTTATTCTATATTTGACTCACCCACACATCATCACCACGGGCTCTGCTTATTCGATATGGTAAGTATGTATCTATATCTGTGTAGTACTCCAATTTGCTGTTTGTATTTGGATCACCGAGAGCGACTTGTGCTTGTAAACCAGCTAATTGGAGAGCGACCTTTTCGGTGACTGGAAAGTCGTCACTCTAAAACAAATTAAATAATACTTCCAAAGTAAACATAAAACTGGAAATGAACAAGTGTTACCTTTACGACGCTGTGTACAGCTTGAGCGTATAGTAAATTAACTTCTATGGGATCCTGGCTTAATTCCCGATTCGTCTTGAACAATCTGCGCTTGAAGACAAACCTATTTTCACCTCCACTAATCGTGGTAGTACTGCGCCTGCCCAGGGTGGCTAAACCACTAACAGGAGCTAGCTTATTTTGGTTGCTAGATTCACAAGTTACATATTAATACCGATTTAGAAGTAAAAAAATAAAATAACCTACATTTCCCAAGCTGCAATGATGTCGTAAAGAAAATGATGAGCTCTAACATGTTCTTCACCATCAGGGCGGCTTTGATAAATTGCCCATCCTTCTAAGGTTCTTAAACCAAGGCGCTCGGCTAATTTGCGTGCTGCATCGCCTGCAGTATCTGTTGGATGAACGTCTATTGCTTTGGTGCGGCCATCTAAGAAGAAGAATCTGCATACTATGGTTCCTAATCTTTTCATTGCCTAAAGAAAAAAAATCACTTTCTTGTGGTGTGTTTATGAGTTCTTCAACGTAATTCAGCTTGTCAATAATCTCCATAAGAGCATAATAGGAGGGTGTGGCATCAATTTCCAAACTAACAGATTTTTAATAAATCTGCCGAACTGGATTTAGACCTACTATAGCCAAAAACATAAATTCGCGTGTTTGGTCATTTTTACACGGGATAATCTTATAGTTTATTAGAGATATAACAATAATTTTTATACAAATTGATTTGTATAATATAATTTAACAAGAAACCGTAAGTTAAAGAAAGTAACTAACACTATGATTACTTACCGCAACTTCTACAGACGATGGCGGATATTCCCGCACAGTAACTTTTGTGTTTTTACAATTATCCAAACACCATTGCACATACTGAGTAATCCGACCACCTTGTGCCAAATTTTTACGAAGAAATGAGATGAAATATTTATGTAGCAGTTTTGACGGCTGGAAAGCGACGACGCATAAACATAGAAGAAGCCATATGCGCTCCGTACTCTCAGGCTGTGGATTATTTGTTGCCTGACGTACGCATTGGACCAATACTTCGTCCCGTAACTCTTCTCTTTCCAAAGCGTATCCAATTATACTCTGTATTACAGTTAACTCTTTTTCAGCATTTAATTCGCCGCGAGTGTATTTGCATAGATCCTGTAAAGGTTATGCATATATGTAATACAAGTAAGATGTGCAAATTGAAAAAAATATTTCAGAATTGATCATATATGATGGTGCACGTAGGAATAAGTAGGAGTTTTAAAATTTAGTCTACAGAAATGAGCGTATTTTATAGCATAGCAGTGTGGTGAAAGGAGAATTCTTGTTCAAATGCTATACATAATAATATAGTGATAGACAATTTTACTTGAATAAGTAAAAATGTTGCCGTTATACAAAATCGTATGAATAACGAATAAATTTTCTCCGTGCAAAAGATATTTTTTGAAAAATATAATATTACTGCTTCAAAATTTAGTTTTGCAAAATTTTATTATAAAAACTCGCCTCAGGTCTGAAAAATTCAGAAAATGCATTAGTTAAATAAATTTAATGGCTTTCATCAATTCACAGTAGTGTCAACACCCACATGTACGAAAGAAGCGCGTAATTTCTTTAATCGATTTTTTTTATTTTTTAATTATATATGTAGTCATGTAAAATACGTTGCCGCGCAAAAGAAATTAGTCACCGCTTCTTCCCTACATTCACAACTTTGGCTTTACGATAGGAGAGATTTCTAAAATACAAATTGCTTTGATAAGATCACGTTCCAACGGTCATTTCCCAGAAGGTCAGCCCTGGTCTCCTTACCATCTACCTACAAGTGAAGCCTCCGCGCCTATTTTGAACACAAAATACTTAACATTGTGATTTCTTAATTATTAATTTACTCACGATCTAATTATCAAACGACTATAGGTCTCACATTATAATGTTCCTTAGTCATTCTTTTATCCCATATCCGAAGCTCATACATTTCGAAGCAAGGACTTACGACTTATTCAGTATTTTATTTTTATTTAATTCTGTCTTAATATGTGTCATGTATTCTTAATCACCCCTTTTCCAGTCGCGTTAGAATACGCATAACGTGCTATATCTAGAATGCACTCTATTGTGACTCACCTTCGTAATGTCTTCTATCACCTGTTAATATAGGTGCTGCACAAACGTACCTGCCGTAATTCTTAGACAAACTACCTCGAGTCAGATGTCATTCTTTTCAGTATTTAATGACGAATCTCATTATAATGTTTGTTTCGCTGGATCACGATTAATAAATCCGCGAATCACGTTTTTTTTCATTCTCTTAAAACAGCTCGCGGCTTAGCTATCTCCACTCTGTCGTTTCCAATCCTGTTTTTTTGGCACTTACCGCGTTCTCTATATAAGTCGCGACCTGAAAAAATCTCTCTTTTTACTTCTTTTACTCTCACGTCTCTTACAGCTTTGCACCGCTCGCGTCCCCCGCGGTTCTAAGTCACGTTTGTTTTAGTGCCCCATTGTGCTTCAACATAACAAAGTCAAGTTACAGTGCCCGATTCTTCGCCTGTTACGGTTAATTAGTTCGCTTACCGTCGGTCCCTCTCCGAATTGCTTAATTGATCCACGCTTTGACTACAGACTCACGGAGCCCGAGGACAACGAAGACCTCACAAAAGTATAAGTATTCCTCATCCTTATTTATTACTTTGTTTATTAATTTTTCTTACAAACTGCTACATTAAATTTTACCTTATTTCATTCTTAATATATTCTAAATCATTTACGGCTTTGAGATTATCGACCCCCTTAACTTCGTACCGATAATACCTGCTAGCCAACGACCATTCGAACAACCCACTCGTTCCCTCTCACTCTCTTCCTTCTCTCACTCACTCCCATACGTGAATTAAGTATTGTGTTTTTTTGTTAGTAAATAATTTATTAAAGAACTTAAGGACACTCTTGTTGTTTTATTTCTCTTATATTTTATTTACTAATTACGACATTTGTTTTATTTTCTTATTATATAATTTGTGTTTTTTTCCTTTTGTGTAATTCACCATTAGAGCTGGCTGAATACGGCACCAACTACGATAATAAGTGACACACAACGATAATAGTACATGTGGTACTATAATGAACATGGCACATTGTGCATTTGCTGTTGGAAGTGAATTTCTTGTCGACCAAGTAAGTAGATTTTCGCGAGAAGAAAAGAGGATAATGGCGTTTTAGAAGATATTTTTACTGTTGTTGTAGTTACCAATGTTGATGCTCTGTATATAAATAATGCTTACCCTAAATATGGTACAAGCTATATTCACATTATCTGGATCATACATGTGAATATGAGAGGTAGGAATTGTATTGCCTTTATAAAAGGTCACCATTTCATATTTAGGCACCATTTCCGAACTCTGACGTTTTCTTGTTAATGTAGCCATTATTGTTCCCTCAGGACTACGTTCGTGTGAATTAAAATAAGTTTCGGCAAATTCTACCATTGCATGATAAGTTTCTTCCACATTATTTTCCTTTTCCTGAGTTTCTGATAATTCTTGCAGTTTCTTCTCCACTCTGAACTTTCTCCTCTGCTCACGTTCAGTATTATTCAGATCTTGCTCTTGCGAGAACCGCCATGACTGAGGCTAGAATATAAAATAATATACGATATTACCACACTGACACTCGTTCAGTTCGCTGATCTATTAAATTATATAGATATAGAATACAATTAAGAATATGAACTTTGAAGGATAAAGATACTTACACCAGTACTATTACTTCTGGACAATGGAGGACTTTGTCTTGGCGATTCTGGTGGTAGTCTAGGAGGAGCAGGTAATGGAGGCGGAGACACACATGTAGGTTCATCCCTGGGCAACACAGCTTCATAAATTGGTTCATTGGCCGTGTCTTTTTCTTTTTCCGGCGGGGTAATCGGTTCTGGTATCACCATTGGGTCATGAGGAGGCGGTGGGGGAGGTGGTCCAGTGGGCTCAGGCAGTGACGGTAGGCCCATTTTTGGAGGCGTGGGTGCTTGCTGCTGTTGTTCTTGTGCCAAGCCTTCTAATTCTTGTTGAATTACTGTTTCTAGTTCTACGTCCAGGTCTTCCACCAATTCATTCATCTTTTCACCGATCTCGTCGATGATTTGATTGCGATTCTGTGGCTGTACGTCCGACAGGAAGGCAAATAAATTATCAAGATCAACGGCTTCAGATACGGGTTCTGTTAGTCTCGGTTTCATTTGTTCAGCCATGTGCGAAAGAGCGGCAATTTCTTTTTGAGCAGCTCTAAAAAGAAAAAAATATGAGTTCCTTATGTACCGGATTTCATCAGAACTATCCTAAAGGCGCGAACAATGAAATTAACAGCTTAAATAATATATAACTCCCAATAATAGTATCTCGTATTAATTATTTGAATGTGAATTAATTATGCTTAATATACTTTCATGATTAATATTTTTAATTAAAATTTATAAATACCTTTCACTTTGTTCTAACTCTAATTTTCTTTCTTGTTCTTGTTCTTGCAAAGCCATTTCAGCCTCTTTTTTTCTTCTTTCTTCTTCCATTAACTCTCTCTTACGCATCTCCTCTTCTACTCTTCTCATTTCTCTCAAGGCTGCAGCAACTTCTCTGGCGAAAACACCCCGCAATTGACTTTGAATAACAATCGCAGCTCTTCTTTTCCTCAGGAATTCAATTCTCAATTTCCACCCCTTGTAAGCATGTTGAATTCTCAATACAGCATTTCGTATGTGCAGATAATCCTTACGGTCCCTATATCTTCTATACGTTTTCTGTATTAATATGGCTTTGCTTGTGAGCATCAAATTTCTAGTTTCTTCTAATGGTTCATGAACGTGCGATCTCATGAATACTTTATGTCTTCCTATTTGCCATTCCGACTTAGGAACGTTTTTATTTTTAATTATTAATTCACAACCTATTCGAGGATCTATGGGTAATTTTGTTCTTGAAAGACAATGGTATCGTGTAACAAAATCATCAAAATTCATATGAATGGGAAAGCCCTCTTTTCTTATCCTAATTATATCTAACATTCCTAAATATTTAAGTTGATCTAGGACCAAATTGTCATCGTAATTGTCAGGATGTTTGTGCGCGTTTGGTTTTATACATCTTACATACCAAGGTGTAGTCGATTGTAACACATCGATTAGTGATTGCAACTGGTGCCTAAATGTATCGGAAACTGTCGGTTTTCCTTTACTGGTGCCTCGTTGAACGGTCGATGTACCATTTGCTGAAATGAACACAATGAAATTTGTATTATGAGCAGTAGGGACTTAGGACATTAAGACTTCAGACGCAGAATATGTAGATGGAAAACCATACACTTACTTATAACTCTAGCATTCATCGCTGTTTGTAAGTCTTGATATGCACTTAAATTTTGAACAAATTCGTTACTACTACGAGATATAATGTCAAAAAATACATCTTGCTGTACATCTCTGTTTTTTTCCACGAAACCTTTTACTGAATACATCACAGTTCCGGCGTAATGTCGTACCCCAAATTCATTTTCCCATTTGCGCTTATCTTCACCTAAAAAAAATTTAATAAATGTATACTTTAATTTTACCTCTAACATATCACTCAATAGTGAAATCAAATTATTAATATAAGCGCTCAGATACATCTAAGGTAGAATGATAATAATGATATATTAGGTATGCTAATAAAAAAATCGTAAATTAGTTCTCCTTGCGCAAGTACTACCTAACTGCACCAAGCGACGTCAGCAGAAAGGCACCATTTTAAACTTAAATTTAATTGCTTGCATGGTATATTACCGCTTTGCCGTTCAGTTACATGTAAGATGTGTGATGTGCGATATTTTTACAGTTACATGTCGGATGTGTATTATAACAAATAATACACATCCGACATAAAAACTCGAATAATAACTCCTACACTACATTATACTTCTATAAAATGAAATGCAGATTAATCGATTAAAATTTATTACCTACTATATAGAAAGCATCCTAAAAGGCGAACAAGAGGATATCTCTGGTGAAAACTCTGAGAAAACTAAACAACAGATGATCATTGATGCTATCAATACATGTTGTGTACTTTTTCTCTTCATCGGTAAAGTGAATTTCAAATTGGCATTCAACATACGCAATAATAATTTAAAAAATATGTATTTTGAATAACTTGTCATATATCTGACATGTTTGATTGTGTTCAGTGGCGTAACATACATATCCTAGGCATGTTTTTTTTAATGTTTTCTTTAATACAGTTAGAATAAATGTTATATATTAAAAAGAATAGAAGGATTGAAAAAATAATGCACTCATGATATTTCTTTAATTATTATTGGACTAAGAACCTATTTTAATGATTATCGAGAACATACGTAGTGTACATATACCCTATACAAAATATTTATGCGCACCTATGCATTGCGGCGGCCATATTGAGTTACCACTTTGGACAAATATTATTTTTAACAAGACTCTCTCATGTTCTATTCTTTCCTCGTAGATAAAAACTTATTTGAACTGTGAAACATGCAACCAAATATACATACATGTGATCAAAATTGTTAGTTATCGATCAGTTGAGTCGTTTTGGCAACCGACACGGCCAAAGTACGAAATAATAATGACGATTCCATGCCACTACAGCGTCCCATCAGCCCGAAGAATTTCAGAACAATGAAACTGAACCAAGGAAAGGTCTGTTCGGGTTTTTGTTTAGAACTGTAACAGAACAGTTCCCGTCAAGCGCGTTTGCAAAATCGTTTTAGACTTCGTAAATACGCATGACGGGAACATAAACGCGCATGACTAGAACCGTTCTAAAACAGTTCAAACAAGACCCAAAACAAACCTTAATTAGTATTTCAGGGTATATACCTACATCCCGGTAGTAAAACACTATTACATGAAAGCCAGTTACAAATTAAATATTATAAATAAAGGTACTAAATACTACATTTCTACACCTATATTTTATTTAATACTTGCCTATACTGTTTAGAGGCAGGCACTTTTAACAAGTTCATATTATTTGTATGACAATTATAGCAAATGTTATAAGGTAGTATTATGACAAATGTCAAAAGGTGTATATATTATTATTTATGACAGTCCTAAAATGACTTTTGTAGGTTATATTAGTTGACAGATAAAATTTTGCAACATTTCAAATTTGACGCTATTTTAATTTAGAGTCGGTTGCGAGAGCGACTCAACCATATCAACTAATGAATGCAAAAATTAAAAATACATTAGTTACCTTTAACATATCTCTCATGGATTTCAAATTCCGCATGTAAATTAGAAATATAAGAAGCATCACAACCTCTGGGTAAATGACATTGTTCAGTCAACAAACGAAGTATACAGCGAGGAGGTTTCTCCAGTAATTCTAAGCACAAGGTATTATCCGTAAAAGCAATATGATTATACTGAATTTCTTCTTCTTTATACTGAAATATACAATCGTTAGAAACCGAATAAAACATTTGTTAGTATTCATACTCACGATCGATTGTTCCAATGCGAAGACGTAGTGATTGAAGAATTTGTGTAATTTTTCGTTAGTGTAATTGATGCACAGTTGCTCGAAGGAGTTCACTGCAAAATTTTCGAATCCGAATATGTCGAGGACACCTAAAAATCGACTAGAATCCTGACCGGGGTTTGTACAAGTATTTATGTGGTTAACTAGCCAGGCGAATGTTCTTGAGTATAGAGCTTTTGCCATTGCATGTCGGTTTTCGCCCGCCTAAAATTAAGTATGTGAATATTAATAACAAATATTATTAAGCAAAAAGAGGCGTAATACAAAATTATCATAAACGTAAAAGTTACTTCTTAAAACATGGGGTAGTTGAAGGTAGGTAGGATTTCACTTCTCTAGAACCTGTTGGAGAACATATACATCCTAAATCGAATTAGAGCCATTAATAACACTGTAGGTATTGGTGAAGAGCGGATATCTTGGATCACGGTTGTAGACAAGCATTCTACCCACTGAGTTAAAGCGGTTCCACTAATATTAAAGCTCATCATATATTGGTAAGTATTATAACTCTCACGTGGATAAGATTTCTAATTAGTTGATTTTTTATACTTTAACATTTGAAATTCCGAAGAACAAGTAACAGCGATATATCCCTGTTATATTTACTGGGGGTTCTAGTTTTTGGTTGAACTATACCGCATGTGTAAAATCATAGTGGGGATAGGATATATGTATACTAGGCACACCGGCAACAACGCCCAATCGTGGCCGTAGTCATGGTACAAGGAAACAAAATATGCTTTTGCGTATCTCTAGATGACGCGCATTTATCGAAAAAAATGTCACTTGACAACTCTGCCAGAAGTCACTGACTGAACTCACTGACAGAAGTAACTGACAGAAAGCATTTTCCAAGACTCCCTTTAACAACTAAAATTGTATCTGGAGATCGTGTCGAACAGCGTCGTTCTGTGTTTGTGAGAGGAGGGGGTCAATGGTAAAAATGCCTCGCTACACAGCAGAAGAAAAACTGAAAATTATTAAATGGTACTATAGTGGTCATTCTGCAAAGGATTGCATAAATTTATTTCCGCAAATATTTGCAGACAGACCCGTAGTACCCTGTGAGCAAAGCATATTACATATTTTGAATAGCTTTGAAAAATGTCTTTCTTTAAATAATTGCACAAAGTGTAATCCTAGAGGGGTAAATCCACTAAAAGCTGAGGAACGAGAAGAGCGGGATATAATGATTTGTAGCACTCTCGAAGTAGAGGATACGCTATCTACCAGAAGTGTTGCTGAGGAATTGGGTGTGAGTAATAAAACCGTCACGAACATATGGAAGCGAAATAAATTAAAATGTTTCAAATACTCGAAAACGCAAGAAATATTTCTCGATGACAATTTTAGAAGAATGGAGTTTTGTGAAACCGTAATGGAAAAGACAAATGAAAATGAGAATTTTATCGCAAATATTGTATTCACAGATGAATCGTCATTTCCATTAAATGGAAAGCACAATCCTTCTGTTGTTCGATATTGGGCTCGGGAAAATCAGCACAGATATTTTGTTAAACACACCCAATACCCCCCAGAAAGTGAATGTTTGGGCAGGTATTTTGAGTGACCATTTGCTTGGTCCATTTTTATTGATGGTACGTTAAATGCGGACAAATACCTCGATATGCTACAAAATCAGATACTTCCCGCTATTGATAATACCGGAATAGATCAGGATATTATTTGGTTCCAACAGGACGGTTGTCCTGCACATAATGCGGTTAGAGTAAAGCATTTTTTAGTGAACTTTCCTGATCGTCTCATTAGTGGAACAGGAAACATTCGTTGGCCTCCGCGATCTCCTGATCTATCGCCAAATGATTTCCTTTTGTGGGGATACATCAAAAATAAAATATACAGTGCACAAGTTGGCAGGCTTGAAAACTTAGATATTTTGAGAAGGCTAATCATAGAGGCTTTTGAATCCGTAACAGTTGATGTGATTCGTAATGTGCGAGAAAATTTTTATGATAGGCTCTCGGACAATGCCTTGCTGCTCAAGGAGGCATTTTTGAACCTATACAATAACATTTTATTTTTTAGTATTGTTTAGAGTATATTTTTTATTTTCATTAGAATTCCGTTCTTAATAAATTTATATAATAATTTACTAAGAATTAATGTTTAATTAAAATTGTGCTTTTATTTTCTTACTGTGTTGTATTGTATTTCTGTTAAAAAGGACTTTATTGTAATAGTGTCCTGCGAATTCACAACTTTATTGAACTGGTAGTACTAGAGGTCGAATGCGCGTCATCCAGAGATGCGCAAAAGCATACCTTGTTTCCTTGTACCATTAATCTAATAAGATTTATATATATTTAAAGAAAAACATGCGTGTTACTGTTGAAATACCTATTTATTTATAACAGACAACACATTTATGGAACACAATAAATTTGCAACATAAGAATATATAAAAATTAACAGTTTGTTGGACAAGCAAGCTGGATGGTCATCGCAAAAAAAAATAAATCTGTCTGGTCACTTCGTACAATGGGTTTGAATCAAAGAGATTGGAATATATAGAGAAAGCATGAGTGCAGTTTGCAGGCGAAGTAAGTGGTCGCAAGAACTGCAGGTGGGATAAGGGGAATTGATAAATAGCCAAGCGATTATAGTCCTTATTAGTCCTTAAGAAAATCCGACGGCGTCAATGAGGATTGCTGTCATTGGTCGAAATGTCGTGCTCGTACTTGGTTCATATGATTTCGTTAAATTCAACACGAGCACGACATTTCGACCTCATTGACGCCGTCGGATTTTCTTAAGGATTAATAAGGACTATAATCGCTTGGCTGTTTATCAATTCCCCTTACCCCACCTGCAGTTCTTGCGACCACTTACCTCGCCTACAAACTGCACTCATGCTTTCTCTATATATTCCAATCTCTTTGGTTTGAATCATAGAAAACATAAGTAATTTCGTTATTACTGTCAAAAAATAACAACATTTTTGTCCTAAAGATGTCGCGCGCTGGCTGAATGTGTTTGAAATAACAAACAGGAATACGATCATTATTAAATCATTTGAAATAACTTAGATACTTATTTTTATCTGTTAATTTCCTTAGATAACCAGTCAGCTTACAGTATTTTCGGATCTCGCGCGCTATCTTAGGGAACTCTGCAAAGGTAGCGTGTACAAATATGGCCGTTCTTTACCAATTTTATTATTTAAAATATGCAAATAAACCAAACTAATACATCATTGTGAAAATTTCAGTTATATTTCTCTTCTACGAAACACGCGCCATAGGGTTAAGGGGTTCTTTTGGTAAAATTGAAATAAAAATTTTATAAAAAGAATTTGTGTAAATTAAACCCCTGTACCATACGTAGGAGGATATTATGACTTATTACATACAATAAAATAAACAATTAATGATTTTATAAAATTATGTTGTTTTCTATGATTTAAACGCCCCCTTAATACTTTTTTCGTGCTAAAAAATGTAATGCAAGAAAACCACTTGTATTTTATATTCTAAAATATTCTCTTTTAAAAATATATCTTTGGGAAATATTCTTAAAAACCAGTTAAATGTTTAATCCAACATTTGTATGGAAAATAAAATAAGCTGATTAAGAGCCTGGAAATTTCTACAGTTGTCCAGGGGTAACTCCTCTATCAAAGGTTTGACAACCTATCAAAACTTTGTGTCGCGACTATACATAAAACACAAAATACTTGGCGATATCGTATATTTCTAGTCTGCATACTTATTTAAAAGATGTCATGAGTGTACCAAGCGGTTATGATTGCCCATTATATTTATACTCATTTACTTTATATAAGATCTAATATTTCTCACCTCTTGTAATTTTAAAGGGATTTCAGTTATATTGCCTCTAACGTTAATTTGCCTTATCAGTACAACTTGACGCAAACTTTCCAGTTCCAAATCTAATAATTCCGAAACAATCTTCAATATGTCTTCATCCTCCTCTGTGAGTTGACATCGTTCACCGTCAACATCCTGAAAAACTGATGCTACTAACAAAAAAGACTTCCACGAATTAAACATTAATTTACTTCAAATTTTAGATTTCCCAGCCAAAGTATTGCAGCTAGGGTTTGGAATATACCATTGCACATATTCGGGGGAACTTGAAGTACATTAAACGCCAACCTTAAATTGTCTAATCGTTTCGCATCACCCTCCATTTTCATGCAACCGGATTGGTTGAGGTAGTGATAGAATTCGGCTTCTCTTAAATGTAATTGGGTAGCTAATTCTTTGTTGCGCTACAAAAAAATCAACGTTAATTAAAAGTCAATAAACAGATTCTTTCAGAAGGAATGCTATCTACTTAAGCATTTTGTAGTAAAATTCGTACTGAACAAAAATATATTATATACATATATCAATAATCAACTGTTTTTAGAATTAATAGAGTAATAAAAACGTTTATGCAATTGCTTATATATCAGTAATCACTACCGCTTTGCTCAAAGTTAATAATGCTAAAAACTTATTATTAAAGTATGTAAATTTCTTCCTGAAACAGTCTGTATCGATGTATTATTGTATGAAACATATCCATTAAATACAATAAATGTAAATTTACCTTTGCGCCCTCTACTAATTGATAAAATACATGATAATTTCTTTCCCCTGGTCCTTGGAATGTTAATCTGGATTGTTCTAGCAAATAATCTTGTATGATACAACCAGCAATCATCCATCGTGAATCGAAGCAAACTTGCATAAATTTCCCAAATCTACTTGAATTATCGTTTCTTATTGTTTTAGCATTACCTATAAATAAGAAATATCTCTTATTTTCAAATAATTATTAAAATATTCAATATAATAAAAACAGAACATAAAAAATAACAGAATCAATTATTTTATGTTGAACTAAGAAAGTGGTAATATTTTTTTAGATCGCAAGTTAACCATTCGGGATCAATATTATAACGTAAACATACTTTAAATTCTTTTTTCAAATGAGCCTGTCTATTGTACACATTGTAAACAGATCATTAATCGTTTTATCGGATGAGGATTGTCCTCGGTGGTTACTTAGCGGCTACTATTAATCGGTTTGTTTCTAGTGACATTGTGCTGACAAAAAAAAAATGAGGTGTGGCCACCACACGACTTTCTTATACGTATGAAAGTGTTACTTCCGGTCCGAATTTTGAAATTTCATTTATACAAAAAATATTCCAAATCCAACTCTAAATACTTTTGTACTCTTCATAAATATATATAGAATGCATAATTTACGACATATTTGCAAAAAATCGCTATTCGATAAGAGTAAAAGTGGTACTTCCGGTCTGAATTTTGAAATTTTTTTTATACAAAAGATATTTAAAAGTATGTTCTAAATACTTTTATACTCTTAATGTACCTGCCTAGAAAGCATGACTTGCGAGATATTCGCAAAAAACTGATTTTCGATAAGAGTAAAAGACCTACTTCCGGTAGGAATTTCGAAAAACTTTATTAAAACAATTTTTCTCAAATTTAATTTTGAGTACATTTGAATTCTTTATAAATTTGTTTAAACTTAGTAATTGACGAAACATTTGCAAAATTCGATTTTTTCACTGAAGTAAACTACTACTTCCGGTCTGCCGATTTTGCTCAAAATCTAATCAGTTCTCAAGAGGGAGATTATATTCATAAATACAAAATTTGGAATTGATATCTGCAGCGGTTTGACCGCTATCGTGGTCACACACAGACACACACACAGACACACAGACATTTTTTAAAAACCACTTTTTTGGTATCAGGGGACCTCAAAACGTGGACATCTGCAAAAATCTCGAGGTCGAAAATTTTCATCATCACAATACTTCCTTATACTACGTATAAGAAAGTAAAATGCTAGAGCTTCCGCTGCTTCTGTTAAATGACTACTTGAGAAGTTACTGAATCTTGTTTCTCATTCATCTTCAGCTTTAAACCAAGCTTTCACAAAATATCTTAGCAATAGTAATAGAAATATCTGCAAATGAAGTTAAACCTCTCAAGGAAACGCAATCCAGATTACGATTATTCAAAATCTTCAAAGAATAAACTTTACGTTAAAAATTAAGTGTGGCCACCACACGACTTTTTTATATGTATGTGCGTTTTAAATTATACCAAAGTTGTTTAAAATTAAGATTTAAATACTTTTGTCTTCTGAAAAATTAAACAAAATCCTACTGCACTACTTCTATTCCTAAAAGTGCTACTTCCGGTCCGAATTTTGAAATTTTTTTTATATAAAAGATATTGAAAATCAAGTTCTAAATACTCTTATACATGTAATGTAAAGGATGACTTGCAAAATATTTGCAAGAAACAGATTTTACTTTCTTATACGTAGTATAAGGAAGTATTGTGATGATGATAATTTTCGACCTCGAGATTTTTGCAGATGTCCACGTTTTGAGGTCCCCTGATACCAAAAAAGTGGTTTTTAAAAAATGTCTCTCTCTCTCTCTCTCTCTCTCTCTCTCTGTGTGTGTGTGTGTGACCACGATAGCGGTCAAACCGCTGTAGATATCAATTCCAAATTTTGTATTTACGAATATAATCTCCCTCTTGAGAACTGATTAGATTTTGAGCAAAATCGGCAGACCGGAAGTAGTAGTTTACTTCAGTGAAAAAATCGAATTTTGCAAATATTTCGTCAATTACTAAGTTTAAACAAATTTATAAAGAATTCAAATGTACTCAAAATTAAATTTTAGAAAAATTGTATTAATAAAGTTTTTGGAAATTCCTACCGGAAGTAGGTCTTTTACTCTTATCGAAAATCAGTTTTTTGCCAATATTTTGCAAGTCATGCTTTTTAGGCAGGTACGCTACGAATATAAAAGTATTTAGAACTTAATTTCCAATATCTTTTGTATAAAAAAAAATTCAAAATTCGGACCGGAAGTATCACTTACCGAATAACGATTTTTTTGCAAATATGTCGTAAATTATGCATTCTATATATATTTATTAAGAGTACAAAAGTATTTAGAATTGGATTTGCAATATTTTTTGTATACATGAAATTTCAAAATTCGGACCGGAAGTAGCACTTTTATTCTTAGCGAGTAGCACTTTTCTTCGAATATCTTGCAAAGTATGCATTCTATAGCGATTTATTAAGAGAATGAAATAACTTAGAATAGGAGTTTGGATAAGTTTTGTATAAAAAAAATCTTAAAATTGTATAGTTTGAAACGCTCATACGTATAAGAAAGTCGTGTGGTGGCCACACCTCATTTTTTCATAAGAGTAAAAGACCTACTTCCGGTAGGAATTTCAAAAAACTTTCACAATAAAAATTTTCTCAAATTTAATTTTGAGTAAATATAATTTCTTTATAAATTTGTTTAAACTTAGTAATTGACGAAATATTGGCAAAATTCGATTTCACTGAAGTAAACTACTACTTCCGGTCTGTAAACAGTACAGGCGTCTAGTGACGAAGTTGCCAATCTTTGTGATCCAGATCAAACCTCATTCGCGCTGCTTTGTGATGCTGCGTAAGCCGTGGTGCGCGGACAGGTCTTTTTGGTTTCAAATTCGCTTCTTTGAATTTGCTTCTAACAGTTTGATCAAATTTCTATTTCATGTGCTCGTCTTATGGTCGTTTAGGAGGTCTCTCTACACTTATGTAGAGAGAAAAGGACAATAAATCGGTCCTAATTTTGGGTAGTTTTTCGATTTCGACCTTGTCCAGCTCTTCTGACATATTGGCCAGTCTCCAGAAACCGATTCCATAAACGCTGAATAACAGAAGGGGAAACTCTAAGGTCCCTGCTAACATGTCGAATAGAGTGGCCGTACTGAATAAGGGCGACAGCACGAGCAACTTGCATCACTAAGATGCCTCATCTTACTTCTAATCAACGAAGATTGACAACTTAATTCATCTGTCATCTTCAGTAGGCTTTCATACGTCAATTCAAAGCATACTTGACATTTTTTCCATTTTGTTTTGCGTTATTGATTTACATTTTTAAGTGTAACTTAGAAGTAATTTAGAGTTGCAAAATTGTTTTAGTATTTTTTTAAAGTTAAATATACGCCGCTGAAATATACCAAATTTGATTTGCCCAGAATAATTATTTAAAAAGTTACAAATTTTGAAAAAAGCGTTCTCCTAGCTTTTTTGAGCAGTGTATTAATAATTATTATGCTATTATTAATCATTAATGCGCACAATAAAACAGTTATTAAATAAAATTGTTGAACCACTTCGTTAATTCACCTCAGCTTTAATTAAGTCTGCGAAGTCAATGATAATTAACAGAGTAAACATAGGATAAAAGTAATGAATATTTCGTGCCGTAATTTAAAAGCTGCATTTTGTTTTTTACGCATTATGACAAGGTCTGTTAAGGAGAAATGAGGCTACACCTACGCCTAATAGAAAGCGTCTAAAACAAATGCCATTTTCAGTTTTATTTCCCTTCATTACCATTTGTGTCTCATCAAGCATGTTTCAAAAATCAAAAGTTCATATTTAACATTTTTGTTTAGTCATTTATCCGTTGGCGGTATATTTGTATAATGTAAAAAAATAAAGAATAATAATTTAGAATATCTATTTCCTAAATATTAATAATAGTTAAAAAATAGGGTTTGATCGGCACGAAACATACTCTTATTATGCTACAACCAATTGCAACAGACTGGAGTAATATAGAGAAAATAATGAGGTGTGGCCACCACACGAGATTCTTATACGTATGAGCGTTTCAAATGATAGAATTTTAAAAAAAAATTTATACAAAAATTATTCAAAATCCTATTCTAAGTACTTTTATTCTCTTAATAAATCTCTATAGAATGCATACTTTGCAATATATTCGAAAGAAAGTACCTATATACTACTCGCTAAGAGTAAAAGTGTTATTTCCGGTCTGAATTTTTCAATTTTATGTATACAAAAAACATTGCAAATTCAGGTGTAAATACTTTTTTACTCTTAATAAATATATATAGAATGCATAATTTACGACATATTTGCAAAAAATCGCTATTCGATAAAAGTAAAAGTGTTACTTCCGGTCCGAATTTTGAATTTTTTTTTATACCAAAGGTATTGAGAATTATGTCTTAAATACTTTTATACTCGTAATATACCTGCCTAGAAAGCATGACTTGCGAACTATTCGCAAAAAACTGATTTTCGATAGAGTAAATTATTATTGGCACAATAATAGTGATACGAGTGATGATTATTCATCACTCGAAATAAGTGATATCTTCATCGGAAATTGGACACAATAATAATGATATTACTGTGGGCAAATTTGGACATTAAAGCCCAGACCCGCAATGTACCCTTGACTGATAAACCCTAATATGCAATGTGAAATAATGGAAACTTTTGGAAAGAAAATAAATATTTAACATCTAATTTAATTTACAAAATATGTGGAATGCTTTAGACATGTGTCGCAATTACATAATAATGATCTAGATTTATCGGTAAGCAAGATGTATAGAAATAAATTTGTTATGGCTGAATTCGTAGGTTGAATCGTTTTGGCAACCGACATGACCAAAGTATGAACTAAAGAAGATTCAATGTCACTACGAATTCCCATCGACCGAAGTTATTTAAATGTGCGATGTCCACACGAATCTATCGCACCTACAGCCACGAAATTTGGCAGGCAGTCGTAATGGCGACTCAATGCACCTCGAAGCCAGAATTTTTAATTCAATCTACAGTCGAAAGCAAAAAAAAAATAGACAAAAATATAAGTCTCTGTCATAGACTTTCTCAAAGTGATTAGTGTAATAGCGGCTTCAAAGTTACTTGTCAAAATTTGGATATCTATCAAAACTGACAACCTTACAGTTAATACTAAACTATTACAAAAATGCCTTCCGTAAATGAAGATATTAAAGTCAATGTTATTGTAGATTTGAGTAACGGTTTCAAAATATGTGAAATTGCGGAAAGAAATAATATAAATAAAAGCACAGCTTTAAAAATTGTTAAAAAATTGCGAGATCACAATAGAATTTGTAGAATTTCTGGTTCAGGCCGTAAAAGAATATTAACTGCTGAGCAAGACCGCCATCTCCAAATGTGCTTATTGAAAATCCATTTTCTTCAGTAGTGATTGCAGCTGATATAACTTTCCGGGTTCTATTTTTACTGCCCGACGAAGAGTTAGAGAACTAATTTGCGGTGCCATAAAACTGGCGCAAAACATAATTTGAATGCGACCCACAAAGGAACTCGTGTAGGATATGCACTTGAACATTTGGTAAATAACAGGCACTTTTGGGAAACTGTAATTTTTACAGATGAAAAATTATTTCAAAGCAAGAAAAATGGACCGATTCATGTGATACCGACCAAGAGGTACACGATTTGACGAAAACTTTATTAATAATGTGTATCCAGAAAATTTCAAAGTAAACTTTTGGGGTTGGATTTCAATTCATGCGACTGGTATGTTATGGGAAATAGAAGAAAACTTAAATTCAAAGACTTATATCAACATTCTAATATGATGTTGCCTTCGTTGGAGCAATTTTTTCCAAATCGCAATTTTATAATACAACAGGATAACTGCCCCATCCATACATCGGATAGAGTGAAAACATGGTTCAGAGAAAATAACATCAACGTGTTGGATTTATCGCCAAGAAGTCCTGATTTAAATATTATCGAAAATGTGTGGGGATTGATGATCAAAGAAATAAAGAAATTAAATCGAAGACCTCAAAATAGACAAGAACTGATAGAAATAGTTCACACAGCATGCGAGAATGTAAATCAAAATATTTGTATAAACTTTTAAAACTCTATTCCAAATAGATTGCAAGAAGTTTTAAACAAAAACGGCTCTATAACCGATATTAAATATATAAAATATATTTCTTCCTGATGTTTTTTAATTATTATTTTGATTCGTATTAATCCAATAGAAGATGTTTTTATAATTATTTGATATTCCATAGAATAATGACTTGACACTAATGACAAGTAAATAAACCCAGGTTTACAAAGTATCAGATCTCTTGTCTACTTTTTTTTTGATTTAGACTGTAGCAATTTTTTAATTTAATGTTTTGTGTTATTTTGGGAAGTTTTTTGCACTAATTGCACTGTTTCATCAGTAGCACTTAGATACAGAAAAGATTTCACGATACTTCACTATCATTACGTACTAATTAGTTTTTCTTATAAAATTAGCATCAAATATTTTGAAAAAATATTGATGCTAATTTTCACATGGATTTCATACTTAAATAATTTGCAATCAAGAAATTTCAAAGTTCCCGCTCATTAAAGAGTTATCATTCTCTACAGATTCCTACAATGAATTCTACCAAAAGCACCAGGGAGGAAATTACAGATGGTGCTGATGTTTGGTTCACTGTTTAGTGAGAGAGTAGGCCATCTATATTTTTTATCTATGCTTGGTACTATAGGTTGTCAGGATTAGTTTTCAGAATTGACTGATTTCAGCGCCTATTCAGTGATGTCGGTTGCATATTTCAACTTTATTGCTCGATATTTTAATTCCGCATTATAAGAATGCTCAGTCACAGACTAAACAAGTCCAGATCGGCAACAACTTGATAGAAAAATATCTAAGATCTTTTACCCTTGTCACACATGAATGAACATATTGCCCTGAAATTTGAAATGAGCTTGTTTTTAGAATTTGCGCATTTAATACGTTATTAATGTAATAGAAAAATATACTAAACTATTGGACAAATCACACATAGGTACGTTATCTAATCTAAGAATTTAAAGCAGCAAATAGGAAAACAAAATAATTGAAAAATTGTAGCAAAATGGTAATGGTAAACTGATTTTTGGCCCACTTTGTAATTCCCGCTTTCCGCATACAGTTATATAAAGGTCTTGTGTTTTAGAAATGCACTGACATAAACAGTCCAATTATTGTTTAATTCTTCTAGAATGACAGAAACCACATATGATGTATGGGTTGCATAACAAACAAATTGACTTCCTGTTCACTGCAGAAACAGTCAATGATTTTCCCTATGGAGATAATCTATATTATGATAGATCTTTGGTTTTACAGGAATGTTGCAAAATGTTTAAAATTATGCTGCGAATATTTTACCTGCAGTTCATCTGTCAAAATCCGCCGATAAGAAACAATCCGTTAAAAATATTTGGTGCATTCGCTGGATTAGTGTTTTGCACTTCTATACGGGAATGTTTAGAAATTTAATGCTATCTGTCCTTATATTTACGGTACCTATATTAAAAAAATTAATAATATTTAAAAGTAAAATTAAATATCTACTTGTTATAGATTATAGGTATGTGAACGTTTCAACTAAATTAGATTTTGTTAATTTTTCATCTACTAATAATAAAAATATTTCCATTTGATACAACTTGACTTACCGAAAGCTTCTAAGATTGTATTCGCTTCTAAAATTTGTTGTTCCACCCACGTGGATACTCCGCTGGTTACCGAACATAAATACTGTAATATGAACCTAGTGTTTTCAGTCTTCCCGGCGCCACTCTCTCCGCTTATGACTAAACTCTGATTTTTGTTACCGCCGCCAGGTTTATCAGTCTGTAAGGATGCGTATGCGGCTTCGCCAAGAGCGAATACGTGTGGCTCGATGGATCCTAATTTCTTCCCTTGATATTTCCTAACGTATGTCTGAAAACAATTAAAGTGATACATTTTTAACAGTCTTGTTGCACTTAAACTTACAGAAATAATTCATAATTATAATTCAAAATCGTCCTGTTGTATTCTATGTTTGCAAAAGAATAAGATTAGTTGAAAGAAGTTATTTTTACGACGGAAAAAGCTCGTCCGGTTGCGGTTGAACAACGCCAAACACTGCTTCGAAGTTGTCACACGATCGCGTTTGTGCTCAACTTTCAGCAAGAGCGGAACCATCTTGCGGACTGCTTTTTCGTAAGCAAATAATCATTCAATACCTTTTTCTATTGTTACAGGTGTAATAACCTCAAATGGGCGTCGAGAATGTTTGGCGTCAGTTGTGTTCGTGCGACCACAACGAAATTCAGTAAACCTGTATTTATCAAGCTTAGTCTTGGTTTAATTGATGGTTTTCTACCGCAAAAAATAATGCTTGATAAGCACACAAAATTCACGTTTTTCCATTTTCGCGGAAATGCATGAGGTTGTCTGACTTAATGGATATCAAACTTTAATTAAATTGAATTAAATGACCATAGATAAATAACGTCGCTTTCTCAAACTCTGACAGTAGTTAATGACAGATGGACTCTTCAATTTATGAAGCGGGAAATTCAAAGTCACGGACATAATGATCCATCCCTACAGTGTAGATCATCAGCTGAACATATTGATGATAATGGGGAAAACCAAGGAGAGGGCAGGTTAGGATTAAGTAGAAAAATATATTTAACGAAGGAGAAGAATTCTGAAGCTTGCAAATATTAGAAAATAATAGACTATCAATTGAAAAAGGAAGATGTTTACATATAAAATGGACACCATATGTTGTTTATGTCATAAATACAAATTTTACAGACCAAGCGAGAGGTCTCGCATGCCAACTGCTAAAGATTTTGAAAGGCTAAGAACTATGAGACTTGGAAAGTTATCAGCTATGACTGCAAAGGGTTATGAGCCAACCAAAGCTACGTACCAATACTATAAGCGGAAATTGTCTTTGTACACTGAGGGCATTCATTCTGCTTCCAAGAATATATGATACATCATACTAAGAAGGAATGACGAGGTATGGAGCCCAAGAAATAGCCTCTTGCTTTAAAAAATATTGATAAATTATTACATGAAGGTACGAATGAACTTACTCTGTGATCTGTCTTATGTGGTGACCAAAATTGTAATATAAAAAGTAATTATTAGTTAAGTCGGTTCTTCTCAAGAAACAATTAAAGTTCAAATTCAAATACCTTTTGTATAGATATAGATTTTTACGCAACGACAAAGACTTGAGAGAGTGATCGAAAATTACAAGTGAGAGTTTATTCATATTGGTCACTGAGGCATAAACAATGTTGAACGGTAAGGATATCAGTTGGATATAAAGAAACAATTACTATAAAATTTTAAAAGCAACTAAACATTCAATTTAAATGGTAATTTGGCGCTTGGTCCTGTTTCGTTAAACGCTATCCATTTGACGCTGTTAAATCTGATGTATTTTTAAATGATTACTTGTGCATAGTGAAATACATATATACTGTATCAGCAGGTACAAATTAAAGTAATTAATTTAAGGGGGGGTTTTACTTGATCGGCGTATGCCACAAAATGGTCAATTTCAACGTAAAAAATCGCAAAAATTAAGGCACTTTAAAAAGTTGCCGCTACATGCACGAAATAACCAATATTTGTTCTAGTAATTCACGATTAAAATTTGCAATTATATTAAAAAATAATTAAAATATAGCTCTTTGAATTTTTTTCGTTTTATAGCGATATAAAGCTTACTCTGCTTAAAAAGTACTTTTTTGAATCGTGAGTACCTAGATATTTTTATTCTGAGCATGCAATGTATTTACTTTACTTTCATAATAACCCTGGTATTCAAAAAATTACTTTGAAACCAATGAGAATGATCACAAAGTCCGCACTGATAAATGGCAAATAGGCAACACACAATTCAACCTCTTACTCGCAGTTTTGTAATGTCTAAGACCAGCTATATGGAAGGTATACCTGGTTGACTGTATTAAGCCGAACATCATATAAATAGAGATCTTCAACTTTTTTTATTACCTTAGGTAAACGAATGTTTCATTCATATATCGGCTTTATTTTGTAATTATTTTAAGGATATTTGCGAGAATGTATTAGATATTAATTTTTCGTATGGAATAAATATATGTTGTTATTATTCTTATAATAATAAGTATACATTAAACATATTTGTAAAAGAAACTACATGCGGTTGGTATATACAAGCAAATTGTAATATATCTCAGATATTTTTCGGTGTTCATTTATGATTGATTACGTGATCATTGATGCGTCTACTTTGTTAGACATTTTTTTCTGTTCGTTAATATTCTTCTCACTTTCAAAATGCATTTTATTTTTCAAGGACAAGGTTCCGAATTTATGGAATTTCAGAAATGTAGTTTCTTCGGCAATAAATATACATTATTATTACCTATTATTAATTATAAAGTTGCACGACTTATTATTATTTCTAACCTTACATGTTGAAGCTTTTTAATAGTTTTTGTAAGATACGAACTTAGAAGTTTGCCGGACTCTTCAAACTGAAGTTACACAATTTTCTGTTTTCTAGATGGTAAAAGCATTTATTTAAATATCTGAATTTCTTGTGCCTTCATGTTTTTATTTTATTTATAACTTTGCATTTTGACTCCAGGACAGTTTTTAGATTTTTTTTTGTATATGTGAGTAAGTAAAAAAGCATGGGCCAAACGAGCTTATAAGTTTAATTACAGCGGTTTATCAGAACTGGCAGCAATTGTTGGATGGCGAACGAAAAAAAAATTGTATGTAAGCATAAAAAACAAATTTTGTTTAATTTGTACAAAATTTGGTAAATCTAAAGATCACGTATGCTACAAAAATTAGTCTTCGCTGTCAACAGTCATGGAGTCGACATTTATTGCGGAAGGTTTCTCGCGAAATGAACGGTGTAATTTACGGTAGATTAATAGGGGACGGTAATAGCATCGTTCTTAGAAAAGAACATGAAACGGCCCCTAACGGTCCCCAAAAAATTATTGAAAAAATCGAGTGCCCAAAAAACCCTAAATTCAATTCGGCCGTGACAAAAGCAATTGAACATTACAAAAGTTCGAACTCAACAATAACAAATTATAGATAGTGAAATTGCAGTGTGACATTATAAATGGACCAAGATATATTTTTTGTTAACACTCTGATTGTGCTTCTTACTTTTGTCATGGATCTAAAGAAGGATACTTGGTATGAGACAATACACATAGATGTAGAACTCTGACCAGAAATGGTAATTAAGTTAGAGTAATTTTATTTTCTCGCTTTATTATCTCAAATTATGGATCCTCGTATTTTGAGAAATCGAGAAATTAGAAACGTCAAATTGGAGAATTAGTATTTACCTACTGATTGTGATACGTGTAGACAAAACGCTACTTGGCCATCCTATGAATTAGGCCTACTGGGAATACCACATTTTATAAGAAACACCGGCACTGTTGTTACAATAGATTTTTTTTATCAGATTTTAGTTTTCTCTAAAACATTACTCATATTATTAGAAAGCCTCAACGTGTAAAAAAAATACAAATCACGGTGAGAAATAATATAGAAGTACAACTTAAATAATTAATAATCATAAATAATAGTAATAAAACTATATATTTATTGCAGAATAAGATTTAATATCTAATTAATTCCGGCAAATATCATTAAAATAATTACAAATTACATAAAACGGGAGTCTTAATAAAACTAAATAAATACAAGCGAAAAGAATATTCAGAAATGGCAAAAACAAATTTCGAACAAAAGAGATGCACCAATATTTTCATGCGATAAATGCAGGAGACAAATATCCCAAATTTATTTGCTTTCCAGTTGACCAGGCATCGCTTCATGTTGCTGGTCGTATACCTGCATCGTGTAAAAGGTACAGGCATATTAAACTCTGTAAATATATTCAATACATTTCAGGCAACCCGACATACGCCGTTCGAGAATTTTTCTTAGGGAAAGCCCACCCTTAAATGTAACGGGTTTAGATCAGTGGCGGTGGTGAGCATGTTTTGGTGGAGCAATTACATAGACAAGACTGATTCGTTTATTATCGGAATTTAGTAGTATATCACCGATAATAAATGAATCAGTCTTGTCTATGTAATTGCTCCACCCAAACGTACTCACCAGATGCGACTAGTTTAGATCGAGTCTTAACATGTTTATAATGTGCAACACCATGAGTTTTTAAATTTTTTCTTACACCTCCGTTTGAGACATCTATTATTTTTACCAGCACTGTGTATTGCTACATTTGGTAATGAAACTATGGGTATACATTTCTGACGTATAATAAAAAAATACAAAGGAATATTATTAGCTGAATGCCCTCCTGAAAATTTATTCAGCACTTTTTCAGTACTCCTTTGTATAGCAATTCTAATAAATAATTCATGTATCCAGATTTAAGAAGATATATTCCTGTCACTCAATAATATTTACTATTGCTTTTTACGATCCATTTGTCAAGCATTTTTTATCGAGTAATGCGGTCAATAACTTTTTAAGGCGTGCATATCCTATCAAGATTTAAGACAAGCATACGTTGTACGTACATCTGCAAATTATACAAAGTCATCCGTAATTATGTATAGTCTGAGCTTGGTTCAAGAATAATCACTATATTCCATGAACCATAAAAAAAAAATCGTAAACGTAAACAACAACTATGTATGCAATGTGCACAAACTAATGAATATATTTCATATTTTATTTGCCTTGGGAATAATGAGTACGCGGATGACATAAGGACTTAATTAACAGAAAGCCGCGAACGCAACGGTAAGAACAGCCGAATATCCGGAGACATGATTAATCGTTGAATAATTTAAATGTTTTAGCTGTCGGTACTAAAAAGAAAGGTAGGTGCCGATATTCTATGAATGAACTGACGGAGAAAGACGTCCCTAATGAAATTTTGTTCCCTCGTGCGTTGACGTCACTTGGTAGTCTATTGAATTTCCATTATGATCTGTCTATTATTATGTGCCGACAAAAATTGATTCGTAGCCAATATTGTTGACGAATTTTTTGATCTTGTATTATAAAATCGTATGGATGTCGGAAATTATTTGAACAAATAAATAATTTTGTCTGCATACATAACATTTTAGAATAAACAATAAGAAAAATAAAATTCTAATAGAACTTTTAAACTATTTATTACACCAAACAATTAATTTCCAATTTTGTTTTTGTTAAATATAAACAATTTATTTTCTTTTATTGGTAAACACGTCAGGTTTGAAAAACATAACCCAATAATAAATATTAATTACAAAACTATGTACTACGAGGTGTGGCAGTTTAATTCACAGATTGGTACAAAATACAAGAACACAATTGAAGTAATACAAAAAATGTGTGATATTTATTCAAAGTAATTTCCATTGATATTAATAGGTACACTTCATGCAACGTTCTAAAAGTTTTTGAAAACAGTCAACCAGTGCATCCGAAGAAATTGTGTTCAATTCGGCGGTTACATTTTTTTCAATATATTCTACGTCTTCAAATCGTTTCTCTTTGAGGACAGTGTTCACTATAGAAAAGAAGAAACAATCCACTGGTCTCGAGAAATGTCCTCAAAGCGCTTCGTCTCAGGATCGCACTGAAACGTCCATGATTCACCACCAGTGACAATGCAGTTAAGATAATTTACTCTGTCACGACAGTTCTGAATAAACTTTTCATACGATGTAACTCTTCTCTGTTTTTGTTCATCCGTAAGATTGTGTGGCGTGAACTTTGCAAAAATCTTCCTCATTTTCATCATTTGAAGGGTCATTTGTCGTTCTAGTGTCATAAGTTCACGCACTTTTGCGTTTCTATCTGCATTTCGACAGACCGTTTGTGTTGTAATTACTACATTTACCATTCTGTTGCCCTAACTGTGGATTTATCTCTGAAGAATCTATATACAATTTAATTTGGTACAGATTGCATATTTCAGACAGATATTTAAATTTAATTTTACCGCCTAAAACTGATTTCACCAGATACAGGTTGTAATTTAGACTGGGGGTCTGTTCAGAATTTCGTCTCTCCTTTTTGGAATAAGGTATAGTAGTAGAACAATAAATCCAAAAGAAATGCTTTCTCAATTTTTATACTTTCTATTCAATTAAACTTTAAAGTAACACTTTAAGCATTAATTTCACAAATATTAATTTTAATAATTTTTTAAATAATGCAACAGAATGTAATAAAGTTTTACTTACAAAAAAAAAGGGTAAAAGTAAAGGGAGATCAATTATCTTGTACAGTCTAACATGTCAAAACATTTCTTCTACATTCTACAGCCTTGAACTAAATGCTCTTGTTAAGAAATAATAAAATTCTAAATTTGTTTTACAGTATACTCAAATATAAAATATAAATATGAACATACATACAGGCATATACATTATTAAAAGCATATGAATATTTCCTAATAATACCGATTAAAAATATAATATTCTCTAATTTCGTTTTTTTAAAATTTGCTAATTTTGGTACTCACAGTGAGACACTTTTTGGTGTTGCCTATCTATTGCATTTCTATCAATACATTTCTAGACAGACTAAAATTTGCTTCAACACTAATCACTAGGGATCAGCAGTAAGGGGCGGAATTTATGTTATAAATGGTTATATTATAACTATTTATAACATATAAATTCATCTTACTGGCTGGAAATAATTACCAACCAGTACTAGGAAATAGATTGCTATAATTTAATAAAAGAAGAGTTTTTCAGGCTATTATAAAGTTCTTAACTACTTCAAGTGAATGTTGATAAGTTCCAAAACCTACTTGACTTGTTGGACCTAAAATTAAGAAAATATTTTAAACTAGGATCCTATTCCAACAGTATTTTGTCTGTACTGCAAAAACAAATTGAATAAACAAGCACGTGCAATCTCTAAGTGATTTTTGTTGATTCATGAACAACATTTGTAATGACGAAATAATTTTGAGAAAATTCTACATTCGCTCTCGAAGTAACAATGCATCTGGCACAAAAAGTATAAGGCGCCATCACTGGTAATTTATAATTTTTAAACCAAAATAGCGTTCATACTAACAGATAAGTTGGAGGTGTTATATTTCGTCTAGAGTGGTGAACTGTAAATGCCGCACACGTAGCAAAAGCTATTGTGATTATTTGAGATGTACGGGATATTGTTGATATACACATTACCAGTTTTGTTCACAAAAAAAAAGATAAGGAAGACAAGCGTAGATGGCCCGTATGTATAATTAAATATAAATGGATATTATTAGACAGTGAATTGCACAATAGTAGCAAAATTTAAGCAGAAGCGTTAAATTACAAACTAAGTGCTAAATGCAACCCTCGTCAAATTTGTTACTAAAGAAAAAAGGGAAGCTGAAAAACTGGAACAATACTTTTGAATAGCGCAGATCCAAACAGAAAAATCAACGTTTTAGTACCCACTCAAATGATTTAACGAAAGCCATGAGTTTATTTCAAGATATAAAAAGTCATTTGGTTCAAATGACAGAAAATGGGTTCCAAATTTTCACAGGGATAATGTCATATGTGAAGCGGTTCAGGTTAAACAAGCGCATTTAACATGATCTTACGACTACCTAAGTAGTCAGAATAGATGACTTTGTCTCCTCCAATACACGGTAACAACTCTCAGAAATGTCTGTAATCCGGAACCTAAAAACGGACAAAGTCATCATCAAACCATAGACGGTTACTGCTAAGAATAAATATGAAGAATGCAATACATATGGCACATATAAAAATACAGACGAGTATGCAGCTAATAATTATAAGTATCCTTGAAAATTATTTTGAAGAGGACTGGTTAATATTAAATTTATTATCTTGACAATGCCGCCCCATATTCGAAGATGTCATCAAGTACATTCATTGCAATGGAAGAAAAAAAATGCCTCGCTTAACTGTGCTGTCAGGTGAATTTTTTAAAACGATATACTTCGCAAGAAACATCTTACTTCTTACAGATTTCTTCTCTAGATAATCTTCCTCTTTGAGAATCTATTTTGTCTAAAGTTTAGGTAAATTTTTCATGCGTTTATTATAAAAAGCCGAAAGCGTGCTGAACCAGTTGCGCACTCATTGGACTCGAAGTGCTTCTTTTAGCAGTACAAATAACATGGTGATAAGTAAGGCTGCATGGTGGATGCTTAAGGTGGCCATCTCGCCCATCTAAATTACATTGCAAACATGTTGCGAACATATTGCACCAGAAACCGTTAGTAAGCCACAAAATTACAAAAAAAAAATACGAGCATAATCTACAAACTTATCTCCAGGGGACTAGGTGGTTTTAATAAGGGAAGTTTGTTCGATTAATGTGGAAAAAAATGTTAAAAAACAGGAAGTTTTTATACCAAAAATCTGCTAGTTTATTCCGTAATTTCTTGGAATATATAGATAATTGCCAGATATTAGATAGCTTACCCCCTGGAGAAATAAATTCTCTTTCTTTTGATGCTTGATACAAAGCAATTAAGCGTATTTTATAGCTGTCTTGTGCTTTTAAATGTTTTCACCCATAAATTCCGATTGATTTGTATCTAAGAGACATATTCTTATGGGAAAAGTAGATTTCGTTTATTATAATCACTGTGGTAGGTCAGCAATTCTTAAACAGAGGGCGCTGCCAACGATCGGTTATTGTTAGGCATGTTGAGTGTTACAAAATTTGAATGTCTACGGCAAATATAGACTCGACATACTGTAAATTGCTTACTCCGTCATACTCAGTTACATTATATATGTGTTTGTCAGGCATCAAAAGAGTAGGTATCTTTAAAGAAAAAAAGGTTACAAACAACATGCTCTTCAATTACAAAAAATCGAAAATAGAACTCAGGCGTCTTGGATTCTCATTTAATAATAAATCTACTGAAAATATCGGGCCAACAGAGTATTTCAAGTACCTATTGTTCAACCATATTTTACGAAAAATATTTATGTTTTCATGATTATGTACCGGCTGTTTTTTTATCTTTGATATCATTTTGGTCACCTGCAACTTTCTTGTTTTTAAAAATATCAGAATGAAGCAAAAATCATTTTGCATAGGTATCTATGAAGTTTTTTACGTTTTAAAAAATAAAACAAAACACTAACGTTTTTCCAAGATATTAACCTAACTTATATTTTTTTAAATGGAAAGCCCTAAATATTTTCGGATATTTCGCTTTTACATGAAATTTCAAGTATATTTTATAAAGCATACCCCATACCTATCTTCAACGGTTTGCGAAAAAACGGCGTTTAAACATGCAACAAAGAAAAATTTAGTTTTGTAACCCTGTTCTTAAAGATGTCGAAATCAAACAGAAATCATTTTTCATAATTATTTAGAAAGTTTATTTTTAATAAAACAAAAGATTAACGATTAACAAAGTAACAAATTATTAAAAAAAACAATTTTACAAAATTAAATTATTCTAAAAATGGCATGTTTAAACGCCGTTTTCTCGCAAACCGTTGAAGATAGGTATGGGGTATGCTTTATAAAATATACTTGAAATTTCATGTAAAATCGAAATATCCGAAAATATTTAGGGCTTTCCATTTAAAAAATATAAGTTAGGTTAATATCTTGGAAAAACGTTAGTGTTTTGTTTTATTTTTTAAAACGTATAAAACTTCATAGATACCTATGCAAAATGATTTTTGCTTCATTCTGATATTTTTAAAAACAAGAAAGTTGCAGGTGATCAAAATGATATCAAAGATAAAAAAACACCCTACAGCGTATCTCAAAATACATGCTAATCTGAAAATACCTTCTGATTTAATTTCCATTTAATTTGCAGTCGATTTCCATAAATTTGCTTTTAATTTGCAACATATGTACAGTATGTTGCAATATACAGGGTGAGTCATTAGTAGCCGTTTCTTTGATTGCTCCTTTATGTTTTAAATTAAAAAAAAACAATTAGAGAAAGTTTCATGGTTGCTTAAGGCGCATATTCTAAAAATACATTAAGCCCTGACGCACTTCCGGTTTCACCGGAAATGCATGGAATTTATTTTTTTAAATGACACTATAAATTTTTGGATTTTTTAGTACTGTTTAAAATTGTATATTCAGCTGTTTTTCCTTTTCAAAATTGGGGCAATAGTTTTTGAGTTATTAATTTTTTTTTTTAATTTTTTGACCAAAACACGTCCAAAAAAAAACATTTTGTCATTGTTTTTAATTACATTTTTGTCAATGGGCAGCAGATAAATCAGCCTGACTTTCCCAATTTTTTGTTGTTTACCGACGAAGCTACCTTCTATTAAAATGGATACGTTAATCGTCACAATTTTCGTTATTATAACACATAAAAACCTTCACTTTATCACACCTGCAAACTTTCAAAATTGTTGGTCATTCAGTGGTAGTTATTGGTAGTTACATAATTGGACCTTATGTCTTTGATGAAAATGTTAATGAAGGAGAGTATCTTCGTTTTCTACGGACGGATTTTCAAATCTTGTTGAAGACATGAACATTATAATCAGAGAAGAGTTTATAAGAATATGTAAAAGTTTTATACAACATTAGTACTTCTTTGGAAAACAGAATACTCACGTGCATTGCACAAACTTGTGGTTATGTTGAACATATTCGTTAATGAAATTTGTTTTTCTTACTTTTGATTGTTGTTACGTTGCACAATAGTTGTAGGTTATTTAAATTGCGTTATTTTGTTGCAAAATTTATTTCTATTAAAGTTGTAGGACATCAATTTATAATTTTGAAAAACTACAGGCATCTGTTATGAACAGCTTCAACAATAAAAGAATACGAGCAATTAAGCAAATTAAATTGAAGATAGCAGCGTTGTTTCATACACGTTTTAGAGAGGCGGCATCTTCAAATATGTCAGTAAACTTATGCTTTATTATATTTGGTTGTTAACCAATAGTTTAAGAAATGAAATACTGCAACTGGATATTGCCGAAATTAAAAAAAACTGAAACGCGATGCCCTTCATTCTGTAAAATTATTACTTTTGGGATAGTGGATTTAACCTTTACTTTGTTTGACAGTTGAATAAAGAGGTCGGGCACCATTCCAGCCTTCCATTGGTTGAACGAATATTTCGGCGTATAGAACAACAACGCTCGTAGTTTTTATTAGACCGCTAATTGCTCCTATAGTGATTATCTCAGAAACTACAAAAGATAGGTACAGGACATTGTTAACAAAAATTAAAGAGAAAAAAAAAGAAACAAAATGCCACAATAAAATACTTCCATTAAAAAAAAAATAAGTTTTTGGTATATCAAAATTAGTAGAAGTAGGCTTTGAAAAAACGTTTTTGAGGTATTGTCGAGTCAACTTATACCAAATGATGCACAATTTTCTTGGCTACAAGCACCACCAAAGTTTATGTTTTTACTTTTAAAAACAATGTGAAAATGATTCTTTTCTGAACACGTGTTTTGGTCAAATATTTTCAAAAAAATGTTAAAATTGAGAATGACATATTATTTTGTCGAGACGATGGTTCATAGCTAGGCAAGGATCCGATAAATGGTGCTGTAGTCAAGTTACTTAAGAAATTTATATAAAAAGCAAATTTGCGAGATATTTCAAAAAACTGCTATTCGATAAGAGTGAAAGTCAGTTGCAGTCTGATGAGTTCGTTTAGGTGAAGCAATTACATAGACAAGACTGATTCGTTTATTATTGCTGATATACTCCCAGTAGCCGAACATATCACCGATAATAAACGAATCAGTCTTGTCTATCTAATTGCTTCTCTAAAACAGCCGTCACTGGCGAAAGTGTTATTTCCGGTCCGAATTTTGAATTTTTTTTTTACAAAAATATTCCAAATCCATGTTTAAATACTTTTATACTGTATAAAATGCATAATTTTCGTGATATTTTCAAAAAATTGATATTCGATTAGAATAAAATTGCTAGGTACTTTCAGTTCGAATTTTGGAAATTTCTTATTACAAAAATATTCAAAATTGAGCTTTCAATATTTTCATACACTCGATATGTTTGTCTAGAATGCATGACTTGCGATATATTCGCAAAAACCTGTTTTACGATCAGAGTAAACACCTACTTCCGGTAGGAATTCTTTTATAAAATTGTTTTCTAATTTACTCTTGATCACATTGTTATACTTTAGATATTTGCCTAAAATTAGATATTGCTATTATTTGTTTTCTTCACTGATATGAAGTACTACTCCCGATTTATCGATTTCACTGAAAATATAATCAGATTTCCGAGGGAGATTATATTCCTAAATATACACTTCGGTATTGATGGCTTTTGCCGTTTGGCCGCTATCATAGTCAAACAGTGAGAGAAATTTTTTTTTGCAAACAAATACATTAATTAATTAACTCGAAAATTAATGCATAATGACGTATTTCTACACGCTCGCAGCTGACGTAATAGAAAATTGAAAAAAATTGTATGCAATGGTTATAGAAGTATACTTTTTGACAAAAGAACCTCAATAACTCAAACTTAAAAATTTAATGAATTGAGATCAAATTTCGGCCACTGGTCGACCACTAGTATTAATTATAAGGCAAGTTATTTAGGTACCTATACAAAATTTTTAATCTATTTTCTTCAATCCTATAATAAAAATTACTTACATACGTAAGAAATTTAATTCAATATTCTGCAGATCTCGTTTTTAATTATATTTTAGTAAATTATTATGAACGTGGGAAATCCACACTGTCGGATAAATTTTAGGGTGGTCTTTCAAATTTTTTTCCAACTGAATCGAGCATTCTAATAGCTGATACGGTATCAAAAGTAATACAAAGAGGGCATTTTATAATATCCAAAACTACTTTCTGAGCACACATGTAGATTTAACCTATTTAATTAGAGTGTTATAGGTATGTGAAATAGGTATATTGATTGTTTCTCTTTTTCTTACTTTTACACACACAATAGGCCTTGTGTTTCTTACATTGACAGGTTCACTACTTATGGGTTTTCTTAAATAAACAGTTCATTTTTTAGTCAAATTTGAATAAATACTTGGCGAAATACTTCTATAAAAAAACTATTTATCTATAAGAATAAAAATGTACTGCCTCTGTGAAAGTAGATTTTTTTATGCAAAAGTTGTTCCAAACTTACTTCTGAATACTTTTGTATCCATTACACATTTTGAAAAAACTAACCATTGACAACATACTTGGTAACTATGTATTTCGCGCTCAAGTGTTACTTCTCATCTACTAATCTAATTCTTCCAACTAAGACATGGTACATGCTCAAGTTACATAACAAAACACAAAATTTACCAACTTTGCCAAACTCAAACCTACTCTCTATTCCAAATAATAAGCGAAATACCCATGGTGACCATCAAAATTGAATCAGCCTATATATTCCTTTTTCAAAAATGCAATAATCACTAAAAAATACCTATTTATTATCTAAATCAAATAGATAAAGGACAGATCTACATAGGTATTTACAAAACAAACATTATATGTAACAGTATGTTCCTATTATTCTTGTAAGGACGCAATTTGCATTTTTACAATTTAGAGTAAATATCAATGATTTCAAAATAGACACATATTCTATTAAATCGTGTATGAGACAAAAACTCTGTTTTTTGTCTCATACACAAAAAAAACAACGGTCTGGTCTGCCAGTCTCTGTATAATTTGGTTCAATCTAAGAGATACGTGGCGTTAGTACTGCCATCTTTTATCCAATAAATTTGTTTTACAAATAATATCGCTGCTACTGGCAACCAGATGGCTAATTAAAATACAGTCACGTATGCAACACATAATACACGCCTAATGGTTAGAAAAGGATAGAGCAATGTGACGATTCTCTTTCTATTAAACGGCCACCTTAAGTGTTTCCCACTGCATTTTTACCAGTTTTTCCTTAGTCACACGCATTGTGTGGGACCTTCCGTTGTCATCTCACGGATGGGACAATATTGTTTCTTGCGTCGATAAGGAGTCTCCCTTAATGGCGGAAGCCGCAGTAGTATACTACACAGTCCGACGTTCGCTCGAAAACTCAATAAGCAATACCCTTCTATAGTCTCAGAAGACAGTTACTAACGCTAACAAGCGAATTTCCGTTTTCACGACCCCGCTTGAACTGGAACTGAAAGTATATCTTCCCCGAACCAGGCCTGCTGTCTACGTTGAATTTCAGTTGGTTTGGTGTTTTCACGATTGAAAAACTATATGATGATGCGTTGCCAACAGACAACAGACACATTTACTTGAGCGTCGCTCTTCGTGTGAATTACTAAATGAATCGCTGGACGAATCTCTTGAGCATCACTCAGTCCCCCACTCTGAGCATCACCGTCACTCAAATTCAATCGCCTTACCTCACACGGCTCTATTACATTCTTCCAATATAAATTAAACCAATAATAATAAAATAAAATTTTTATAATATGGCTGAGTATAATTTCTTGACTGCTTCAAAACTATGTAAGGTTATATCTATCATCTTAAGTATATATTTTAGTTTGACTGTTACATTTTTCTTGTATTACTCTTTGCATTTTTATAATCGTATAGTAAATTGACATACTCCATCTCTATGTGTACAGCCTCAAGGGAAAGGAACTTTTATTTATTATTTACATTGCATAATCAGTTATGTCCCTAAATTCAACAACATTTTGGGAAATATTTATTAACCTTACAGTGAAACTTATATGCGAAATATCTTACGAATGAGGTTACACAGATTATAAAAATATAAAATAAATTAACCATAAAATATATTTATTTACACTTTAAATCCTAATACTAAACACATAATTATGTAGTTATAAAACTTAGTTATATACATTTAAAAATAAGAGCCAGATGTAAAAAGAGAATAATTCTTGTCCTTACGTTTCAAAATAAAGAGTTAAAGAGTTAAACTAGGTTCATAAACGGAATAGAATATTTTCTCTATTGCGCTTACATAAGCGGCTGTACGAAAATCTGTTCCTAAATTAAATTCTTTTGCAGCATTGAGCATTTGCCTAGCGGATCTTTCCATAGTAAAGGCTAACGCTGATTTGACTATATCTTTTTCGGAAGCGCCAGCTATTCTCTCTTTGAAATTCTCCGAAGGAACTATAGGAATCTTTTTCATTCCGTCTTGTCCAAAATGCCTTTCTATAGATTCTTGTACAGATCTTAAAAGCATGTAATTTGAATCGCGGGTATATTTGCATGTGAGTCGGCCAAAAGAAGTGTGATTAAGATTTTTCAACCATTCAAAATACGATACCGTAACACCACCTGCGTTTGCGTGTAAATCTGGTATTACTATAATATTCTTGGATAAGAGGACTTTATCAGCAGATGGTGTGATAGGACTGTTGGAGCCTTCCACGATTATTTTAGCCTTAATCCTAACAGCAGTTTCCTTCGTGACGAGACTTTCACATGCAGCAGGAATCAGAATATCACACGGTTCGCAAATTAAATTCCGTCCAGTGTAGGGCTGAGCATCGGGAAAACCTACAATAGTCCCTTTCGTTAAATTATAATGTTGCAATTCTGAAAAGCTAATGCCCTGCGGTGAAACTATACTACCATCTATTTCCGAAACGCCTATACATTTAGCACCAGCTTTCGTGAGATATCTCATTGTGTGGGTACCAACACTGCCGAAGCCCTGTACTATAAATGTTTTGTCTTTCCAGCCTGTCATAAGACCAATCGCCTTCATTGAGTCTTCATTATTAACCATTAAATCTAAGCAGTAAAAGATACCTCTACCGGTAGCTGAGGTGCGCCCGAATATACCGTTTTGATTCGGTGGTTTTCCAGTAACACAAGCATGGGCATTTAAGTCTCTGTAACCGAAAGTTTTATGATATGTGTCTGATATCCAAGCCATTTCTCTTTGAGTTGTCGCCATATCAGGTCCTGCCACGTCCAAATCAGGTCCTATAAACCCCTTTCTTGCTAATTCTACCGTATATCTTCTTGTAATCTTCTCTAGTTCATTAATAGAGTATTTTTTTGGATCAATACGGACTCCTCCTGCTGCTCCACCGAAAGGCAATCCAACAGTTGCACATTTAAATGTCATTAAGCTCGCTAACGCAAAGATTTGATCTCTAGCAATATTCGGAGAATACCTGATACCACCCTTACACGGTGTCATGTAACTCTTATGATTACAGCGATATCCGCGTATCATTTCAAAAGAACCGTCATCTCTTTTTATGGGAAAATTTAGTTCTAGCATTGCATCGCATTCCTCCAAATACGACATAATGTTGTTTACCTTTTGTTTTCGAGCAATTAAATCCATCGGAGCTTCCCCTTTCATATGCTTTAGTGATTCTATTAGCTTCTCCTCAACAATAACTCTTGCTTTATGAAAATTATACTGAACAATTTCATAAAAAGTTGGCTTAGACATGTTGGGCACGTCTTTTAGAAAATCTGGCATTTTTCCAATATCGGAGTATGTACGGATTTTTATGTGTAAATGTCTTTTGCGCAATATTTTCATCCATATACGAGAAGATATTTGAGTTAAACTCATGTTACTTTACACTACTTTGTCCATAAATTCCACTGTAGAATATATAAATATAAGTAATTAACAAGACAAGATCTTAATTTATTATTATGTCAAAATTAAGTAATATTATGATCGACTCCATGGTAATATAGAAAATCGCAAGGCTACTTAGATGATTCAGGAAGTGACTGACTTGTTAAAGTCTGGAATACCGGCCTCTCTCTCTCTTAGTCCACGTTATTCTAGTGTCACGCTTCTCGGTGCGTCTTACTAGGAGTTGCTGTGGATGTCTAGGAGGTTTCAGAGTCTTCGAAAGAGAAAATCCGGATTATCGGACCAGATTTTTTCGGTTATTGTTATAAGGTGTAGGTCTTTTGGGTGTCTTTGCACGATTTACGACGTGTTTTCGTCGGAATTTCAATGTGTTATAAAAACTAAATACCTACATGATAGTCTGTGTCTTCCTCGAGGTTTTTCCTTTAGTGCAGACTATTCTACGTAACTGGCCTTTTGGAAGAACATTTTCGTTAGTTTCATTATAAATGTTTCTAGTGTGTTTATCTTTGCCATTTCTCAGACAGTTACAATGACAAGCTGCAGGCTGCGATTTTATACACTGAGAAAAATGGATTTCTTTAATCAACCAATTTGAGAATGTCATATTTTTATAAATTAGGTCAACTAATAATGAATTAAGGAATTATATAGTGATGCAATCAGAAAACCTTCAAAAAATCTCATATTATTTTACTTCAAGGAAGATATAAAAAATGTTGACTGAAGTATAAAATTATAAAGTGACATTGACTTGTGTCTATTTAACATTCAACTTGGTTGTCCATGCGTTGTCCCAAAAATACCATATGAACAAAAATTATTTAGATAAGGGATGGCCATAGTTAAAAACACCATGTCTTTGATAGGCTCAGGTTGTTGATTCTACATTTTAATTAAATATCAGTTTTTATTTGAAGTTTTATTTGACATGAACTGAACATGCAATGAATCTAACATGCAACGTACGTTCAGAATACCAAAGCAACCCTTTATCTAAGTAATTTATGCTTGTTAAAACAACTTAATATTTTGTAATTTTTTGTACAGTGCCTTCAAATACTTTCCTCATTAGAGTAAACTGTTTTTTAAGTTTTGTTTGTAATCAATGTTGGTGTACATGCTAAGCTTTTGAAAACTTCAAATTCTGACAGCTGACATACTTAAATTCAAATTATAGACGTCTATTATTATTTATATAACCAAACTATCAAAATTATGCACTATTACCAACCACTAAAAAAAACATGGCCGTCTCTAATTAGGAAAGTATTTGAAAGCACGATATATTACATGTACCGTGCTATAATACAAAGTGAGCATTTTGAACTGTCCTGAAGTGGCCATACTGATTTTAATATAGGAACACAGTGTTATTGGCAAGCCTCTTTTATTTATTTTTGACAAAAGTGATGCCAAGAGGGGTATGTTTATATCCGCCATTGGTGGGTTCATTACCTGCTTATTTGTGTAATATATATTTTGTATTTTATTCTTTATTATCGTGAATAACAAATTTCGTATGTTTATATATAGTTTATTTTTTATTTAATACCTTCAATACTATCATTTGTAGTTAATTTATAGTTTAAGGCAAGGAATTTCCATATTTCCCATTTAATTTTTACTAAGGATTTAGCTGTTTTATCTTTAATTTAGTACTTAGTATTTAATATGGTTTGATGTGCCCCTTTTCATTGCACGAATTGGAGTAGCAAGAAGAGTGCAAGGCAATTAGAGGCATAGAAGAGGAAAATTATCTTTACACAATTGTAGCTAGGTACATAAAGTTATTAATTTCATCCAAAATTTGGGGAATATAAATCTTTTAACATTGAAAATTGTTGATTATAGGATACAAAAAGAGCCCATTAGCAGGAATCTGCGGATAAAGAAAATAGATAGGCCAAATTGGGTTCCAAAGGAAAGTAGTATACTTTGGTCTAAGCATTTTGGAAAGAATTGCCATTATAAATACACTCTAACTGCTATATACCTCAGCGAAGTGCTATACAAACATAAATTGTGAAGCAAATGCATCATTTCCTTTGGTTACAGTGGAATTGTTTATTAAATATTGTAGTGTTATTTTAAAGTTTATTTCAATAAAAGTGCAGAAATTATTTCTTTTGGGTACTACTAGAAGGCGTTACATAAGGATCAATATTTTGAGGTTACAGCAGAATCAAATTCATCAATGTACAGTTCTGTGCAATAAACTGGCGCACACTTAATGTACGATTGTGTAAATATGACTAAGTGGAATGAAGACACTACAATTAAGTTTGTAGAGTTGTATAGAGAACAGGAATGCCTCTGGGATGCGAAGTTGCAATTATATAAACATAAACGGGCGAGAGAATCTGCCATAAAAAAATTGGGGAAGGAATAAATATCGCAGATTTAAAAGCCACAGAAGTAAAAAATAAAATTAAAAATTTAAGATCGACGTACAACCAAGAAGTATGTTGAAACATGTTGGAGACATTCTCATGCAGTTTTCATATTCTGCAGCATCTTCAACAGGAAGTACTTTTAAAAGCATGCTCGAAGCCCGTGTGTGTTTCTCCTAGCTAGCTATTTTCTTACCCACAACTTTTTTTGGTGATTTTGTTCTTGTTCCAAGATGCCTATCATCTCTTCACATAACATTTCCACACATGTACTTATTTCTTTTTTTTTTAGTTTTAAAGCACTATTTCGATTAAATCTCATTTTACATGACAAAAAGTTTACGCCTTAAAACCTCAAAGTTTCTTAAAATATACACATCTACTCTAATGTCTTAATTTTTACTAGAATATGTGTTGACGCTACTATCTTGCAAAATACTCTCTTCCAGTACTCGGTTTTAGTAACTCGGCTAAGTTACTGGCACCCTGTAAATTAGCCTTAAATGTACAAAAGTGGACGTTTCAGCGTAAATGAATGGGCTTGGTGCAGCTATGAAGGGCCAGGAGTTTGCTTCACGTGCGGTTAAATGCTGAAAACTATATCCATATTCTAGGAAACGTAATGGTGCCTTTGTTCGTTGATTATATCCCGAACATTTTATTTATCAATATAACAAACGTCCTGTGCACACGGCTAATATTGTTAGAACATGGCTTGGTATAATAACATCGAAATTTTGCCGTGGCCTGCTAACAGCCCAGATCTGAACCCTATTGAGAATAACATGGGGTTTATTATCTAAGAAAATTTATACCCAAAATATTCGTTTTCTAAATGTGAATCATCTTTGGGATACTATAGAAAATGCGTGGGAAGAATTAGCGGCGAATGAAAATTACGTGCGGAAATTAATTAATTCAATGCCCCATCGTTTAAATTCATTGATGGAAATGGCAGTATGACTAAATATTAATGTTTTCTTGTTTGGTTTTTGAATTTATTTTTATTTGAAATTTATTTTTTGGGTTGAATATTAAAGAATTATATAATATAATAAATTCTATTTAATGTTAAGATAATATCTTTACAAACGATAATTTTAAATAAAATAATGATCGAGATAAAAGACACTCAGAACCAATCATTTTGACAACCAATGTCAATAATGAAGGTATTATTTAACCTTTTAAATACAGGAAAAAATAAGCCATTATCACAATGGCAAAATTAGTTATAAGACGTGTACGCCACTTTATTGGACAGAACTGTACATCGAAGTTATGTGACGGCCTTATATCGCGCAGCGACAGCAGATACAGTTGGCCTTGTCTAAACTTTTTACTATTAAGTTATACTATCTTCTAGTTAAAGTGATCTGTGTCTTGTACACTTCAAATGTCATTCATATGTTCAGAATCTCCCTACTTTATAATAATTACTATAAAGAACTCAACAAAGTCGACAATTCTATATTTAGGTTTTTCTTTTCAAATTCTACTGTTGCTTCTACTGCTTAGTAATCCTTTATAAAACGTAAAAACCTACGAGTAAAGATTGAACAGGAGAGAGTCTCCTTATAATAATAATATTTGTCCAAATGTGGTAACTCAATATGGCCGCCTCAATGCATAGAATATGTATGTTACATGTCAGATGTAGTGTCAGATATATGACAAGTTATTCAAAATACTCATTTTATAAACTATGATTGGTCAATATTGCCATAACGACATGCCTTAAAGTGGTAACTCCGTCTAAATAATACCTATTCCCCCACCAGTTCATTATCACTCCTGTTCTATTCTTTCCTCGTAGGTAAAAACTAAGCTTCTTATAAATAATGAAAAAGATGTCCAGAACGATAAAATACATACCGGGTGTAGAATGGATTTTCGTACATAGGGATTTTACATGCAAAACTAATAATTTGCGAATATTCCCTCCCCTAATTTTTTTATAGGAAAATGTTAAACACAAAAATTATAGAGCTTTAAAAATAGGTCCCATTTTTCTTCTTCTTTGCTTACTATCACCCTCCGGGTCATTAAAGGAAAAAGAATTGAAGAAATGATACAAAATAGCAACAGCCGTGACATGTGACAACAAAAGTAACAAAATTCATTCATTTAACACAACAATGTGACAATTTTAGTAGAGGCGTTTAAATCTGTTTTAAGCATAGGTTTTAAGTCGTTTGCAGAAAATAAAAAACGTGCTGAAGAGATTTTAAAATTTTATTGAACGTGGTAATAAAGGTAGTTGTAGTAATAACTAAATTAAATGCTCAAACAAATCTCCGTTGACAGCTGAGCAACACCCCAATCTGTCGTAAAAATTTCTTCTAGTTGCGGCCAGTTGATAGTGTGATATTTGACGACATTCTGCAAGTATTGCAGCTCTTAAAGCGTCGACATTTTGATACGTCCTTCCATTGTATAGCCGATCATGCAATGTGCCCCACAGAAAAAAATCATTTGGCGAAAGATCCGGAGATCTTGGAGGCCAATTAATTTCTCCATCTCGACCTATCCAGCGATTTGGGAATACATGATTTAAGTACTCTAAAACATCGCGCTGGTAATGCGCCGGACATCCATCATGTTGGTACCAAAATTCGTAATTAATTCCCAATTCGTCGATAGCTGGCCCGACTTCTGCTTGCAAAAAATTTAAATACGCAGCACCAGTTAAGCGGTCTGCAATAAAGAACGGTCCAATTATGTGAGGACCTAGTATGCCAGCCCAAACATTGACATTACCCCGGTATTGCGTATGAGTCTGCAACATTAAATGTTCATTTTGTGTGCTCCAGTAGCGATAATTTTGTTGATTTGGTTCACCAGTTAACTGAAATCGACACTCATCGCTGAATAAAATCCTAGATAAAAAGTTTCGGTCATCATTGGCCATCTCCATCATTATTTCACAAAACTGCATTCTTTTTTCTTTATCCTCCTCGAATATTTTTTGATGCTTTTCGTATTTATAAGACCGAAACCGCGGATCTTGACTCTTTCAAATTTTCTGAGCAGTAGTAAAATGAATCCCCAAATTATTACCTATTTGTCTTAAGGAGACATTTTTGTTCTCTACAACGCTCAAGAGAACGGCATCTACCTTCTCTCTACTTGCACCAGCTGTTACATTCTGGCCTTACATTTCTTATTAACAGTGCCGTTGGTCTCAAAGTGCTTGACAATTCTATTCAGGGTGTTCAAATTTAGAATTGGTCGCTCCGGGTAGAATCCAGCAAAAGTTGCTTGTATGTCCCTAAAGACAATCCAGAGTAGTACCATTTAATAAAGTTTACTTTCTCTTCTTGGCTATAGCAATTCATTTTAAGAATCAGCAAACTTATTTTGATTGTCAAAACGTGACATTTATTGCTGACAGGATTCATGGCTAGTACTAATCGGTTCATTCCTAATACTTTTTCTTCAAGTCTAGCAGGACCAGAAGGTGTTAGAAAATAAATATCAAAGAATTTAGATACATTTTTTTTGTCTACAACTTTTGTGTTTAACATTTTCCTATAAAAAAATTAGGGGAGGGAATATTCGCAAATTATTAGTTTTGCATGTAAAATCCCTATGTACGAAAATCCATTCTACACCCGGTATATAATATGGAACATGTACACATTTAACATTTCTTGAATTGGTCCGGAAGTTAATGATTTAAGTATGGCGTGACAACCGAAAATATGCACGAAAACAAAACGATTGTCTCCAGTTTAATATGTCAAATATGAGAAAGAACAATTTACATTATTCAAGAACCGTAACAGAGAAATTTCAATCTACATATTCCCATGACGATGATTCTCACAATAAAGGATATTTATCTATATAATATAGGAACTACGGTGAAGCGAACACCGTAAATCCTATGAGGTTGTACGAGTTTAAAGGTCAATCGTTTTCTTCGCCTAGGTAATATTATTTCACGCCATGTAGTTTTTTCTTTATGGAACATTCATTATGATCATTGCTATATGTACAGTTGTTCAATATCAAGATACAAAGCTTATGGCTGTGGGCTGAACTCAATATTGGAATTCGAGCTATTGCGTTTTGTAGATAAAGTACCTGCAGTGTTTAGAAAACTTTCCCATTTTATTATATTATTATTATTATTATTATTAACGTTTATCAGCCGATTATAAACGCTCTGAATCGTTGCCGAACTGGGTTTTTTTTCAATGTGTTGACTGCATCGAAGGAAAGTTTATGAGTTTCACTGGCAGCAGCTTCCTCGCCTTCATTAGAACTATTTCCGCTGCACTGGAAGTCTCAGAAAGATTACCGTGATCTGTAGCTGATTTTCGAAACCGGTATTTTTGCAAATTATCGTTAATGCAATAATTGCAATAAGTATGTGGTTACATTCCGCATATGACTTTCGTAAGGAATTCTATTATGCACCCGCATTTGGCACCGATCTACTTATTATGAATTATTTTGAATTGACCAATCAAAACTCTGCTGGTGCCAAATACATAGGCAGAATGTATAAATGCGTCCCGTACCGTTATATATACCACGCGATCATTTAAATTCTAAATTATAGCAGGCGGGATTTTTTTTATTAGGTTGTCCAGAATGTCAATTATTGATTAATTAACATTTTGAAACGTCACTTTGACAATTCAAATTGTAAATTAGTATGTACTTATATACCAACTTAATTTAAATTTCACAGCCTGCTCTAATTTAGAAATAAAAAAAAATGAATACATTTCCCTCGGAGCCTATACATCCCTCGGGCTTCGCCCTCGGGATGTAACTAGCCAACCTCGGGAAATATACTATTCATATTTCCCTAGTTGTAATAATAGCTATATTAGGCTTATTGTACATTATCGAAAAGCTCTTCTTAAGGACAATCTAACTAATTGAAAATCCAATATGGCCGCCATAAAAAAATAGTTATTTATGTAACAAGTCAGTAAAGTGATACTTTATCGAACGAGTCTGATTTACGAGCCAAGCGAGTGAAGCGAGCGCGGCGAGTAACAGACGAGTTCGGTAAAGGTACTTTACTAACGTGGTGCATACAAAATTTTATCACCAACCGTGAAAATTGTTAATTTAAGAAATAAAGATATAATAACTTATGACAGTTTATGACAGTGACAAACGATTTATTTTTAAAGTCATCAGTCATGGCTACGCTGACAGATATTAGCGGCAGGTACAAGTACTTTATTGTACAGTACGATAAAGTGTTCCTTTACCTCCGTAAAACGCTATGGTAACGCATCACTTTACTGACGGTTGGCGATAAACAATATTATTATAGATTACTATTAGTTGCTAATACTTTACCGCCTTTCTCTGTTTTCCATATTTAATAATTTAATATGTTTATTTAAGTGAAAGAGTTAGTTTATTTGACACTTTTTATTAATTAGTTTTCCTGTACCTTTGTGTATATAAATACAAAAAACAAAAATTATAACTAATAAAACCCCTATTTTGACAGTTTGTAAATGAAATTCTAATATTTTAGTAAATAACTTTTTATGATTATACTGAGTTAACTTTAAAATTATTTTAGATAAACAAGAATTAATCACTAAAATATTAGTTTTGTTCATAAACCAACAAAAAAAATATTCAATTTGGATAAGTATGCACTATACTTGATTTCAAAATTTGCCGCCGTTTATTTACTAACACAATGTTTAATAATGAGATGTTGAAAAGTCGAAAGTCGAATATCGGTATAATACTTTCATATTCTATTTCACATTAGTAGATAAATATATTCACTACAACAAAACACATAACACCATGTGTTTAAACAAACCAGGAGACCATAACGGGGTGAGACTTTACAGTACCAGGAAAATCGATTTTATTCATGTTTCTTTCACAAAACAAATCTGTACCGGTCAAACTAAACGTCAAACGATATTAAAAATTTAAATATCATTACAAGCACATTGCTTACTCGAAAATAATACTCGCTAATAAGCTAAAGTTTTACCTTCCATCAAATGATTTTCGTATTGTCGATTTTCTTTGAATAAGAGACCTACTCTTCCTCACTACGAAGCATGGTAGAATTAATTTACTATATTTTGCGTTGTTACAGCATGAACCAATATAAATATCCTAAATGATAAAGTGAAACGATTACACGAGCAGATACTACATGTACTTATTTTAATTTTGTGTGTTTTTCCACTGCATTTAACACCGCATTAAAACATGTAGATTTCCGTAGAGAACCACAAATGCTTCTCTACGGAAATCCGTCAAAACTGTTTTACCACTGTAATAATCAAAGGAACTGCGTTATCGTTAACGTTTGGCGTGAATTATTTTTCATTGTTTCTGGATTATGATAGGAGCGTCACGATGCACCCAAAACGAATTCACTAATAGTTCACAATTACAAACAATATCAAGAAATTTCTTTTTGAAGTACGCTACATAAGCAAGATTCAAAATAAACATTTTATAGTATTTCATATTAATACTGAATATAATTTGGAGCACTAACAAAGCCGAATTTTACTTTCTTATACGTAGTATAAGGAAGTATTGTGATGATGAAAATTTTCGACCTCGAGATTTTTGCAGATGTCCACGTTTTGAAGTCCCCTGATACCGAAAAAGTGGTTTTTAAAAAATGTCTGTGTGTGTGTGACCACGATAGCGGTCAAACCGCTGTAGATATCAATTCCAAATTTTGTATTTACGTGTACAATCTCCCTCTTGAGATCTGATTAGTTTTTCAGTAAAATCGGTAGACCGGAAGTAGCAGTTTACTTCAGTGAAAAAATCGAATTTTGCCAATATTTCGTCAATTACTAAGTTTAAACAAATTTATAAAGAATTGAAATGTACTCAAAATTAAATTTGAGACAAATTATCTTAAAAGAGTTTTTCGAAATTCCAACCGGAAGTAGGTCTTTTACTCTTATCGAAAATCAGTTTTTTGCGAATATCTCGCAAGTCATGCTTTCTAGGCAGGTACATTACGAGTATAAAAGTATTCAAATTATAATTTTAAATATCTTTTGTATAAAAAAAATTTCAAAATTCGGACCGGAAGTACCACTTTCACTCTTACCGAATATCGATTTTTTGCAGATATGTCGTAAATTATGCATTCTATATATATTTATAAGAATACAAAAGTATTTAGAGTTGAATTTGCAATATTTTTTGTATACATGAAATTTCAAAATTCGGACCGGAAGTGGCACTTTTACTCTTAGCGAGTAGCACTTTTTTTCGAATATCTTGCAAAGTATGCATTCTATAGCGATTTATTAAGAGAATGAAAGTACTTAGAATAGGATTTTGAATAAGTTTTGTATAAAGAAATTCTTAAAATTGTATAGTTTGAAACGCTCATACGTATAAGAAAGTCGTGTGATGGCCACACCTCATTTTTTAATAATGTAAGCCTACTTAAATAGTATTAGACATACATTATATTATTATATTTATATTGTAGCTATATTTATAGCTTTAACGTTACTATATTAATAAATTAATTTTTTGGATTTTTCGTTGGAGGACAAAAAAATGTCTTTTCAGCTTTACGCATCCGTCAGGGACGAGATGGAGCACGGGAATTTGAGAAACTTGAGGAGGAGATTGTTGGAGTACGATTTACCGACTAAGACGTCAATCGGTAATCTCTTCAAAACAAGTAAAAGGACTGAATCTCATTATAGTTGTCATAAATCATAGCGGATTTACTTACCACCAAATTTAAATACTTCAAAATCAAAAAAGATGTACAATTCTTTTGGGAATAAAGAACTGAAAGTATAGAGAACATTTTTTTATTAAATCTTTAATACAAAGTTTAACAGTGCAATCAGATTCAAGACTGCAGACGTTTGCAGTTTTTGTTAATAGCGAAAAAACAGTTAAACACGTTAAAAACTGAAAAAGAAAAATGAATGTTATTATAAAAATTCCTAAAATGCCTAAAAATTCTTCCGGAAGTTGCTATTCAAGAAGCATTTTTTTTTCAAGCAGTTGGCTCTATATAATTTTTGTATAACCGATATACAAACATTGCATCCGATATATTGATATTTGGATAGAAAGTGGAGCAAACAGAGGTTCCAATAAAATCGGATCTGCTCCTTACAACTTTACTTTCTTATACGTAGTATAAGGAAGTACATATTGTGATGACGAAAATTTTCGACCTCGAGATTTTTGCGGATGTCCACGATACCCCTTGATATCAAAAAAAGTGGTTTTTAAAAAATGTCTGTGTGTCTGTGCCTCTCTCTCTCTCTGTGTGTGTGTATGTGTGTCTGTGTGTGACCACGATAGCGGTCAAACCGCTGTAGAATCAATTCCAAATTTTGTATTTACGTGTGTAATCTCCCTCTTGAGATCTGATTAGATTTTCAGAAAATTCGGCAGACCGGAACTCAGTGATAAAATCGAATTTCGCCACTATTTCGTCAACTATCAAGTTTAAACAAATTTATAAAGAATTCATATGTACTCAGAATTAAATTTGGGAAATATTTTATTATGAAAGTTTTTTGAAATAAATAAATATATTTATCAAGAGCACAAATATCTTTAGAGCTACATTTGAAATATTTTTTGTATAAAAAAAATTTCAAAATTCGGACCGGAAGTAACACTTTTACTCTTAGCGAGTAGCACTTTCTTTCGAATATTTCGCCTAGTATGCATTCTATAGAGATTTATTAAGAGAATAGAAGTAGTACAGTAGGATTTTGTTTATTTTTTCAGAAGATAAAAGTTAATTTAGAACAACTTTTGTATAATTTGAAACGCGCACACGTATAAGAAAATCGTGTGGTGGCCACACCTCATTTTTTATTAAAGGTTAATTACCGAATATGTACTTAGACTTTTTTGTGAAGTCACATTACAAAAACGAGGACTTTTCTTATACGTGTGCGCGGTCGTAATTTTATATACGAAAGTTGTTCAAAATTTAGCTTTAAGTACTTTTAAGCTTTTAATAAATCTGTGCGGAATGTATCATTTGCAATAAAAAAAACTCCTTTTGATAAGAGTGACAGACTCATTTTCGTTCAAATTGTGACTGTGATTTCCGGTCCGTATACTTCTACAAAAGTTGCTCCAAATGAACTTCTAAATATTTTCATACTTGAAGTAAATTGTATAATTTGACAGGTATTCGCAAAAGGCTACATAAAAAAAATTAGAACTACTTTCGATAGGAATTTTGAAAAACTTTTTTTATAAAACTATACTCGAATTCGCATTCTTTAAATATTGCTTTCATGTATAATTATCAAAATTCAAAATTTTTTCTTCTTCTGACTTTTTGAAGAACAGGATGATTAAATAAGAAAGAGCATTTTGAAAGGAACGTTTAAAAAGCAAGATTTTGTAATAAATTTAAATAAAAAACTTTTTAATAATGGTAAGAAAGCAAAAATTTCAAATATAATTTTATTGTACTGTACAAACAAATTATATATATACACCAGTAATAAAAAAACAAGTTTTTTTTAAATTGATATCAATAAAATTATATATTTAGCTGATGATCTTTTTCGATACAATGGCAAGAGAGATCTTTGTACAACTTATTGATATTTTATTTTTTATCTACTTTCCCATAACACTAAATTGTGGACGCCTTTTCATTTTCTGGCCTTTATCATTCTACCTAATTTTAATTTCTGTAATTGAAGTACATATTTGTAATGATTTGCCATGCACGAGTTTTCCAACGGCAATGTTACTTTGTCATTTAATTTATAAAAATAAATTCTTTCAGCTTTTCATTTAACTTTAAAAATATACTATATTTAATGATTTGTTTATTGCTTTCGATATTTCCATTAAGCAATAAACAAATCATTAAATATAGTAAATGAACAAACAGAGTTCGTACTTTCCCCTGTTATTAGGGCTGTTTCTCGTTAATTACTAGGAAAACCCCCATAATACATAACTCCCTTATATTATTCACAATGTTACTCCCACCTTACTCGAATTATCTATTCTAATTTTATGTAAAACTTGTCTTGTTCAGTTGAGAATGAACTGAGAAGTTCGAAACAATTGTCAAAGCGTATTTTGTAAATAAAATATTAGTGAAACAAATAACCAAGTGTGAACCTTTTTTTACCTTTATTATTTAATATGTTTCACCAAGTGCCTAGCGAGACCTCAATCAATTATATAACTTTTTTAAATCAAATAACTAACTCCCAGTTAGTTCCCAGAATTGCGCCTACTGCAGAAAAAAAAATTCCCGATAATCTTCCCTAAACATTTCATCCTTTTTTCCTGCGGTTTTTTAGATCCTCTTACTGAAAAATTAAAATAATTATTTTGATGGTGCCTGGGGCGTGATTATGTAATCAAAACATCAACAGGTTTACAATACTGAATTTTTGTTCTGGCCAGAGCACCCTCCACAAAAAAGTCTGAGTATTCGGTAATTAACCTTCAATAAAAAATTGTAAAGAGCAGATCCGATTTTATTGGAACCTCTGTTTGCTCCACTTTCTATCCAAATATAAAAATATCGGATGTAATGTTTGTATATCGGTTATACAAAAATTATATAGAGCCAACTGACTTAAAAAAAAGCTTCTTGAATAGGAACTTCCGGAAGTACATACTTTTATGCAGTCTAGATTTTATAATAATATTCATTTTTCTTTTCAGTTTTTGACGTGTTTTTTGGCTATTAAGACTCCTCACCGTGCTTATCACGCTAATATTTTTCGTTTATTTCAGATTTTTTAGTAATTATAGATGTTTTTGGCTATGTATTATATATCAATTTAAATGTCTTTTTAATGTCTAGACTGCAGCGTTGGAGTTTTTTGACTAATTCGTATATGGCTTTTGTAAAATAAAAAAATATAGAAATTATAAACTTTAATTACAGATTTCGGGATCTAAAATTAAGTAGAATACTATGAAACTTCATAGGAGAACTAGAGCTAGTAATTATAAGACTGTAGTGTTTTAAAATTTATAATCGAATATAATTTTTTTGATATATTTAAGGGTTTATAAAAGTCGCCTTTACTCCCAATTGAGCAAAGATTTCCGAATAAAACTTTGTATACTTATTCAACGTAATATTTGGTATTCCTAAATGTAAAAAGAAATTATTAAAAGATAGCTTTAGCAATATTAAGAGGTCGGGTTATATGACACATATAAACCGCCTTGTTTAACTTCAAGAAATAAATGGCACAAAATGACAAGGGAATAATTCGTTGAAAACACAATTTGAATTTTTTTCTCAAATATTGAATATCTTTAATTTAATAATTTAGGCATATTATTTATGGAAATTAAAAGTAATAATTAAAATGGAGAATATAATATTGTCCATAGTAACTATCACTTGGAAGACTGTACAAGATCCCAAGATCCTCACGGTCATATGACAGGATCATTTTTCAAGTTTAAATTCATATTGTGTTTCTTTTAGGAATATTGGTCCAGTTGTTAAGATTTGTCAACTTAATATCGAAGGTATATCCAAAGACAAAAGAAATTCATGTAGCATCAGTGGATTAACTGGTTTCAAGAGGAGAATAGTATATTATTCAAGTGGAATATGACCACGAGTCCACCTTGTGATTGCGGAGCTGAGATTGAAACAGTTAAACATATTGTTGAAAAATGTCCTCTAGCTAAATTTAAATTTGGATACACGGACTTACATAATTTAACTCAGAGGCTGTTGCTTGGATCTTAACAACTAAAGACCTTTAGTTTTGTGGCACTGTGATGTAGGTTTTTTATTCTGCAGGTTTTTTCCTACATCCTAGACCAAATGGTGCAGTGTTTTAGAGGGGCTCCTGCAGTTATGGCCCTTCTAAATATATTTCTACTCTTGTAATATAATTTATATCTGTTTCTTTTCTTGTACCTGTCATGTAGTTTCATACGAATATACAATAATTATTAAAATGTAATAACACAGAACAATATTTATTATTGAAAAAAAGATTTTTATTCAGATCAAGAATTATTATTTATAAAAATATATTGTAAACAAAATTATATAATACAAAGTGCCTTAAATTTTTACAAATATGTACAAAAATAAACTTTCTGCTTTCCAATCAATGTTAGATAAGTTAATTTATGTTCCTATGAAGAAGGATAATTTTGATAATGAATTAGGTAGAATTTACACAATAGTCCAAAATTCAAAAGGTTTAATTAATAATCTCCTTTATAGTAAACAAAAAACAAAAATCATTTCTATGATCTAACCTATAGTTCCTCAAACTTATTCAACAAAATTTGCCTCTGTAACTTATATGGGTACACCTTCCATAAAAATCAAAAAACATTTACAAAAAACGACAGACACACTAATTTCATTTAGAACAAACAATACACTATTAAATGGTATTAAAAAAAAAGAAGATAAAATTGACAAGAATCTACAATCTGGGGTTTCAAAGTTAAATTGCGATTGTGGAAAAGCTTATATTGGATAAACTGGCAGATCCTTTTTCACGCGCATAAAAGAACACGAAAGAAATTATAAATTACAAAAAAGATTATAAGGGTAAAATATTAAATTGGTTAGAGAGCTTAGAAATAAATAAATTAAATAAATTAAACCTCATCTTAAACAACCAACTGGAAGTTAATAATTCACCATTATTAAATTTAAACATTTAAAAATCAATTTCACTGTCTTAAGGTTATTGCCTATATTTATGTTATATATTTATAAGTTGTTTAATTTCCCCGTAAGGGAATGATATTTTAGATGTACCATAGTCATAATATCAGTAAAATCATTTTTCACTTTTGGTAGTATTCTTATAACTATCATATTGTTATATTATAAAGGGCGGAATATATGCAAAGTGCATATATTTGCATATTTTGCATATTTTAACAAATTTCACAAAAAATTGCATATTTCGGCAAAAATAAAATTTGTGTGCATATTTTTATGTTTTTCGTTTTATGAAAAGATTAAGTGCGACCCTGTTTAGGTATTTCCAAGTAATCAGCTTGCCTAATGGAGAGCAGATGTGGTCTATTCTTTTATATTTATATTGTATAGTTTTTATTATTATATGGTTTATTGCCGGCATTTATTGGGTGTTTAGGAATTTCCAAGTAATCAGCTTGCCTAATGGAGAGCAGATGTGGTCTATTCTTTTATATTTATATTGTATAGTTTAGTTTGTCGATAGATCCAGTGTGAAAAGAGTGATTTCGAAAATACTTTATTTCAAACGCCTAAAATGCCGAAAGCCGCTTCGTGGATTAAAAATTTTCCTGAGTTGGAGTTTAGTGGGGATAAAGTGTTTTGCAAAGTTTGTGCCAAAATCATTGTTTGTGAAAAGAAGTTCCAAATTGATCAACACTTGAAAACAGCTATGCATAAAGCTAAGTTGCAGAAAAATAAATCAGTGCCTGTTCAGCAGTGTGTGCAAACCGCATTTCAAAATGTCAAACCAAAGAGTGAAAAGGAGGTGTTTCATCAAGACTTATGCAAAGCTTTAGTCGCAGCAAATATACCTTTGAAGAAACTGCAAAATACACAATTCAGAGATTTTTTGCAAAAATATTGTAATCAAAACATCCCTGACGAATCCACACTTAGAAAGAAGAATGTGCAAACAGTATACGAAACCGTAATGGGAGAAATTACACTGGGCGATGAACATTTTTATATTATTGTTGATGAAAGCACAGACTCATGTGGTCGATATATCGCACATCTTATGATTGGAGGGCTTCAAGAAAATGAGCCAGGGAAACCATATTTAATATCTTCTAAACAGTTAGACAAAACAAATAATGAGACCGTAACTCGATTTATTCAGCAGTCTCTATCAAATTTTTTTTTACCAAATCCAGTTCCAGTAGAGAAGTTTTTAGTGTTTTTGTCTGACGCAGCGCCGTATATGGTTAAAGTAGGCCAAAACTTAAAAATATTTTATCCCAATATGGTACATGTCACTTGTCTTTTACACGGGATAAACAGAGTTGCAGAAATTATTAGAACAGCATATCCCTTGGTGAACAAATTAATTTCAAATGTAAAGAAAGTGTTTTTGAAAGCACCTCTAAGAGTGCAGATCTATAGAGAGAAATTGCCAGGAGTTTGTTTACCTCCAGAGCCCGTAATTACTCGATGGGGAACATGGATTAAGGCCGCGATATTCTACGCAGACCATTTTGAAGCCATTAAAGACATAGTTTGAGATTTAGAAGACAATTCGCAGTGTGTAGTGCAAAGTCAAGCATTATTCAAAAATGTAAATTTAGCTAAGGAACTTGTTTTTATTAAGGTTAATTTTAGTTTTGTACCAGATATAATAACTTCGTTAGAAAGTAGGAATAAGTTTAAGAGAATCAATTAATATTGTTGAAACTTTTTCCGACAAATGCAAAAAAGTTCCCGGTGATGTAGGAAATCAAGTAAGAAGGAAACTCGAAGTTATTGTGGGAAAGAATGAAGGCTTTAAGTATTTAATGGAAGTCAAAAATATTTTTGATAGTAAACCATCCAACGAAGTAATACCTTGGCCTTATAACTTACTACCCAAATTAAAATATTGCCAGATCACATCGGTAGATGTTGAAAGAACTTTTTCTTTGTACAAACATATTTTTACAGATAGAAGGCAAACATTTTTATTGGAAAATTTTGAAAAATATATCGTTATAAATGCATTTTATACTATTTCAGGTTGAAAATTGTACCTATTATGTTTTTCTTTTAATTTTACTTAAAATAAATAATTTTTGTAAGAGTCGGCGTTTCTTTATTTCCATTTTTCCATGTTATATTCAAGGCATATAATTGCATATTTTGACAAATAAATGCATATTGTTGCATATTTCAGAGAAAAACGATGCATATATATGCGCATATTTTAACTGAATTGACGTGCATATATTCCGCCCTTTAGTTATATATTAAATTTAAGTTATTCAATCCCAACCCCCTTGATCTTAAAGTCGTTAACTTCATTTAGGTAAGATATATAATTGTTAACGCTTGTCACCTGATGAGGCTCTAGTAGACGGAAACGATCATAGTAATTAAACATAATCTGTTTTGAATTCATTGTGGAGATTATTTCATTTTCTACTTGTAAATTATGAAGTTTCAACACGTATCTCCATCGTCAATCAATTATTTAAAACTAATGATACATAAAACCAATGACAAAACACAAGAAAACAAAACCAGAATGAGCAAGCGGCGAAATAAGAGAGCAAATGAGGATTAAGACAGACGTTTTACGTTCCATGGCAAACCTTTATCAATATAATTTTTGATTTCGCGGTATAATATGTTCATTAAAGTTTATGTAATAATTCAAAACAAGCGAAAGTTAAATTAGAACTTAGACTTGGGGTTAATTAAATAATTAAAATATTTCTCGATTGAAAAATGAGGTTAGTTGTCAATAGATGCAAATTATATAAACGATGTTCTACTTTAATTTTTCTATTGCCCTTTATCGAAATGTGGTTATAACTTTTCAATTAAGAAAAATCATCAATAATTAACGATATCAAATTTTCCTGATGCGATTTTCCCAGTGTTTACAAAAATAATTCTTTTTTGTGGGTCAGGTAATCAACCGTATAGAAATTATCGATTTATTTTGGGATTAAAATAATAGCTGCGGTTTCGTGTACTAATTTTGTCCCAGCGCAATATGATTTCGAGCTTGCTCATTGTCACTCTGAATAGATGTATGTACATGAAAAAAACGTTCAAATCGCTCTCTTGAAAAATTAAATTGATGCATTTGTAGATCAAATTTGTTGTTTCCAGAAAATGTGATTGTATATTATAAATTTGTTTATATCTTTGGCAGACAATTTGTTCGAAGATATAATACACAAAAATTAGAAAAATTATTAGGTAGTACTACATAAATTTAATTTTTTTAATTAATTTAACAGTTATAAGAAATTACAAATAAATGTATTAATACACATAAATTATGAAATTTCCAAAAAGTGTTTGTCAAACTTTTGTTTGATAAACAAATTGTTTTGTACAATTGGTGCGCACCCATTCTAAGAACAAGTCACAGAAAAACTAACGCTTATAGAGGAGACAACTGTACTACGGGGCATGTGTGCATAGTATTGTAGTGGCATCGTACGGCAGTTCTAGAAAAGTATATATATTTTATTCTATATTAGCTAGATTTATGATAATTAAAAATCAGTTTCTACTTTTGTTCCTGTCGATAACAACTGTTTGAATCAAATCCAAATAGAAAATCATCGAAATAGTAAACATGTGGTTTTCATGAAGCCCATCTTTAGTCAAATTAGCCTTGGAAACAATTGTAATCACTCAACTGTCATTTTGCAACATTATTAATGTTCATAGCTGTCACACTGATCCGTTCCTTTCGTTTATATTTGATAACGATTTTTAGCATTCGTGACTTTGAAATGGCGTGTGTTGTTGTAATAGTGCCATCACTATTACTGTGCACAATTTCGAATTACGTTATTCATTTCTCTCCAATCCTGCAAAGTAAACCTTCCTGCTGATCCCTAGAAATTAGCGTGCAGCTCTTCAATTTTTGTGTGCTGGAGTTTTGCAACAATTTGAAAATACATATACGGTGAAGAAATGGTGTTGAAAGTTTAAAAATGGAAAAGAGAAGATGAATGATAATCCGCATCCTGATTGGAGAAAATCGTCGAATTTAAAACAAAGCACTTTCAGAAAATATTGGTATAAGTGTAGGATATGTACTCAGCATCGTATACAAATTGGGTTACAGCAAAGTTTCTGGGCAATGGGTTCCTCGTTAGATGCCTAGTGACCAAAAACGCTTGCAAATGAGCTTGCCCTTACTGCACCTCACGGAGTGTAGTCAAATGGTAATGATTTTCAACCATCCAGTAAGTTGTCAGTTTTGCTTCACGGCAATGACCGAGCTCATGTCGCCAGCGTAGTAAAATAAATTCTGCAACCCCAGAACTGGAGGATAGCTCAGGTTTATCAGTCATGTTTTGACATCTTTAGGCAATTGAAAAACGCGTTGAAAAGGAATCGTTTTCAGTCGTACGTGAAAGTACCAAATGCTGTAAAAGAAGATTTCGTCTATCAGCAGCTACAAGAATTCTGTGAGTAGAGTATACATCGATTGGTGAAAAATGGGATGTCTGGTTTAATTGCGGTGCTAATTATTTGTAATGATGTTTTTTTATTTTGTATAGACCAAAGATGTGTTTCAATTGAACATTCCTCGTAAAAATGAAACAGATGCAAAGGTTCTTTTTTTAACTGGTATATGACGTCAATTTTTCAAAAATAATTCATAAAGTTTAAATATAATGAGCGACTGTAATTGACTTAAGTGTTGCAATTTAGAAAGTTTCATGTTACGAAATAGGCAGCCTGGAAACGTTTTCCTTCATTCGTTCTACTACCAGAATCGTCCCTAAATATTTAATTTACAAAATAAACATCATTTTATAATCATATGATTATGCTTACGTACAAATGTATCATTAGCGATATAATGAAATAGCATTAATAACCTGTAATTTCGAATTCATATTCTGCTAAAAGTTGAATAGTTTATGTCAATAATTTTCAAAATAACTGCTAAAACATTGCGCTTCTGGGATTCTAATGTCTAATTTGACAATTAATTTGAAATCAAGCAGGAGGAAATTGTAAAACGTAAAAATCGCTAAACTACAAATAGGGGCGGCGTAAACAATTACTACTGCGGCCTCCTCAATCAAATGAGGCACATGGATCGACGTTAGAGATGAGACTGTCCCATGCGCGAGGTGCTACTCCTTCACAAGACCGCAAAGCTCCACACAGCGCGTGTGACTAAGGAAGAACTGGTGAATTTGCAATGGAAAACTCTTAGCATGCACCATATAGCCCCGACTTATCTCCATACGAATTCTATTTGCCTAGGTAGCTAAAAGAAACATTCAATGTTTTTCTGTATGGGGTATGGTAGTACAAACAACGCGGTTTTTATTAATCAGTGCTACTGATGTTGGCAACGTAGTTGTCGGTAGTACGTATTTAGCTTTTTTCGCATTCGTGTAGCTGCTTTTCAGTGTACTTTATTTAGTGTCAAGCCCCAATCTCCAATGAAGTTTCTTAAACCAGAAAAGCTAAATCAGTTATTGTAGTAAAGAAAAAATAAAAACTATATAATACTTGGTCACGTGTTGGCCAACATAATTGAGAAATTATAATATCTGAGAATTAAGCATCATATTTTACTGACTGAAATTTATACAATTCTAAATCGTTTATCATCGATTGCCTGCAAGTTCCATTCTCGTAACCGTCCATGACACGCAAACATTACTATCAATTGTTAAGCGATGTGTCGGCATCTCTTACATCTTATTCAGTGACAGCTTATTCGATTTGTAACATGATTTTGATTGCATGATCAGATTAAAACCTAATAAAAAGGAAGTTTGGATTTGTCAATATACATACAACATAAGATATGTATCAAGCATTTATTATACAAGAGATTGTAGAAATGCAAGATAATTATCCATAATAATCATAATAATAAGCTTTTATTTACCAACCCATTAATAAATAAGAGTATAATACATACAATAAGTAAAATTTTATCGTTAATGCATATATGAAACCAAATGCATATTATAATTTAATATAACATTTTATAGTTATATTTGAAAACGTCTGAAGTAGGTTTATGTTAAATTTGAAAGTACAGAATCCGCACTGTAAATCCGGATGGCTTATAAAGTATGAACCATTTATGTATATCTTTCATCACATGATGTAAATTCTTTTACAGTGGCAGTTATATAGAGAGGACGCGTTCTATTCAATTGTACGTCATTGATGACATTTATATGTTGTCATAACTGTATTAGAGAAACTAAAAAAGCTACTTTGTTAAATTGTATTTGAGGGCTTTTATTTCATTAGTTTAAATAGAAAATGTATAAATTGGTCGTAATATACGCATTCATGGCAAATAAACTTATAATTTCCGTTTCAATATTAAATTACACTGTTATATATTTTTAAAATGACTAATAGTTCAATTCGGTGTTGACAGATAAATCATATCTGTCAAAAAGGCGTGTGTTGTGTATATTTCTCCTGTCAAATTTTCGTGTATATTTTTGCTTTGATATACATTGTTTAAAACCAGTTCTTCTTAGAAGAGTACATCCTGTTTATTATTTATTCGCATCCTTTAAATATAATGCCGAAAGGTTTCTGTAAACAGTCGAAGCTTTTTACAAGCTTTTCTACAATCATTTGTTAAAATTAATGTGAATAGCGTAAATATTGGTTATTTTAAATTTTATTATGGATACGTTATTAAACATTTAAGGTTTTTCGACAATCTAAATCAATATATATAATAAATAAGTTGAGAAAGACTGAACTTCAGAATTTCATAACGGAAATTATAACTTGAAATTTCACCGCAGTACTCCCAAACAAATGGTTGCAGTTTCAATGGGTATCTGTTCTTATATAGTTGATGAAATAGACACCCATCTTCTAACAAGTTTCTTTACGGTTTATTCCACATATTAGTTCATAACATTATACATGTCAATTATTATTCAATCTCATATACTTCTCTTTTTTATCCGACGATCGGGCGAAACCATCGTCAGCGATTTCTAAAATAAACGCTGCTTTTGGACATCTAAAGATGGTTCTGCTAATGCTTAAATTTCTCCAGCTAAAAACTCACTTTGGAAAATGATAAGAACGTGAGGCGTTATTACATTCTTTCATTAATGTTTAGTCCAGATACCTATCATTGTTCCACTCTTAATAAAACTCTCATTTCCATTCAAGAAGACCAGAGACCTTCAGGAGAGTCACTACCTTCCTTACTGGAAGTTTGAGTGAACTCTCAATAGATCTCTGTCGAAGCGAACCGTCTAAATTCCTCACAGGTTGTTGTCGATAACTAATAAACGAGGACGTTTTACAAAAAAACAAGAAATTTTTTTTGGAACACACTTTTACTTTTACAAAATACTCGCTAACTTTCAAACTAGCCCTTGAAATATTTTTTCTGCTTTGAAATTGGTTTCTCAAAATTACTGTCCACGCACTTTTGTAACATTGGGCGAGCAAACTAGTCGGTAGGCAATAAATTAGGTGAATAGTAGACTGAGACATTAATTCGATGACGTTCTCCTTCTAATAATTATATGTTTGAGGTGTGCAAAGCATCGTCATGATGGAGAATGTTTCGAAGTTGTGCAGAGCATCGATATTTTTTTGAATCACAGCCGATTTTGGTAGACCGCCACAAAATTCATCATGTACGAACTAAAGACCAAGACGAAATCTTTCGAACAAATTGTAAATAATCTTTTCTGATGAGATTTCATTACCAAATCGTCAAGTTCAGTCAGTCTGTTGTAAAAGAAGGCAGTTAAAAGAAAGTGAACCAAGAAACCATTCTTTTTTGTGTGGGAGAAGAGGAATCGTTTTCCTATGGACTTCAAACCTTCCGCATCAATTGTGTCTCGATTGAATGATTCCACAGACGATAATAGTTGTGTGCGCTGCTCGAGAGTGTTGATAAATTTTGCCCATGTTGAAAGGAAATTATGTTGTATCGCAACCACTAAAAGTATGAAGAAAAAGTATGTTGTCGAGAATGCTTTATGCTAGCCATAGAGTAGAGTGTTGCTGATGTATTTCCCTTTGCCGGTTTTCAGAAGTATTTGTTTGTTTTGTGTTGCGTGAATCTACTGGATCGAACCAAAAAATGGATGTCTTTGCCGATTATATCAATGGAGTCATGAACTGATGTTTCTCAAGTACAGTGGTTGTGATTAAAGTATATGGGTCCTCTAAGTTGTTTCAACATATATCACAAGCTCCATTCGCTAGGGGAAAGAAAATAAAGAACGTTGCTGTTGTTTATTTTCTTTCAGCCAAAATATTGGGCTCAATACATATTACAAAGAGTTCGTTTGATATCGCGACAAATATCAGTAGGTAAGAAGTTTATATGATCTAAACTGTAAAGCGTCAAAACAAGAAATGACCAAACAACAATTCCGTATCATGGCGGGGAACCGAGTTATATCAAAAACATAAATTTACCACTTTTTTCAAGAAGGCGAAAAACGCACATACAAACAATTGTTTGATAATTCGAAGTTATACTTTTCTATGCCCCCTCCAGACAATATAAAAAAAAAATGGCTTTCCCGGTTCACTTTCTCTTTGCAATGTACATACAGACTGTACTAGTGAAATTTCCGTTTCTTTACAAAATTGTGTTTTTTTAACGCTCACTGTAAACAAACGGTTCAACCATGTCCCACACTGCCAATATTTTCGCAATAACTAATGCAAAATTTTACGAAAATATTAATGACACATCTCAATAGTGACACGTAGTGGTCATCTGTAAAAACTCAAATGGCGCCCCTTGTAAAAACATTAGTAAAGATTGTGGTGATTCGAAAATTTTTTTTCTGTATCCACCAATTTACGATCATTTTCATTTTTTTGCTAGTACCCCCTTTTTATTTAATAAATATACCTTCAATTCTACTGTGTTAATTATTTCAAACGCATTTAATTTCCAAGAATTTTCTAATCGAACAAAATAACTCCCACCAATTCTGGGTCTTTAAAGAGTTGAGTGGCTGACGTACTTAAAACCTCCATCCACGATTTTATTGAAAGGTAGGAGAATAAAAGTGAGGGAAGCGAAGCAAGTCGATTTTTTCCGGATATCAGTAGGTATGAATGGCTGACACTATAATTTTCATTCATCTATGTGCGTTTTTACAGTCTGACGTGTTCGTCGATTTTACCTTCTCCTATCAATTACTCATGCTAGAACATTGTCGGTGAAGTCTTCGTTTCACAGCACCATATGATTCAGATCTTGGGCGCGACTCCCCAACAGATTTCGAGATCGATAAAGCCCTACATTCGGATGCGTCCTGCCCTTCACTGTGTCTCATCATCTCGCATCACTTAACCTACATATCTACCGGCCGGTAAACTGTCGCATAGCTAGCACCACGTGGTCACAACTGCATGCATCCCTGAAATATCTATTTACGACTGTATTTGATGGATATACATACACATAACATACAAGTGTGTGAGATGAATATGTTTGTCCTTTTATTCACGTTTCGGTTTCAAACAAAACGATTGTTCGGTCGGGTCGGAAGGATGTCTTTTTTTCTGTTCTTTCTATTCTCCGCATTCGCAGCAACATTTTGCATCGGAAACTAGATAAAGGAGGTACACATTTCTGAATACATTATACACATGGGACCTTGAGCTATAAGATAAAATGTGATAAGCGTGTACCCTTTTTATTAATGCTCCAATTTTAAGTTCCTTTTCACTATTGATATAAAATAATAAGGTGTGGGCACCACGCGACTTTCTTATACGTATATGTGTTGTTCCAAATGATGTTTTTTATCTTCTTAATAAAATAAACCTCTCAGTAAAAGTGTTACCTTCCGGTACTAATAATCAATTTTTTGATATAAAAGTTATTCCAAATGCAGATGTAAATAGTTTTATTAATCACGAACGAAGCGTAATGGAGCAAGTGTTTAGTAAAACGAGCGACTAGCGAGTTTATAAAACAAGCTTCATACTATACTTAATCTACGACAGCAAATAATCAAAATACGTAATACAAAATCACTTGTCTTTTGTAGCACTTGGTCGCACTACGTCGGTTATTTTGCCATACTGACACAGATACTGATGACAAACAACTTGATTGAGTTTCAGATGATTTTTGAAACTAAAAAACCTAGAGCTAACTTCAGCCTATGACTAAAGAGCCTGTTACTAAGTTCACCCCTTGACTAAAGCGCAAGAAGTCACACTTTGTCAAGGTGTATTTAAAAAATCACTTAGCGTCGTGAAAACATATACGGCAAAAGTAGAAAATACTTTTATACACTGAGTAAGTCTGTATAGTTTCCCAATATTGGCGCATCTCATCAATGTCTGCTTACTGGAGGCGGTATTCCCTCAGGAATGGAAGTGTGCACTTGTTCTTCCTCTTCCGAAGATCAATCAACCTAAAGAATTTAAGGATCTCAGACCAATAAGTTTGCTTCCTCTCATGTCCAAAATTCTGGAAAAAATCATGCATCACCAAATCACAACGTATGTACAGGACTACAGTATTCTACCTGATACCCACTCTGGGTTCAGGAGGGGTTATAGTTGTGAGACGGCACTTCTCGGAATTACAGATGACATACTGACTGCTGGGGATAGTGGCCTCGTAACTACTATTGCTTGACTTTAGCAAAGCATTCGACATGGTCGACCACTCTATATTACTTTCTTTACTTACTTCCGTTGGTTTCAGTAGCCGTGCTTGTCGTCTTGTGGGGAGTTTTCTGGAGCATCGTCGACAGAGTGTTGTGTTTGATTCGAGTGAATCGTCTGCCTTACCAATACATCGTGGTGCTCCTCAGGGTTCCATAATCGGACCACTTTTTTTTTCGTTGTATACACGGGACTTGATTGAGAGTATCAGCTTTTGCAAGACACATATATACGCCGATGATACACAGCTATATATGTCCTTTGACCCTTCTGACTGGGAGTCAGCTGAGAGGAAAATTAATAGTGATCTTGAATCTGTGTCAAGGTTTGCATCGGAGAGAGGGCTTGTGATTAATCCCGGCAAGTCTCAGGTTCTGATGTTCGGTGGTCCTGCCGCTTGTGATCGGATTAAACAGTTCATTAATATTGAACTAAGCAATTCAACTCTGCCTGTGGTGGGTTCTGCGAGGAGCTTGGGCCTGATCTTGGATAATAGTTTTAGGTATAGACATCAGATTAGTAATTATATAAGAAATGCATATGCAAATTTAAGAAAGTTATTTCCGCATAGGTCAATCTTAAGCATTAAAGCTAAAACAATTTTATGGGAAACTTTTGTCCTATCCCAGTTTACCTACTGTGCGCCTCTTTATCACTCATGTATCGATAAGTATACGGAATACAGGATTCAAAAAATTCAGAATTGTTGCTTGAGGTTCATTTTCGGTCTGAGAAAGTTTGATCGCGTTTCTCACGGACTTGGTCGCTTGGGATGGTTGAACATGTATAGTAGGAGGGAGTTGCAGACCCTATGTTTATTTCAGAAAATTATTCTTTTTAAAACGCCTCCTTACTTGCACAGAAAAATTTAATATCGATGTCATGTTCACAGCATCACAACCCGGTTGAGGGGCCTCATTTCGCCACCACCACATTGTACCTCACTATTGAAGAGGGCATTTTCGTATGTTATCTTTTCTAAATACAATGCATTACCTATTGAACTCAAAGGGTTGTCCTTGGCTGGTTCCAAGCATGGGCTTAGGAGGAGATTGACTGTGACTGTTGGCTGAATAATGTGTTTCTAGATAATACTTTTTTTTTCTCTAAGTTAAGCATAAGTATCTTTAGGTTATTTGTGTATATTATGCATCTGTAACTAGGTTTGTTGTATTTTAGGTTTACTGCAGTGACAAACCATCACTTTATTTTAGGCATAATCTCTTGTGAGGATTTATGCTGCAGCCAGGGTTTAGGTGATAGAGCAGTCTTCGACTGAACCTCGCCCTGTGACTTGCGAAGGTTAAATTGAATTATATATTATTTAGACATGTATGTTACTTTTGTACTTTCGCAATAAAGATATTATTATTATTATTATTATTATTATTATTATTATATATGTATTTGCAAAAAATAGCTGTTTGATAAAAGCAGAAGTGTTATTTGCGGTAAAAAATTTGTATATCTGCAAGATATTTGTAGAAAAATGTTTTTCAATAAGACTAAAAGAAAAATTTCTTTTTCATACAATTTTTCGCAAATTTACTTTTGACTAGTTTTGTATTCGTTAGAAATTAGTCTAAACTTAGTAGTTGACGAGATATTGTGACAAAATTTGATTTTTTCACCGAAGTAAACTACCCACACTGGAAATCTAATCAGATCTCAAGAGGAAGCATATACTCGTACATATAAAGTTTGGTATTAACAGATGTAGTCGTTTGGCCTCTATCACACACACAAACATTAATTTTTCGAAAACCACTTTATCGGTGTCAAGGGATTTTACCACGTGGACATCTGCAATAACTTCGTATAAGAAAGTAAAACGCTTGTTAAAGGGTACATTAATATCAGATTAGATATACTAAATAAGAATAAACAAATTATAATAATATGATGCACAACCACCGAAAATATATGGTTATCCTAAACTTCATAAAGATAATATCCCCTTCATATCCATACTTTGTCAAAATACCTGGCGCACATACTTTCAAATGTAATTGGTAAAAATGAATTTTACGTACTTAAACACTCATTCGATCTTAAAAACCTTTTGAAAAACACAAAAAATACAAACAATCATACATTATTATCTTTAGATATAGATTCAATGTACATGAATATACCACTAAATCTAGCCAAAGATATAATTAAAAAAAAGTGGAACACAATCAAAAATTTTACTGAAATACCTTTTTAATATGATTTCTTAGAGGTTATCGAATTAACATTAACTTCTACATATTTTCAATACAGAAACAAATATTACAAACAAATGGAGGGTTTAACTATGGGAGCACCTATATCGAGTGTGATTGCTCAAATTGTTTTAGAACCTATTGAAGAACAAACAATAAAAAAATTAGATTTCAAACCAAAAAAGAATATTGACGACTGCATAGAGTTTTTTCCGCACGACAAACAAAATCAATTGAATAATTACCATGAAAAATTAGGATTCACGATTGAAGTAGACAAAAATGATCCGATAAATTTTTTAGACATGACCCTAATAAAACAAATTAACCAGATTCAAACTACGTGGTATATGAAACCAATTGCATCGGGGAGATACTTGAACTACAGTTCCACACAACCGTTATCACATAAAAGAAATGTAGTTAAAGCGTTAGCAGCCTTTACATCACTAGTCCAGAATATCATCCAATTGTAATAGACAAAATTAAAAAGATATTAAAAATAATGGATGCCCAATGAATTTCACACCAAAAATCATTACACAGGGTTTATATACATTTTATTTACAATAAGGGGAAGGAAACGAGCAAGAATGCTAAAGAACAGACTGTCGAACCTAACGTACATTCCTATACCTTCTATACAAGATCTATCAAAAAAATATTTAGCCAAATAGTAAAGCCATATAACTTTAAAATAGGTCATCAAAATAATAATAATCTGAAATTTTTATATACCATACTTAAAGATCCAATTCCAACCCTCAGATAATCACATATTGTTTATAGCATCCCATGTAAAATATGTAACGTTTATGTTGAACAACCAAAACATTTATTGCAGGAAAGGCTGAAACGATATAAATGTGCAAAAAATCACCAGTCTTAAAGAAACATCAGACCAAATTAAACCATCCATTTCACTAATACCCAAGTTTGAACTAAGGAAACTAATACAAAAGCGAGGTGCATTCATGAAATGATACAAATAGCACATGATAACATGGTTAACGATCGAAGTGAAATCGATGGTTTATCTAAGTTTTATTACCCTTCTTTCCAGTAATGTGTAGGGACATGCTCAGTGTATATATTTATACCATGTGCTTGCCGGCGAGCTGCGGATAGGGCTTACTGTAAGATAAAACGACGACACCGAGAGTTTGTATGAGTGAGTACGAGAAAGCAATATACAAACAGCAGTACAGCTGCTATCTATCCTTGTTGCCCTGATTAAACGAGAGTCAGTCTAGCCCGTCTAGCCTCAGCGTAAATGTACTCGAATCCCTTCTTTTCCAACACTACACTCGACCAAAAAGCAGTTTGTATATTGCTTTCTCGTACTAACTCATACAAACTCTCGGTGTCGTCGTATTATCTTACAGTAAGCCCTATCCGCAGGTCGCCGGCAAGCACATGGTGTATTAAAACAAATTCATATACTTGAAAACAACAAAAAATTCTATACACAATATAAAGTACACAATAACACAGTAAAAAACCACCAAAAGTAAAATAGATTTAAAATACATTAACTCTAAAAACAAACTAATATTAATGGTAGACAAACCAAGTCAAATACGATAAATGAAAATAAGAAAACCAAACATTTCAACATATTTATATTTAAAAAATATAAAAACGCTTTTAAATGAATTGGTAAGTTCCACATTCAAGTTTGGTAATATAATTAATTAATCGATAAAATATTTTCTGCCATTTTAGATATCGGATCCTCTTTATCTTTGTTTTTGAACCTTTATTTTAGTGTTTTGAAATACCATAACATGGGAAGATATTTTAATAAAAATGAACTGTTCTTCGTCACTGCAGTGTAGCCGAGGAATAAAGTGGGAAAACCTTACTGTAGTTTTCAATTTCAAAATTACATTACATTATTTCTTCAACAGAATGCGATATTTATTAACAATAAAATAATTTATAAATCCAAATATTCAAGAGATAAACGGTAAAGTTTCCACGGCTAAGTTTTGGTGTGAATTAAATGCCCGAATAAGTGGAACCACGACTAGACAACACTGCGTCTATAAAGCATTAATATAGGCATACTAAAAACTGATAGTGATCATTTTCTCATACTGTATAGATAAATTACTATACGTTCGTTAATTTTGTGTGTAGAATGTGTACACTGTAACTATTAAATAATAAATTCGGAATACATTTTATAATACGTTTTTGAATCACTTGACGCTATTGTAAAATGAGAGTTGGATAATAAAGAATTTAACGATTTTTTTATGGTGTTTACCTCAGTTAACGATAAAATAAAGACGATGCGAGGAATAAAATCCGACAGAAATTGTAATCCCTGTACTCTACCCGTAACAATTTCAAGTAGTTCTTACAGAGTTACGGTAAGATCATTTTAACCTCACAGAAGAGTGCCCTTGCATCAAGTCAAGTGACTATCATCATAGGGCAAGTACTATCGATTTTATATACATAGTCTCCGTGCAACTAAAGTATTCTCTCATAACTAGCAACGGAAGTATTTGTATTTTAAAACTTTAATAAAAGTGACATGGGTATGTCTGAAATTGAGTGGGTGTAAGTCATACAACGGTATTTCAGTGTGGAAATGAACTAAAGAGGATTATATTTTTACGTTGTCTAACGATATAACAAACAGTTGTTTCCTTCCTTTTAGTAATCTATGGAAGAATCTGACCAACAGTCAATTACAAGTTTTTTTTTTTCATTTACCAACACAAAATATATATAATAATAAAATTATTTGATATTAAGATTATTCGATGTGACACATGGGAACGTGATCTTTTTAAAATAGTACTAGACAGCAAGTGCAAGAGGATTAGAAGGGAAGATAGATGGAGTGGATTTCACTCAACTCGTGAGGGTTTGTCGTATTTTCATGTCACCTTTACCACAACTGGCAGGTGTCGGTTACACTATTACAGTATATTTTCAGAAAATGTTTCAATATCGTCCTACATAGAAACGTGCACGCCGAAAGTTTTAGATCTTCCAAGTGTTATTTTCACAAAATAATATGAAAAGAAGACACACGTAATAATGCCATACGTAAATAAAAGATTTATAAAAGTAATTTTTTTAAAAAATATTTAATATGTTACATGTATAACATCCATAGAGTTTCAATTTTAATTATTTCACACAGAAGTTATTACTCTTAGATAAGCCACTGTATGTGAGATGTCGCTTAGAGCATAGGGAAATTTTCAGGACAGCGCTGAAGAATGGTTTAGAGCAGGCAGCCATCACCTTCCGAATGTCACTGTCGCTAGATAAATTAAAATATCATGTTTGACCCTTTGTGTTGCTAATATGAAATATCTCTTTTTCTTCAAAATTGACTAAGTAGCTAGATACGTTTCAAAAACATGTCTGGAGGTTAAATGTGCGCACATACCGAACACAGGGAAGCAACAAACTGCATTATTGGTAACTAAATAATGTAGGTAGTGAAAATGTTTTTAGTACAATAATTTTAGAGATTATCATGAGCTGTATAATTTAAAAATCAATTTTTTTAATGCAACGCTATACATTTTATGATAGACCTTTAACAGCTGATTAAAATTACGTTTGTACTGTATGGTGATTTTCCTTCAAATATTGTACAACTTCTGAAAAATTCCTATGAAATTACGATTGACGATAAAACAACTATTACTTAAATTTAACGTATGTGTCGACATTTCAGCGCATGTTCGTTAGGATTATATCCCATTTGCTCTGAACATAAAAATTGTGAAAAGGAAAATAAATGGAAAATCCTGGCAGTTAAATAGTAAAAATTTACTATTTGAAAACTACTTTCTGGGGCGATATTGCAAAAGTTATAGAATGTTAGACCTAAATAAATCATATTACGACTTATTAACTTAAAAATATGAGTTCCCATGACTTGCGTGGTCGAAGAAAATATGTTATTTTGACTGAAATTTTAAAATGCATTTAGCAATAAGTTGAAAATATCGCAGTTGTTGTGTATCAAAAAATTGATAAATCTTCAAATTTATATTTATCGCTTTAGTTGGAAGAGAAAATCGGTATTACAAGTATGTATATGAACTTACTTTACGGCACTATGAAGTATTGAAAATTAGAATTAATGAATATGATCCATGTTTAAGCCGAAAAGGAATTCAAATTATTTTCTGGCACAAGATTGCAATGTGCGCCTGACTGCCGATCCCTATTATCACTCGTAATGAGTGAGATCATCATTTAAAAATGAGCACAGTAGGTACTAGTGATATTATCACTATTACAGTGCCCAATATTGAATTACATTATTCATTTAAGTCCAGTACTGCAATGTACCCCCGACTGCCGATCCCTACTTATAAAAACTGTGAAACTGTGATCTTGAAAATAATAATCTATACCATGTTTTTAAAGATACTTATTTTTCAGTAAAGTAAATTTGAATACTTGTACTAACGGTTTTGCACTTATGTTATAAAAGTAAGTTCGGTATTTTGATAAATTTTTGATTCACTGTACGTACTTGCGATATATTTAAACTATGCATAATTCCTAAATTATTAAGCTTGTCATTTCATAAGTTTAAAAAATCATGAAAATTACTTGTTTGGAAAAAGAAACTATTAGTCTTCTCAATCATTTGACGTTGTGTTATGTAAGTCATGGTAACTCATATTTTGAAATCAATATCTGATTTATCCCCATATACAATTTAAATTTTAACAGAAAATTTGTAGAACTTCACTGCTACGTGTTATTATTTTTAAGTTCAGAGAATGGTAGGTATGCAATTCCTCGTTATCTCATAGCATAGCTGTTTTTCAAGAGCTGTACGATTTTAGATGAAAAATCATTATATTTCAGTTGAAAATCTATATTATTGATTTAATGTTCATTTATTCAAATCTTAAATGTAATAAAAAGTTGTTTTTTTATCTTCTTAATTGAATTAAAAAAATATATACAAAAAATTATTCAGAATTCTTTTCTAAGTACTTCTATTCTCTTAATAAATCTCTACAGAATGCATACCTTGCGAGATATTTGCAAAAAAGTGCTATTCGATAAGAGCAAAAGTGTTACTTCCGATCCGTATTTTGAAATTTCTTTTATACAAAAATTATAACAAATCGAACTCTAAATACGTTAGTACTCTCGATAAATCTATATAGATGCATAATTTACCAGATATTTGTAAAAAATCGCTATACGGTAAGAGTAAAAGTCTTATATCCGGTCCTAATTTTGAAAATTAAGCTTTAAATACTTTTATATTCATAAACTATGTGCCTAGAAAGCATAACTTGCGATTTATTCGCAAAGAACTGATTTTCGATCAGAGTAAAAAACCTACTTAGGAATTTCGAAAAACTTTTTTAACAAAATTTTTCTCAAATCCACTTTTGAGTACATTTGAATTGTTTATAAATTTGTTTAAATTCAGTAGTGGACAAAATATTGGTAAAACTCTATTTTTTCACTGAAGTAAACTACTACTTCCGGTTTGCTGATTTTACTGAAAATCAAATCAGATCTCCAGAGGTAGATTAAACTCGCAAATGTAGACTTTGGAAATGATAGCTTTAGCCGTTTGACCGCTATTGTGGTCACAGACAGACAGACAGACAGGCAGGCAGGCAGACAAACAATACATACAGACATTTTTTAAAAACCATTATTTCGGTAACAGGAGACTTCAAAACGCGGACATCTGCAAAAATCTCGAGGTTGAAAATTTTCGTCATCACAATACTTTCTTATACTACGTATAAGACAGTAAGTAATACATGTTTGTGTTAGTTCGAAGTTCTCGAATACTCTGTATAAATCTAAAAAAAATTACCATGTACAGCTCATAGTTATCCACAATTGGTGTGTTAAAAATAATTTTGGCTGTCTACATTATTAAATACCGATACATAATAGATTTTGTCCCGTATATTAAATTTTAGTCAAGACACTTATTTTATCTTGGGTTATGGGATCAAACCAAGAAGGTATCAACGACAATCGTGGAAGCCTACGACTTAGATTTACTTATTTTATATTTATAATTTAAATTGCCTCTTTCTTTTAATAGTATAACCCGAAGACGCTGTATGCTTTAGGTAATAAAAGCAAAACAACGCGGACTTGAGTTTATTTAAATTTTTTTACCGTCAATTACCGTCAATTACCGTCGATATTCTATTTGATAATCATTTGAATATTACATAGATTTTCAATGTAAATATTCTATTCAAATGATTTAATTAAAAAAAAACCTATCTACGATAATGTATAATATGTGGCATCGTCGTTCTGATTCTAGATATAATTATATAATTATAATTTTCTGCTTAGCACTGATAATATAATTACAAAAATTTAACCACGGCTGAGATTTGAACCCACTACCTCTCGATCGCTAACGTTTGCGCCGCTTTATCATTTATTTAACTGTCAACATTGTCGACGTAAGGTCGAGTGGGTGAACTTCGAGTTATAAAATATGCTAAATTAAAAGTATCAATGTTTATAACTGGCAATTGTATTATGAAAATTTATGTCAATAATCTCAGTTTATTAAAAGGGAACTTAGTAAGGACTGCAATATTGAATTTATGTAAATAATTATGTAGATGTTGTACCTGTGTGATACCACAGGAATGTATTATGCGTTCACATATTTGCAGCAGTAGTGCTGAAGAGTTGAAATTATATCACTTTGCACAATGGTTTCTAACCACAGACACGTGGTATGTACGTAAATTTAGGCGCATATGTGTTTTTCAATATCTATGTTATTAACTTTCAAACCGCAATCGGAGTAACACGGTAATTACGCAGAATTAAATGTTTCTTAATCAATTTCCTGACATACATATTTGATTATACGGAATTACCTAGATAGATTAAAGAATTTCTACGAGGCGCCTTGAGAAGGCTGATTATTTTATTAAGATAAATAATAAATATAAATCAGCCAAAATCATTTCGGAAATTTGTGGTGAATACAAAATCCAAATGTAACGCCCGGATTCCGAACTACTCATTAGGAGAGATGTTCAACATTTTTATTCGCAAACAGCGCGATTCGAAGCAGTTTAGATATCAATTGATTTCGTCAAATATGATAGTAATTGGTTGAGACCTGCGAAAGTGTCGAACTTGTGGAAAAGGTAGTTTATCACTATACGATATTTATGTTGTATTTTCAATTAACTTTAAACTAAATATTTTCCAATAGAAATATTCATCGATTTAAAAGAAGAAATAAATTGTAGTTTCACAATAGTATATTATGCAATGAACATTTAATGATAGCTATTAAGACACGACTAAGAAAATTCGCCTCGTATTGTAATGAATACGAGTGCCATTAAATGACTATTTTTTCTACGACCTCATAATAAAACATTATTTTTTGATCATTCCACTTCTTAAATTGAGGTTAAAATTTTCCATGCACCTTTGCGAATTTAGCTGGTAATAAATTGTTCGTGGTTACTAAGGCTTGTTCCATAATTTCTGGTGGACTCAAATTTTACGTTTCACTGTCATTATCCCTCATTTTTACCGTTTATATTTTCAAAAAAAGCGCAAATTTTAAGTACTTACTTGTAAATTGCAGAGAACTGTCACATTTATTTAATTTGTATATCTGTCAGATATGCAGTCGCCATATTGAATATTGATTGAATATTGGAATGTCGCATTCCTATTGGATATAAACTTGTATCGTAATGAAAAATCTGTATTCCTATTGGATATAAACTTGTATCATAATGAAAATCTGTATCGTAATGGACATCATTAAAGTACACGTTCGGCATATCTAATACAATTAAAGTATGAGAGTAGAAAAAAATAATAACAATAACTATCATTATATCAATGATAAGCGTTCCGCGCGTTTTTTTAGCAATTATTTATTTACTTTGTTAACGATATTTTAAATATATGTATATCTTTTGAAAAAAAAAAGAGTAAAGATGATTCTCCAGTTTGGTAGTATAAATTATTTTTATTCTGCCTTACACAATAGTACAATAAGAAACACGATATAACTATTTAACCCCTGTCTTTAAATTACAAAAAGGCATATTTCCGCTATTGTTTATCCACTTGTATCTTAGTAAATTTGTTCAATATATTTATCGAAAATGTTTGATAAACTTTCACAAAATTTGTCGCCATTTATTTTGTATATAAAATTGAAACAGAAAATTCTGATTTTCTTTTAGACAAAATGAATTCAATGGGGATAATCTACAAACAATAACTGGATGAAATAGCTCAAAACATTCAGAGATTCCATAGATGATTTTGTACATAACATCGTTGCTAAAACCTTCTAGTCAGTAGACTGTACTTTACATTTGACCAAAATAAATTTTTAGTTCCTGCACTGATTTCGTTCAACTTATGAATCACGTTACGAATACTACAGTATGTACTTATATTTCTACGTAATATATTCATATTACCGTATTCCTCGGGTTTCAACTCTGGCTACTTCATTTTTTAACACCTTAGTTAACGACCTCATCACATTGCTTGATTGTGCGGTTTCGCTTAAGCCGAGCACTGTAAGATTTTTTAAAAGTTACTACATTCTATAATTAATCATTTAGTTAAACATCGACAAATTCGCGATAGAAACGTATTTCAGATCTTCATATCATGTTTTCCAATGCAGTGAATAGCTTCTTATGCACATATTTCTATATGGCCTGCAAGAAAATGGGAACTTTAGGGCACGCATTCAAGCACTGGTAGGTTCACTTAGCAGAAGAAGTATTGAAGAATGCCTACGTGTTCTACCTAGAAGAAAAATTGCTTTAGAAATGTATAGATACAAAAAGCTTACTATTTACCAATTTAAACACCTTATCTGTTGTATCTTGCACTAATCATTCGCATAGACTCGAAATACCACCAATACGAGTTGCTTGGTACCTCAAATTAGAACGTAAACCCACAAGAAAAAAAGTTTCATCACAGGAAATCTCGTTTATAATGCAATGTCGTGTCACTTCACTAGCGAATCTGCGTTAGATGGTGTATAATTTTGTCTCTGTCTTTTATCTGAACTAACAAATGTAAATTCATCGTAGTTGATTCCGTGGTAAGTAAACTTTTCGAGTGACGATATAAATCAGCAGTAAGGGGTACATAGCAAGACTGGACTTAAATAAATAATGTAAGTCGTAATGGGCCACAGTAATAGTGATTATTCATTTAAATCCAGTCGTGTAATATGCCCGTGACTGCCGGTCCCTAGTAATTACATATATGTTAATAAAACTTCTACGGTTTTTTGTAATAACAAAAAGCGGGCCACCTGATCCCATTACTAGATTACTATTAGAGATAACGATGACATCTCATTTAAATGTGAATTTTGTTAAAATGTGTGAGAAAAACATTCACTTTGTCTGTTTGTCACCAAATTCCTCCCATTTAACTTAACACCTGGATTAAGGCTCCTTAAAATAAAATAGAGGATTAATGTCACTAAATGAAAACAATCAGATGCTGGCGAGAGGAGTTCGAGATTGCCAAAGCATCTCTTCCCGACGCGGCTGAAAACAGTGGTACAAGAACTGGACCAAACTTCTGTAAAAATTTAAAGTCTGGGTTCAGGAAGTCTGGAATATTTCCAATAAATAAAAAGAAACCAAAATGTGCTCCCTGTAAAAAGAATTTGTAAAAGTGACTTTTAGGCATAAGAATGTTCGATTCCTAAACAAATTCATCCACCAAAAAGTACGACTTCAGAACAAATTCATCTAAAAAGAACACACGTTAAAACGACAAAAAAAGAAGAATCATCATCCTCTAAGACAGTTTTGACCTTCTGGACCGAATAACCTGTTTTTATAGTAGTGATAATAAATTAATAAGTCATTCCGAAAAAAATGTTCATGATTCTAGTAAGAAACAGTGAAATAATAAACATTAATTGAAACAGGCATAGTTATCAGTCCAAACAATGATGGTGCCACAGTAGATTGCGTGGAGCTTACCAGTGGATGATCGAAAGAGAAAGATGCACTTTTTACTTTCTTATACGTAGTATAAGAAAGTATTGTGTGATGATGAATATTTTCGACTTCGAGATTTTTGCAGATGTCCACGTTTTGAAGTCCCCTGATACCGAAAAAGTGGTTTTTAAAAAATGTCTGTGTGTGTGTGTCTGTCTGTCTCTCTCTGTGTGTGTGACCACGATAGCGGTCATAGCGGTCAAACCGCTATAGGTATCAATTTCAAATTTTATATTTACGAATATAATCTCCCTCTTGAGATCTGATTACATTTTCAGTAAAATCGGCAGACCGGAAGTAGTAGTTTACTTCTGTGAAAAAATCGAATTTTGCCAATCATTCGTCAACTACTAAGTTTAAACAAATTTGTAAAGAATTCATATATACTCAAACTTAAATTTGAGAAGAATTTTATTAAAAAAGTTTTTCGAAATTCCTACCGGAAGTAGGTCTTTTACTCTTATCGAAAAGCAGTTTTTTGCGAATACTTCGCAAGTCATGCTTTTTAAGACAGGTACGTTACGAGTATAAAAGAATTTAGAACTTAATTTTCAATACCTTTTGTATAAAAAAAATTTCAAAATTCGGACCGGAAGTAACACTTTTACTCTTATCGAATAGCGATTTTTGCAAATATTTCCTAAATTATGCATTCTATACATATATATTTGTCAAGAGTACAAAAGCATTTAGAGTTGGATTTCAAATATTTTTTGTATAAATAAAATTTCAAACTTCGGACCGGAAGTGACACTTTTACTCTTATCGATTAGCGATTTTTGTAAATATTTCAATATTCAAAAATGTGGTTTTAAAAAAATGTCTTGTGTGGCTGTCTGTCCGTCTGTCTATGTGTGACCACGATAGCGGTCAAACCGCTATAGGTATCTATTCCAAATTTTGCATTTAGTAGTATAATCTCCCTCTTGAGAACTGATTAGATTTTGAGCAAAATCAGCAGACCGGAATTAGTAGTTTACTTCAGTGAAAAAATCGAATTTTGCCAATATTTCTTCAACTACTAAGTTTAGACAAATTTATAAAGAATTCATATGTACTTGAAATTGAAATTGTGAAGAACTTTATTAAAAAAGTTTTTTGAATTCCTACCGGAAGTAGGTTTTTTACTCTTATAGAAAATCAGTTTTTTGTAAATATTTTGCTCGTCATGCTTTTTAGACAGGCACGTTACGAGTATAAAAGTATTTAGAACTTAATTTTCTACACGTTTTGTATAAAAAAAAAATCAAAATTCGAACTTTTACTCTTACCGAATATCGATTATTTGCAAATATGTCGTAAATTATGCATTCTATATATATTTATGAAGAGTACAAAAGTATTTAGAGTTGGATTTGGAATATTTTTTGTATAATTGAAATTTCGAAATTCGGACACCTAATTTTTTACAAATGGCAAGGTATTTAGGGGAAGGTTGATTCTCCCAAGTGAACTAAACAAAGTTTCTTTTTACTCCGGCTGTGAGACCTAGTTTTCTAATAAAATGCCTAATGGTGAAGAAAGCGTAGTATTTGCCAAATTTCATCAACTTATTAGTTATACCCTTATCATTTACATAATGAGTGTTTACCTACTTTAAAATAATGCCCATGACTGACTAGGTAAATTCAGAATTATGTGTTATTTGAATCTTCACTCTCCTTATAGAGAAAATACGGTGTTTACTAAAACTACAACAACAAATTTCTATAATGGGCGAACGGAACTGTCCCTACATACTGTAGTTAATGCTTGTACAAGAGTTCGGGAGCACTATGATTTCAAAATCGGTATTTAGTGGTTAGGGCTTCACCAAAAGGCTTAGTGTATGGTAATTTAAAAATCCAAAACATTTAAAATAAATCAAAATTAATTAAGTATTTTAGTTAATTAGTTTTCGTTGGAAAACAAAAAAAACATTTACTGTAAATCACAGATTTGCTATTATTATTAACTTCAAGGTTCAGCTGACTGTAAGACCAATGTTTACCTGATCACTGACAGATGGATATCAAAGTATTGCAACTTAAGTTAATTAAACGTATAAAAAATTGGATCGTTTACATTGATCTATTGTTCTACATAACTATTTAACCAAGTACTCTAGAATCATGTTTTATAGAAGTTCTAGTTTAGTTTAATAAAAATCGCGCACCTATGAGTATCCAACCTACACCTTACAAGACAGCCTGTATATATGAATACAGTAAATTAAAATTTAAAAACCTTTAGCTATCTGTTGTTGATTTGTATGTTTCATACTTGACTTGCCCCTAATTTTTGCCAGTTAACCTAGTGAAATTTGTAATGCATGCGTACAAAATTCTTTTGTATCTCAGTACGTTTTCATATTCAATTCGTAAAAGAATTCTGTGATATTTGTCAAAAATGTCCTACGTCGGTCTAAGAGCAGTGATATAATATTTATTAAAAAAGAAGTGTCAAGTTAAATTCGTCAGGACACAGCAGGGAATATAGGGAAATCTGTCATGTCTTATGATATAGTGTAATAATGGTGCCATGAGTTTATGCGAGAAAACAGCTTCAGCCAAAAATCAATCAATCAAATTTTGTCAGTTTCAATCAACTAGAACACTAGCGGATACAGTGGAACATTCTTGGTGTAATCATATCAGAGAAAGTAAAGTTCGAGCTTATCGAAGAAGAGTTGTTTTCTAGTAGATGTAAATTACACCTGACAATAGAATATATCGAAAATTTAGATTTTTATCATTGTAGGTATTACTTATTTTATACATTTTCTTCTGTTTTTGTAATATTTCGTAAAAGACATCAATCTACTCATTGTCGAAAAATTAAATTATATGCAAAGAATGCTTTTAGATAATGGTTGTAAAGCATAACAGAAAAGATTAACGAATTTTCTAGATCTACATGTCATAATAATAATTGTGTGCACCACTAAGTATAAAACATAATCATGAAGTAAGATATTGACAAAAATCTAACAGATCCGTACATATTTAACTTATGTACATATGTAATTTCTTTCGATAGTCACTATTTATAATTTAATTAATAGGAATTTACTCTTTTTTTTAAAAAAAAATATAACTCCATATTTATTTATTTACACGAAATGACCAACAGCAATCTCCCATAAAGGTGCTTATATAAAACATACATGTAGTTGTGGAAGAAAGTGTCTGGTTCTAAGACTAGCAATATGGAAGCTCAACTGTTTTAAAAGCAAATAGACTGTTTTCAATTTTTTAATACATAAGTTTCAGTATATTAGAAAAAAATCTTCTTGTTCTTCTGCTCACAGAATGTATTTTATTTTTCAATGGAGAGAACGAAAGTCGGTAAGTAAAATAGTTACCGTCGAGTTTAGCTAAACTTAACCTACTGTCTTGGCAATAGGCATTGTAAATAAACAAAAAAGTTCAATCCTGCAAAAAAAATATCAAATTATAACATTTAGTTAAGTAGAATCGGTAGCAAAAATATAGCGCAAAATAATTTTAATTTACGTTACTTTCAAATGATCACGGAGTGTTTTATCATAAATACTCTTTAAAAATTCCTACTGATCGTTGATATCATGTTCTTAATCTCAGATTTACAAGCGCAATACTCATTTCCCAATCTTGAACTTGGCTAGTGGATAAAATACTAATAAAATAAACACTAAATCCCTTAAATTGAGTATAAGCGGTGCAAAGAGACATAAGAGAAAGAAGCCCTCTTTAAAATGGTTGCTTCATCAAAGTAACATTTTGTACATAGAATTCACAACGTACAATTATTCAAAACATCACGCTTAAAATTTCTAGATAATCATGGGTATAGTCTGGACATTGAAGTCGGCGATTTCAGACATACGTAAAAAAACAGTTGCAAAAATGACGTTTCGTCAACAACAATACTAATAACTGAGTAAGATGGAGCTTGCACCGTTGCACAGTGGTCTGAAACGTCCAAAAAGTTGGTCAAAACCTAAAAAAACATTTTTTTTTCAAATAGTTTCTTGTGTGGTAGTCTGTAAACGAGGTGCCTGCGCGTCTATTTCTCGAATAGCAGATAGATGGCGCGCCTACGGGACGTGTAGTTGTGTGTGAAAGTCGCGGTTGTCAAAACTTGCTACGTGCAACGTTCAACAATAAACGAGAAAAACAACTTTTGAAGTGCACACAAAAATTCGTGAACGCGCAAATATCTTCAACAAGAAGATGGAGGATGCGCCTGAAGATTAATATAATGTTTTGACACTTTACTTTTTTTAAACAATTTTTTATAATTTGTTATTAAAAATTTTCCGAAATTGTCAAAAAAGTTATGTTTCCGCGAGACTCCGCGTTGTTCGCTGATTCATTTCCCAGATGAATGTCTAACTAACTAGAAAATCGAAAATTCAGGTGCGACTTTCTGCGGTTCTCCTCGCAATTGATTTATTTGTATTTGGTTGCGCGGCCCTATACATGTGACGCGTCACATGTATATGTCACATCATAATTACATATTTTTAATTAATCTTGAAGAGATTTAATATGCGCACGATCCGAACCAAATAGTAACTTAGAAGAAGTCACTTTGAATTATTTAAAGTGCAATTACCAAGAAATAATCATAATTATTAGCATTATTTTCATCATTATCATTATTATTATTATTATCATCATTATTACTATTGTTATCATAATTGCTATTGTCTTTATAGTAAGTATAATTATAAAAAGTATAATGAGAAACAACACAAAATTTATTAAGCCAAATTTTATATTATTTTATCATATTTTTGAACATAAAACTGGCAATTTAAAACTCCCCATTTTGCAATTTACCATTTTTACCTCAAATCTACAATCAGAAAGTAAAAAAACTAAAGAATACTGATTTTCAGCCAAATCCGAACCTTTTTCGAGTTTTGACCAGCTTTTCGGGCGTTTCAGACCACTGTGCGTTGTCCAAATGTAATGAATTGCATATGAGTGGAAGCATTTCGAGCTATAACACGTTTTTTTGCTCAATTACTGTAATTGTCTTAATCCCATAGGAACAGTTTACAGGTGATTTTGAATATAAGCGCAATAAACTAATCGTCTTTAACATAATATGATGTTAAAATTATAGGTTATAGGCTATTTTATCATAATGGGACTGTTATAATTGTATGTTAAACATGATAATATGATTATAAAATTATGTTCATTTCATAAATTATATATTTAGACACGACTCTGGCGGTAAAGTAAATGAAGGGAGACGTTTCCACATTACCGATTTAATATCAACATCTTTTAAATCCCATTTCGTGAACCAATTACAGACGCCCATTCATAAAAAATTGAAATTCTGATTATGTATACCTCTTATTATCACTAAAAGCATAAAAGTCTCCTAAAATATTATAGACTTACACACTGCGAAATTAATACCTAACTTAAAGATTGTACAATCAATACTACACTTAATTGATTATATCATAAATTATAACACGTCACCTTACATTAGACCGTGCGATCAGCACAATATTAAAATGAAATAATCCCTAGTAGGTATTTTCTCCAACATTCTGCCATGATGAATAATGACTAAATTACTTCCGCATTATTAAATGTTCATTCATTTTATGACTAGGGTAGTATATAAAACGGATCCGTATCGATTAAGAAATAAAATAAATCATAATTAAGTCTATACCTGCGACACTAGTAAATGTGTATAATTTTGCAAGTTCTGGGAAGACTCATTAAATAAATTGCTAGCATAAAATCTCAAAGTTTATCACTTAATGTTTCATATATTATGTCAAGTGATTATTTTTATACCCTTCTTTTTCTGATATTGCAATATGGCAAAATCTAATTTACTAAATAGATGTTTCTGTAAAAAGAGCGGTATACAATATTTAGTTTTAATGTTTGTAATGTAACCTTGTATTTTATGTTTATATACGGAATCATAATGTATTCTTTAAGGGTGCTTACGCAGAGGTGCCGACTAACTGCCTTGAGGTAGAACGTAAGGGGGTAGCGCCATATGCGCTAATGTAAATTCCGCCGTTGTAAGGTATTCGTTAAAATAAAACAAACAGCAAACATTTTTGCTTTTCTTATTATGTTTTTGCATTAAAATAAATACAAAGAATTAATTAAGGCTTCGCTGGGAGTACTTTCTTATAATTCAAATTAATTACTCCTACATTTCATTCTCAAAGTTTACAGCATTTATTTAAATTTACAACATCATAAACAGTTTCAGAAAGTTTATTTTAAAAACTAATTCCAGTCGAGCATGCATTGAGCCTTTGTTTATTGGTGTTTTAAATTTCGTTTTGATATTTCGTAAATAAAAGCGGTACTATTGTTTTAACGAAACCTTGTAAAGTCCGGAATTTATATTAGCGCATATGGCGCCACCCCCTTACGTCCTACCTCACGGCAATTAGTCGGTACCACTGCGTAAGCCCCCTTAAAATTTCCCGACAGCTTTTTGTCAATTACAGAGGGATTCGCGGGCTATCGAGTTATTAGTAAATCAGCGCTTGTGTCTCTCCGTATTAATTAAATAAACACTCAAGAGAGGACGTACTGGGAATGCAACCAGGGACAGGACTATGAAGGGAGCGATCAAAATATTGCCCCAGTAGCACCGCAATGCTATGCAATGGCGACGCTAGACAGTAAGACAGAAGCAAAAGGATAATATAAAGACATTCTTAAAATCACACAGTAATGCTTCCACTTCAAGAGATTTTGACCTATAATGTGAGAAATATAACATCTACAGCAATCATCCCACATAATAATTTAGGCGGCCAAATATGAATGTTCAAAAAAATATCTGATAGCAAAACAAGTTATAACCTGCCTTAGCACATAGTTCTAAGAACAATATCCAAACCCTCTTATCCCTTGTATTGTGCATGAGAGCCACTACAGGTAGTCAGACGTTGGTTGTTGCTCGTGGTTTATATAAATATGTAAGCTCGATTCTCCTAGAGTAAACAAAGTTTACAAAGTGAATATTTATAATTTCGAATTAGTTTGTTTTTAAAGACTATAAGAATTTTTTTCATACACTGACATTGTTTATTCCAGGCTCATCGGGAGTACAAGTAGTGACTCGTAGACATTTGTTTGAGCAGTTAGATAAGCAAAATATGCAATCTATCAATGAAAAACTCGAAGGTTTAAACAATAGTCTCCTTTGGAGTTATGGTAACACATTTTGAAGCAAAAATTCTCATATTTTAAAAGCAACATAAAACTAAGATGGTCAAAATCACATAATATAAAAGAATTGTTTTTGAAAAACAACGATTCTTGATTAGATGGGACATTTGAAATACACAGGTATATAGACGCAAAATCGCGCAGGTCGGCCCGGCAAATCATTTAGTAAATTAAGTGAGAGAAGAGGAGGAAGACGTAAGAAGTTCGTTCTCTCGTAGAAGAAGATGTAATAGTAGATGCTTCTCAGGTGTTTTTACAAAAGGGTGGAAAAAGGAATGCTTCAAAATTCCTAAAAGATATCAAAAATTCGCCAGCAAATGCAAGGGAATGTAAAAAAGGCTGTCCGAAATAAAGGAAAGTGCTGCTTCCCTGACCCCTCAACAAGCGCTTTTAATGTGTATGTAGAAGCTGATTTGACAAAACGTCAATATGAACTAATAAGGGCAACAAATAAAAAAGTTCTGCCCGTGCCACGATCTATTGTTAAAAGCCAAACAGGTATGTTATCCTCCCAAGGCAAGAGTACTTGCGCCGCAAGTGATTTAGAGTCCCTAATGGATCTTACCGTCGGGCGTCCATCACTTTTCTTAGGTCTTACTAACATTAAATGAGGCTAAAAGGAATACTCTACAGATAATTTGCAAACGAGATAAAAAAGTTGTTTGGTAAAACCCCACGCCATCCTTTCCACGCTATTATCGGCCAATACGATTTAAATTCGTAAAATAATCTAAAGAAGTCACTAACGAACAAGTAAGTTACGTTGAAACCAATGTAAAGTCACTTGTCACCGTAGAAGTGGACCTAAATGATAAATTTCTGTTCTGGATAAATTTATAAAATGACTATGATTAACGGTAAGGTCTTCAATGTAGTAACCGACACAACTTCATTGAATAAGTGTTACATACGTAGTGCTACATCAAAAGATTTCAATAATTTGGCAACAATGCATAAACTACTGATTCATGGAGGGGCCATCGAAAATGTCCTATCAGAAGAGATAGCGGAAGCCCGAAATAAACACTTTAGGTCTTACAGCTAGAATTAGATTACTCTTACGCTCAGACCCGCTAATGAGTATTATGAAAAGACCCAAAAAATCATCAATGAAATCATGTTCTCAAGAGGCAATTGATCTTTTGATACCCGCACAGCCCAATCAGGAATATGAATGATGTAACAGTTATTTGTATAGTATTTTATTTTTGAAGTTTGTAATGTCCCTGTACCACCTAGTACCTCATATGAAGCATCAACATCTACTCTTTTAAGCAAACCCGATGATCTGCCATGAAATAAACGATAAAATTAGAACACTTGATAGAAATTGGACAGGTAAAAAAAAAAATTTATCCACTACTCGTAGATGATAAAGGTAGAAAATTTAGCAATACATATTATTATCGTCAAATGCCAAATTCAGAAAATGTGCTGGAAATTAGTTAGTTTGGTCGCAAAAATTCTAATAGCATATATTGTATTTGTTGTAAATTATTTACTTTTGTTTCACTGTCGAAAATACTAACGTAATCAGAACACATTTAAGTAACTTTAAAACATGGACTACTAAACTACTAAGAACATATCATCCATCAAAATTATTATAAGGACAACTAACTGGCCCATCAATAATTGCACAAAACTATGTCAAATTTCCTATTTTAATTCAATTTAGGCGATATAAATATTATATGTTAATGTGTGATGTTTATTGAGAATTAAAATTACCTTAACGAAGTGTGGAGGGAACGCCGCAATGCTAGACATTTGCGGAGGACATCAAAGGTGCTAGCGCCATTCCTGATTCTATGTATTCCATCGATAAGTCGTTCACAATGTAACACTTCCAACCTGGATTCTACCTTTGTTTTAAGAAGGTGATGACATATAACTCAGAAATAGACTGCATAATTCATTTAAGTTAGAGATCAAATTTTGTTTTTTCCAACATGGTTGTTATGATCATATATCTTATATGAAATAATAATTAGAAGAAAATGCATTCTACCAATGGAAGCCAATGAGTAAATATGCTTCACAAATTGTGGAGGATAATGAAGTTGTGTTCAAAAATTTGTTAGTGGATTATTCGCCAATTAAGCGTACCGATGATAAGACGAGGAATGTTTTTGCGAATGAAACGTAATTTCTTACATTTTGGGAAAGTGGTTAGACCAATTACAGTGACTGAAATTGAGTTCTGCGATACACGCCATTTGAATCCGCTATAAACTCCAATCAGATGATTTTGTCCGTAGAATAAACTTTTATGAAAAATCATTGCGTAAAATACAAGAAAGACTACAACAGATTACAGAAAACGATATGGACTAATCAAGCAGAATTTCGTGTAATAAAAAAAAAATAAACATTTTTGAACTCCTGAAAATCCAGTTTTTTTTTCCAATTGCATACATTGCAAAATCAAGAAATTTCTTTGTAAACCAGTGAATGTAATTTAAAAGAACTAATTTTTAACAATTTTATAATAGTAATGTAACAACGAAAATTTAAAAGCACCGTTTTTGAACCATTTTTGCCTGCAATATTTGAAAATTATCTCTGCCAATATATTACAAAATGGGACCACTAATGGAACTTCAGAAATCACCTCAGACTTGTGCGGCACAATTTTGTTCCTAAATTGCCAGAGCGCTTATTTTTTTTCAAGTTGATAATTGTCAAAAAATTGTCAATGTATGATATCTTTAACTCTGTTTCCAGGTGCCGATTGAATGGATTAATAAAAGTACAACCAATAATGGAATAAGTAATAACTGACAGTAGGACGCTTGGCAACAAGTCAGAAGATACGGGGTTCGAATCCTAACAGCTTTCACTCGATACAAATCGGTGCGTAGCACTAGCTTCGGTATCATCCCTGGTCTATCGTAAGGCTTAATTAAGATGTTAAAAACTTACAGTCTCCAGGTCTCTTACGGGAACGTATTGTAACGAAATATGTATCAGCCAGACCAGGCGACGTTAAAAAAGGGGTTATAAATCATCTCGGCACGACCGGTAAATATCGTAAATGCAGTGAGTCATCTCACAGATGTACGACGTAAGCAAGGAAGAGTCCAGATTTCCTCCAGTATATTGCCGAACTTACTGGTACATTTCGAGAACATTTCATGCAGGTGTATATAAGGCGACTGGGTCACCGATGGATGATTCATTCATTTACGGGATTCATTGCGGGGTTCAGTCTCGAGTGCGTGGTAGCCAAAGAAATAAATAAGTAGTGGAACAGAAAGTTGAGGAGCACGTGTTCGGAATGGGGGACGAGTTTGGGGTTCAGCTTCAGTTGCCAGCGATGAACGACTGCGGTCCCCATGACATCTCAAGCGGAAGCCTGGAGATTTTCCGAACAGCGAAGGCAAAGGTAAATCCTCCCATCTTCGATGGAAAGACGTCATGGATGACGTACCGGAAACAATTCGAAGCCGCTGCAAGAGCAAATGGGTGGATGTCCCCGAAGGAAGCTACTGCCCTGATTGTGTCATTAAGAGGAGAAACCAGTGACGTTCTACAGACCTTACTTCCAGAAGAGTGTCAAGACTACCCTCAATTAATCAAGCGTCTTGAGATGAAGTATGGGCATGCATACCTGGAACAGGTAGTCCGACGATTAGTAAATAAGGTGCAACCTATGAGAAGAACGCTCCGATGCTGGAATTGGAAATGGAGATGGAGATGGGCCATGCGCATGGTAAATGCGGGAAGAAGCCCAAGGAGACCATAGCGGAGCAGCGAAAATGAAACGGGTCGATGAGAAGAGGCAATCGTCGGCCCAGTATCGTGGAGCCTCAAAATCAATAGAGCGAATTGCATCTGAGCAACACCAAAACGCTGATGCTGTTGCAGGCAGACAACGTCGAGAAGACTGCAGGCATGGTAACCGACTAGAAGAAAAATCGGCCAACACATTCAAAACTACCGTGGTTGACGATCAGTGCCATCCTGACAATTTTGGTCAAGAAGCTGATGATGACCTTGGTTCATTGGTGGTTTGGAAGGGAATTGGTCGCGGACCGGCTTGGCAAGAAGTGGCTCCTCGTTCACAGGGACTGGAATCCTACTGGGCTCAATGGGACTCTCTGCAGGTAGAGGATGATCTACTCAAGTGTGTTGTGGAGAACCCAAAAGGAGAAGACTGCGCCAGCGGACCCAGGCGAAGGTTGGAGGATGCCCACAGGCGACTACGCCATCACACTCAGGATGCCAGCGACAGGACGAAGAATCGTTACCACGTGCAAGCCGAGAGAGGTGGTTACCGAGAAGGAGACCTTGTTTGGTTGTATATGGTCCTCAGCGTCGCCGAGGCCTGTCCCCAAAGCTCCACCAATACTGGGAGGGACCTTGCGAAATACTAGAGCAAATAGATGACGTCGGTTATCGCAGGAGACTAACACCCCATAGTGAGCCAGGGATGGTGTGTTTCAACCAATTGCCCCATACCATGGACGTGACAGCGGTGAAGTGGCGGATGTGCGACAAATTGCCGGAAAACCTAGAGAGCCAGCTTATGGGAATCCCTTGTCGATCTACGAGGACGTGCACACGAGCAGAATGTGGGGAGGCTGGCAATTCCGAGGCTGGGCTGCGGATTAGACCGTTTGGAGTGGAAAATCGCAGGAAACATGCTGGAGGTGATGTTTCGGCGTGCTGGTATGGAAATGGTCGTGTGCGACGGCTGGGTGCACCCGTGGGTCCCGGTGTGGATTTCGTCATCCGCCAGCGACAAGAACATGGAATAGTGTGTTTCGGGACGAAACGCAGTTTTTAAGAAGGGGGCAATGTAACGAAATATGTATCAGCCAGACCAGGCGACATTAAAAAAGGGGTTATAAATCATCTCGGCACGACCGGTAAATATCGTAAATGCAGTGAGTCATCTCACAGATGTACGACGTAAGCAAGGAAGAGTCCAGATTTCCTCCAGTATATTGCCGAAGTTACTGGTACATTTCGAGAACATTTCATGCAGGTGTACATAAGGCGACTGGGTCACCGATGGATGATTCATTCATTTACGGGATTCATTGCGGGGTTCAGTCTCGAGTGCGTGGTAGCCAAAGAAATAAATAAGTAGTGCCGTCTTATATAAATAGAAGGGTTACATAAATACGGACATATTAGTAGTAAATAAATACAAGTGTTAATTTTAATTTATTAATAGTAGTTTAAGTGTGATAAGTTAGTTTTATATTTTATATTGTTATATAATTTTAAGTACATAAATATACAGACTGTTTTAAATAAATAATTGCACGAGTTGTTTATTGGAACCCAAAAACGTTACAGTATTATGTATTGTACACTGTGCGCAAGTAACTGGTAAATTACGAAAAGTTCCAAAGCAAAAATGTAATGGCAAATTGTGGAAACATATTCTATTACATCATAACACATAACTTATTAGCACAATAAACATGGTTTGTAATCATATAATTTTACATGAATCTCTAATAAAACTTATTTCCAAGACTTACTTAAGAAAGAAATATATTGTAATTTCAAGCGTAGGATAAAATGAATTATTTGTTTCTTGCAAAATAAAGCAAATTGAATTATGTTTCATTTTAGGTATATTGAAAAGACATAAATTAAATTTACAAAAAAAAATATTTATGCATTTGTGTTTAGCAATTAAACATATTTTGATGTTATATGATAAATTAAACACTAAATAATTTGAATAAATCTCATGTATACATTCATCGCCACGGAAATACCATTTCATTGGGATGTTTATAATCCAAACAATTCTATATTAAAACTTGAAAGCGAGAAAGCTATTACCACACAATAAACATAAACACTTGATGAATACATGAAGAGATCGTTGTGGTATTTAAGTATTGTGTTTATGAATGGAGAGAATCGTCTGTTATCTTGGGATTCAAGTGAAGTGTATGCACCCACATTATTTATGGATATGTATATATATTTAATCGTAAAAGGGCTTTTCACTTTACCATTGAATGTTCAAAATAAAATATTGTGTACGATTTGTGGTAAATTTTTCTTGAATATTATTAAATATTAAATTTTGACAAAACATATATCATAGTTATGAAACATTATTATAATATACAGGGCGAATCATCTAAGCGGATAAGGCCGATTATGCCTTTATGAGTAAAGATATTTCGAAGCGGTTTTTTCCTTATGATAGCTGTTCATTAGGAGCATATTTCAAAAATATTTTGTATTATACAGGCTGTTCCATAACTTGGTGACTAACCATAGTTATAGTTTTTTGAATGGAACACTCTATATATTATTGCATTTTTGTATTCCCCGTATAACTTTTAGTCAAAAAGTAATAAGATAGAATAGGCCCAAAGTGTAAAGTTTTTGACTTATTCCCATTATTCTGAAAAATTCAATGTTTGTATAAAATTATATTTCTCGAAAACGACGTATTAGATGGACCAAATTTTTTTTCAGTATTGTTTACAATAAGAGGACCTAATAGAAGCATGTTTTCTTTTTTTACAGTTACTAACTGCATGTGCAGGAAACTGGATTAAAATTACATGACACGTTTTAGAATAAAAGTCAATTTTTTTAAATGGAACAGCCTGTATATCAGTTCATTTTTGAATTGTTTATTAAATTTCACGTCAGAAACATGTAAGACGTGAATACTTTAAATGTGACTATTACTGAGCTACTGTCGTTTTTTGATATAATTTTGTTAGTTTTTGCATAAATTATAAATATATAAATTATATATTAACTTTTTGAATTAAATATGTCTAAACAAAACCCTTATTTTATTTCGATATTAGCCAACAGAGTCACAAATTAAATACTGCAACTGGACATTGCCGGAATTAAAAAATCGAAATGCGATCTCTTCATTCTGTAAAATTATTACATTTGGGATAGTTGGATTGAACATTTACTTTGTTTGACAGTTGACTAAGGAAGTCAAGCGCCATTCCTGTCTTCCATTGGTTGAGCGAATATTTTGGTGCATAGAACAACAGCGCTCGTAGTTCTTTAATTGACCGCTAATTGCTCCTATAGTGATTATCTCAGAAATTACAAAAGATAGGTACCTATAGGACATTGTTAACAAAAATGAAAGAGATTAAAAAAGGAACAAAATGCCTCAGTAAAATACTGGGTGTTCCATTTAAAAAAAATAAGTTTTTGATATGTGAATATTTCAGGAAGTAGGCTTTGAAAAAACAAAGTTTTTTGAGGTATTGTCGAGTGCAACTTTACCAAAAGATGCAGAATTTTCTTGGCTACGAGCACCAACAAAGTTAATGTTTTTTACTTTTAAGAACAATGTGAAAATGATTTTTTTCTGAACACGTGATTTGGTCAAATATTTTCAAAAAAAATTAATAACTCAAAAACTATTGGCTCAATTTTAAAAAAGAAAAAATAGTTGAACAGACAAATTGAATCAGTACAGGAAAATACAAAAATATATAGGGTCAGTCATTTAAAAAACTTAAGTTCCGTGCATTTCCGGTTAAACCGGAAGTGCGTCAGAGCTTAAAGTATGTTTGCAATATGCGCCACAAGCAACCATGGATCTTCCACTAATTGTTTTTTCTTTTATTTAAAACACAAAAGAGCAATCGAAGACGCGGCTACTAATGACTCACCCTGTATATTTTCAAATTATTATTAAACAAAGCTTTAGTAATCAAATATTTTTTCATATCTATAATTGTATTTAAGTTATATTTAATGCCAATCCACTTAACTCATACGTTCTGAACAAAAACCAATACAAAATGCAGACCAATTTATACTTGAAGCATTTACCGTTTGCACTATTATAATTTCAAATATATTTAGAATAGTTTATGTGCAAGCAATTTTGGAAAGCGCAGTTTACATGAATATGCAGCTTGTTGAAATTATTACACGAAAATTAATTGCTTTATAATCTAAATATACGCAGTTTACGATTCTAGAAGAGGAATGTTTATACGGAAATGAAGTGTCCTGCTTCTCGTCTCTTTTCTTATTTTTAAACAAATTCGAAAATAGTTCAAAGCAAAATTCCTATCTTTGTTTTCACAATTATTTTTATAACAAGAAAAGAAAAATTTTATAGTTCTGCTTAATTACATATTCCACTGAAACTATCCATAATTGTGCATATACATAACTTATCCTATTTCTGAGAATTATTCTCAGACACAATTCTATGTACAGATATACTTTTTTCTACGAGTTCAACGAAACGATCTGTATTGAAACTTTAGAGAACATCAGTTATTGGATACATTTTATATATTGATCAGAATTACTAACAGAATAAAATGCCAAATAGTAACCGACTCATCTACAGAAATAAGAGAACAAAGTTGTACCTACTTACATATGTAAAGCTGTTCATAACAACTTAATTTTTGATTTAAAAAATAAACACTTTTATGTAATAAATTGGTTCGGGATTTTTTGTTGATTTTTAAAATCTGCCATTACATGTGAAAAGAGAACATCTGGAAAATGGTCTCTATAACTGCACTGGCAGGTGTTCTCTTTTAACAAAGTTTTTAAACACTTTTTGGTAAAGGACGTCTCTATTTCAGTGATGGGCGTTGTATTATATCATTCTTTAGCTTTGAAATATTTGAAGATAGTTGTTGCAGACCTGACTTTTCAAATACCCCAAAGAAAAAAGTCCAAAAGGCGTCAAGACGCACAATCTTGCCGGCCAATTCTGATCTCCAAATCGAGAAATTATTCGACCCGGCAATTTGCTTTGGAATAATTGCATAGTATCTCTCTGTGTGTGGCAATTCGTACAGTCTTGTTGAAAGTAAACATCTTCCACATCAACGTTTTCCAGTCGGTTCCAACAAAACTTAGCTATCACTTCACGATATCGTAACAATTAATCGTGACTGTCTTATTAGCGTCATTTAGAAAAATACGGCCCAATCTCGTCTCGGGACCAAAATTCACACCAAATCGCGTCACTTTTCGGGGCTGCATCGGTAGCTCATAAATGACAAGGGGTTGTTCTTTTCTCCAAATTCAGCAACTTTGCCTATTAACGTAACAACCCAAGTGAAAATTAGTTTCATCGGAGAAGATTATTTTGTGATGAGAATCAGCATCGCCTCGTTTCATTTCGAACATTCAATCAAGAAAGTGCCTTTGAGCAGCATGATGAACCGACTTCTATTCTTGCGCCAATTGGATCTTGCAGGTCCTCAGGTGACAATTTATATGCAAAATTCGATCAAGGGTTGTTGGTAGTTCAGCCAATTGTTGAGAACGTTCAAATTTTTTTACTATATCGCGAATACACTAGGACGATCATGTCTGCCAAAATGAGGAACGTACATTACGGTTTGTGGTCGTAAAATTTTCTCCATTTTGAAAAGGCGTTTTAATAATTATAAACATTGATCGACGAAATAGCGCGTCATTTTTTCAATGCCAGTGCTTCAGTATAACGTTTATTAAATATCGTCGCCGCTTGATGTTTGCCATAGAACAAATAGCGGGAGTTTTAAAAATGAAGTTGTTATTATAACACCCGTTGGATTAACCGCATTTGTAAGTCTAATAAAAACCTTCTAACCGGCTGCTGGGAGAAGCTTATTCTCTTCTCTAAAATCTAACGTAGGGTCTTACTCATTCAGTGAAGTCTATCAGAAATCGGTGCTCGTTTCAACGGTTGTTTAATTTTATATTAATGACCTTAGTACACTCAATTTCTTGATACTTGTACTACCGTTAAGCTTTATTTTTTGATATTAGTCTTTGTGACTATTGGATAATAAACGCTTGTTATTTGAGTAGTGAGTGTTCCAATTTACTTATTCTGAGACAAACTATAATTTGTGTTACTTTCCACCAAAAGCTGTGTGCGGAGAAAATTGGTTTGCATATCTCTGTGACATCAGATATTGCCGTATTGATTTGCAGTAAGTAATATTAATCGTTATACCGAATTAAACCGTTTAGCAGAGGATAGAATAAAATGCAATATACCATATCGAATCAAACCAACCACTAGATTGATAATCTATGCATATATTCATAAATCCATGTAATACTTTCAAAACCAAAAGCAGAAAACTCAAACATAAAATTTGTATAAGATTAAAGCAAAATATATGTATAAATAAAATATACTAGCAAAAAATCAAAAAGACAAGAAAAGAATCAAATAAAACAACGTAAATAATTATGAGCACCGCACGACTTTCTTATATAAATGTGGACCGAATCTTCTAAAAGAAGTGCCAAATTAAGTTTTAAATACTCTTATATTCTTAATAAATCAGTGCGGAATTCATAATTTACGGAGTATTTGCAAAAAAACTGCTTTTCAATAAGAATGAAAGTGTTACTTCATGGCCAAATTTTGAAAAACAGTTATATAAAATCGTTCCAAATTCATTTTTAAATACTATTATCTTCGTAATAAATGTGTAGTGGATGCCATAATATGGAGTTCTCGTCCTGGTATAGTATATCTAAGATATACTTCCAATAGACCAAGGCTTGATTACACACAGATTCATAGTCATTCAGTCACACACACGTTTTTGCAAAAATCACATGAACATCTGTTAAAATCTTGAGGTCCAAAATGTTCATCACCTACCGTTAATTTACGTATAAGAAAGTATGTTTCCCTTTTTATTCCCCTGTTTTCCTAGTAGGGGAGTAAAAAGTCTGCATCCGTTAAAACATATTGGTTTCTGATACATAGATCTAATATGTTTTTCAGGAATATTGTTACGCGTTTGGTTCGCATCTCATAATCGTGATCCAGGCATTTAATTTTTTTCTATTACTCTATAAATAAGACAGCTTGTAACCCTAGTAACGCGAAAGATAACGAACGCAAAGCTTTGAGTTACCTGGTTGGTTGCTATGCGTTACTAGCTCTGAAAGTAGAACTTTCAGAAATATCGAATGCCTTAGTAACACCGACATACATAAGAAAAGTTATTTCTTGAATCCAATGTGAACGTTCAATATATAAATTACGAGATATTACATAAAATAAAACTATAATATTATTATATTTAGAGAATATCTTTTCATTACTCTACAACTATTACGTAATCTCGCTCCATACAATTAAACGTTCGTATTCTGAGGTATGTTCAAGACATATGAATGCAAAAAATATTAAAAAAGGGATTTTAGTCTAAAAAAAGATAATTACTATATTTTAATTCTGAAGCATGATTATTTTCACTTTAACTAGCTTTTATCATTTCATATATGCTATGCACAATATGCAGCATCTTTTCATGAATACATGTTTATAATTAAACAAACAAATAGTAGTCTGTTGCAGCAGTGCCCTGAAGTAATTTTGGAACAAACAGCAGCTTTTCCATTACAAGAGAGATGGGTTCGCAAAGTTAGGTACTTTTGAACTAAAGTATTAATATTAAAAGCAGAATACAGTATACTATATGTAATACCGTCTAAGAATTTTTTCCAAACCGTTTTAAATAAACGGATATGCTTAAATATAATTAATAACCAGTAATTTCTAATTCATATTCTGTTAAAGTTGATTACTGTAAGTTAATAATTCAAAATAATGCAATAAATATAACCTTTTAAATGTGTTTATTGGACTGTATAGTAGAATCGTTTTAGCAACCAACATAGCTAACGTACGAACTACAGACGACGATTCAATGCGACTAGAAAATTACATCGACCTGAACAATTTCGGAATAAGGAAATTAAACTAATTCATTTATTATTTCAGGATATATGGCTCAATTTTAAAACAGAAGAAAGAGTATCATAAATAGAAAAATAAAATGTGAGTATATTAGGATCATGTTATTCAAAAATTAAACTTACTTCCGGGCTTTTGAGATCAATTTGTGACTTTTACGTATGTGTTAGGTAACTATGGCAATGCGTTCTGAAATGTTTTGTAGTTGCGTGTAACAGTTTTCTTAAAATTATACATTTGTACTTTTTGCCATAATTCGAGTAACTAATTTAATTTTAATACGTTTTCTGGAACTTCTATACCTTGTCTCAGAATAAGAAGGAGTGATTCAAATATTGCGCCAAAATGGCGTATATTTTTAAGGTATTTCATTGGTTCTTGCGTAGGCAAGTTTAACATGGGAAAATAAGTTTGACAAAACGTCATTTTATGTTTATAGTCAAGCCATAACCTAGTCTCTTACATTTTTACTTCGGTTTATTATAGTTTATTGTGTTATTAAATAAAATCGGTACTTTTATGTACAACATGAGCATGCGTTGATCAGACGGCTTAAGACCTAAGGAACAAGTGATCAGGCATTTAAAACTTTGAATTTGATGAATCTGTCAAAAATACTGTACGACAGTGCAAAAATCAAACGTCCAACAATTAATATCATTGCCAAAATAACTATAGATGACTTCATACCATAAATGAACTGAACAAATTCTAGAATTGACGCATTAATTTCAAGTAAGTGTTAATTAAATACTAATTATATTACCACATGTTCATATACATGTTATATTTCAGATATGTCAAACGTAAAGAAACCTGTACTAATAGAAAAAGGTGAAAATATCTGGTGGAGAATATTTGGGAAAAAGTTTGGATTGCCACAAGTATAATGAGCGACAAGCTTTCTTGAAAACCTGTAGGATTAAAAAGCCATACCGATAAAGATAGGCAATTAAGAATACTTCATATATGTTCTGAATTGATACATAAGGTGAAGTTACTTCAAAAAAATCCCCTTTCAGAATATCAGTATTTCGAGAACTTTTGACAGAAGCAATTACAAATGTTACAATAAGTATTTGGGAAAATTGTGTCGACCATGTAAATTTTTAATCTTGTGAACACTAAATTATTGTTAATTTCCAATATATAATAGAATAAAAATGTGTTATACTTTATATATTTTCAAAATACATCAATTTTAATAGAGAAGAATAATTAGTAATGTGTAGGTATATGTAATGATCTTTACAGGTCATGTAAACAACTTCAGCCGATGTAAGTTTTTCAATTTATTACTGTTCTATGTAAGCTTCACATTTCCAAGAGTAGTAATACGAATGATTTATCTGTACAAGTTCTTTATTGATATTTACAATAGAAACTAATAAGCATAAACTTTTTCTGAAAGTTCTTAAGAACGTTTTGATAAAAGGTAAAAGGTTTGATTCATTCTTGCTCGCTGATACAAATATTTAATAATACATAGACTTGATTCACAATTTTCATGTTGATATAGAACATTCACTAAAATGTGCAGTAATTATATATTTATAATGGCAATCCTTCTCAAAACGCTCAGAACAAAGTCTACTCTTTTCATTTGTAAATTGGGCCTATATCTTTATCCATAGATTCTTCTGATTTTTTTTTTTGAAAAACTAGAATGAACAGATTTGAATGTTAAGAGATTTATATTCATCAAATTATAGATGTATGTACCTACTTGTGTTTATAACTTTACTCTCACTTGTGTTTATAACTTTACTCTCCTCTTTCCAATTGCCGTGCACACGTATTGCAGCTTTGACTGGTAGAATGAAAAGCGGCACATCCATCTATTTTGATGAAAGTAGTAAATGAAACACAAAACAGCTAAATCTTTAGTTAGTATTAATACAGTTCATCTAACCTCAATTGTCATGATGTCACATCAAATTGTCTACTAAATTTTAAGCTATGTGTACCATGTTTTGGCGGGATATTTGAATCACTCCTTCTTATTCTGAGACAAGGTATAGTTAATTATGACAATGAAGGTATGTGTTTCAACTGGGACCAAAATGAAAGGGGCATTTTCTTATCTCACAAGTCGTTTTTTGATAGCAAGAAAAATAAATCACCATCAACTATTTTTTTGCTATACATTCATGTTGTTCTATATAATACATCAATTAATTTTGAAATTGGTAGAGATATATGATTGGAAATTCCAGGAGTTTTTATATAAAAATAAACCACTAATAAAAAGCCATCTTTTTAATTTATTACTTAGTTAATATACAGTGTGTAAACCACTTATGGAATAAATTCAGTAACTTCCAAACTAATGACGCTGAAACATGTCAATTTTTATTTTAAATTGCGCTGGTTTTAAATCACTGCACCTATTAGTGACATCATCTTCTTTAGAGCTGTGACGTCATACGCATTTTTTTTAATAGAATGCTATATTTTTTTATAAATTCGTAGATAGTACTATTAAATACCTTTTCAATGAACTAGCACTAGTTAACTTTATTTTCAACAGTTTTTGAGATTTTTACATTTTTACGTTCCAACCACAAAAACAGCAATTATAAAAACGTCAAAGTTTACTAATTCTTTTTTGATCAAAGCAAAATTACCATCTTTCTCGTATTCTACTACCGTCAGGTGCTATCAATTTCATCACACAGTTTTTTCGTGTTGTTTTTTTTTTTATTTTTTTTTTAAATGTAAAAATCTCAAAAACTGTTGAAAATAAAGTTAACTAGTGTTAGTTCATTGAAAAGGTATTTAATAGTACTATCTACGAATTTATAAAAAAAATATAGCATTCTATTAAGAAAAAATGCGTATGACGTCACAGCTCTAAAGAAGATGACGTCACTAATAGGTGCAGTGATTTAAAACTTTTCAGCGTTTTCAACAAATGTCATTAGTTTGGAAGTTACTGAATTTATTCCATAAGTAGTTTCCACACTGTACAGGCTGAGTCATTAATAGCCGCTTCTTCGAGTGCTCCTTTGTGTTTCAAATAAAAGAAAAAACAATTAGTGGAAGATCCATAGTTGCTTGTGGCGCATATTGTAAAAATACTTTAAGCTCTGACGCACTTCCGGTTTCACCGGAAATGCACGGAACTTAATGTTTTTAAATGACTCACCTTATATATTTTTGGATTTTATTGTACTGCTTTAAATTGTCTGTTCAACTGTTTTTTCTTATTCAAAATTGAGCCAATAGTTTTTGAGTTATTAATTTTTTTTGAAAATATTTGACCAAAACACGCTTTCAGAAATAATCATTTTCACATTGTTTTCAAAAGCAAAAACACTAACTTTGGTGGTACTTGTAACTAAGAAAATTCTGCATCATTTGGTAATGTTGCACTCGACAATACCTCAAACAACTTTGTTTTTTCAAAGCTTACTTCCTGAAATTTTCACATACCAAAAACTTATTTTTTTAAATGGAACACCCAGTATTTTATGGAGGCATTTTGTTCATATTTTTGTTCTCTTTCATTTTTGCTAACAATGTCCTATACCTATCATTTCTAATTTTTGAGATAATCACTATAGGAGCAATTAGCGGTCAATTAAAGAACTACGGGCGCTGTACCATGCACCCAAATATTCGTCCAATAAAGGCTGGAATGCGGCTGACTGCCTGAGTCAACTGTTAAAGAAAGTCGGTATACATTTATGTCAAACTTATAGAAGCATCGCTATTAGTTATAATCCAAATGAATTATTCTTATGAAGAGTTAATAGATATAATTGACGTTTTGGGTGAATCTGAAAGAAACTCTTTGCTAGCATCCATACTTTATGCACAGAGATCCCTGGTAGAAGTCAACCGAAGCCAGAAACCTTCGAAAGTATAAAGAGACGGTTTGAGTGAACAGAAAGTATTGAATATGAAAGAAAAAGCGGAAAAAGCAATAACTGGTGAGGATAAGACGTTTATGGTACTTGCGAGTATAGTCGAACACCCCCATACCAGTACTACGAAAATTAGTCGTCAGTTAGATGTAAGTCAAATTTGAGAATCCAGAATAACTAGAAAATATGAAATTCACCCGTATATTCATACACAGGGTTAGATGAAACAAATTTTCAGAATCGCTTACATTTTTGTCAATTGGCAGCAGATAAATTATCCTGGCTTTCTCAATTTTTTGTTGTTTACCAACGAAGCCACCTTCTATTAAAGTGGATACGTTCATCGTCACACTTTCCGTTATTAAAACACATAAAACCCCCACTTTATCACACCTGTAAACTTTCAAAATCGTTGGTCATTAAAACTGTGGGGAGGAAGTTACACAATTGAACATCTTTGATGAAAATGTTAATGGAGGAGAGTATCTTCACTATCTACGGACGGATGTTCAAAACTTTTTGAATACATCTTCAAATATGTCAGTAAACATAACCTTTATTTTATTTCGATTTAACAAACAGTGTCAAAAATGAAATGCTGCGAGTGAACATTGCCGGAATTAAAAAATTGAAATGCGATGCTCTTCATCCTGTAAAATTATTACTTTTGGGATAGTTGGATTTAACATTTACTTTGTTTGGCAGTTGACTAAGGAAGTCGGGCGCCATTCCTGCCTTCCATTGGTTGAACGAATGTTTTAGTGCATAGAACAACAGCGCTCGTAGTTCTTTCATTGACCGCTAATTGCTCCTATAGTGATTATCTCAGAAATTACAAAAGATAGGTATAGGATATTGTTAACAAAAATGACAGAGAATATAAAAAGGAACAAAATGCCTCAATAAAATACTGGGTGTTCCATTTAAAAAAAATAAGTTTTTGGTATGCGAAAATTTCAGGAAGTAGGCTTTGAAAAACAAAGTCTTTTAAGGTATTGTCGAGTGCAACTTCACCAAATGATGCAGAATTTTCTTGACTACAAGCACAACCAAAGTTAATGTTTTTACTTTTAAAAACAATGTGAAAATGATTTTTTTCTGAACACGTGTTTTGGTCAAATATTTTCAAAAAAAAAATAATAACTCAAAAACTATTGGCTCAATTTTGAAAAAGAAAAAACAGTTAAACAGACAATTTAAAGCAGTACAAAAAATCCAAAAATATATAAGGTGAGTCATTTAAAAAAACTAAGTTTCGTGCATTTCCGGTGAAACCGGAAGTGTGTCAGAGCTTAAAGTATTTTTACAATATGCGCCACAAGCAACCATGGACCTTCCACTAATTGTTTTTTCTTTTATTTAAAACACAAAAGAGCAATCGAAGAAGCGGCTACTAATGACTCACCCTGTATATGTATAGTCCAGTTGAACTAGGATTTGACCCGGAAAAAGTGGAAAATAGCGATTTTCCTTCGCGAATCGTTGGGAGGTATCACTGGCAGTCTACATTTCGGTTTTCGGGAATCGCGCCCCATTGTTTCAGGAATTTTAAATTTAAGGGTGAATTTTTATTTATTAAATAAATCGTTTATTTTCAATTTCACGCGAAAAATGGTGATAACAAACGTTGTTTGGAATTAAGTTTCAAAACTATAATTTTTCCCTAGGATCGATATTTTTCGATAAGACCCGAAATAAAGGGTGAAATTTATTTACTGAATAACTCGTTCAATTTCGATATTTTTTATTTAAAGCCGAAAAGAGGTGGGAAGTGTACGTATATTGTATTATCTCATTTATTATTAACTTTGTCTTATTAACGATAATATACAAAGTTGTTGGGAATTAAAATCGATGCTTACGAGGAAGAATCAGATGACCCAAATTCGACAGGACCATATCGGCTAAACGTTCGAAACTGGCATAATTCGAATTTCGCCGGGCTTTCAAAAGTGTACTTGGGAAAAAATATATGCTAATTTTTTTCATTGTAAAAGTCATACAGTTCGAGAACCGTGTTGTTTACACCCCCCTCTTTCTCTTTGCCGTAAGCCTGCGTCAGGAAATATCAATCCTACAAAATTTAATTCTTAACTTTGGTTATCACCATTTTTTGTGTGAAATTGAAAATAAACGAGTTTTAAATTAAAGATGGCGGCTGAAGCAATGAGGTGCGATTCCCTATTTCACGTTTATTTTGAAACACGTATTCACGTACAATATTATACACGGATCCGCATTGGGACCCGTATATTTAAAATACACGGGTAATATTTTGAAAAAAAGAAATGTAAATAAAATTGTTCTTGAAACTACCTCACAACTTAATTTTCAGCAACACTTTTTTAATTTTATTTCATTCTATTTCATTGTTTTAAAATTATTAATTATTGGAAAGTTAGTGTTTAATTTAATTTTATTTTAATTTAAAATTATTAATTATTGGAAAGTTAATGTTTAAATTGTTATTTTAAAGTTTATTTCAATAAAAATTGAGAAATTCTTCTGTTTGAGTGTATTATTCTAATGACTAAAATGCAAATGACAGCGGCGTAGATTAATTACAGACACAATATATTAAGTTATATACCATCTTCTATACCTTATTCCAAAAAGGGAGAGACGAAATTCTGAACAGATCCAAGTGAGAGTTTTTTCTTATTGGTTGACAGCAAGGCGAAATAATACCGTACTACATTCGCTTTTTACTATCAATTGTCAAATATTTTGACATCTTTGACATTGCTTGGTTTCTAGACAATTTTATTTACTTTCAAGTGTGTTACCTTGTTGTGACTACTACATTTACCATTCTGTTGCCTTAACTGTGAATTTATCTCTGAAGAATCTATATACTATTTATTTTGGTACAGATTTCATATTACAGACAGGTATTTAAATTTAATTTTACCGCCTAAAATTGATTTTACCAGTTATAGGTTGTAATTTGGGCGGGGGTTTGTTCAGAATTTCGTCTCTCTCTTTTTGAAATAAGGGATACAGAATTTAAATGTAATAACTATTTATTATTTTAAGAAACACATACAATTTTATTTTATTCTAAATTATTGGATAAACAGTATCACGCTCCTCAAAATATTCAGTTTCCGGTTATAACATGGAAACGCTTATAAATACAGTTTATTTAATTCATAAATATGCTTAACTCCAAAAAGAAAACTGTTTTCTTTTAAATAATTCAGTTAATTCACATACCGCTCACTTTAATGTCTTTTATGTGAATATGTTAAGTACACATATTGCAATCTCAATTCTTTATATGCAATATTGAATCAAATCAACGATTTCGTCAACGACTGCAATACGGATATTAGCAATATTAAAAGCTGAGCTAAACGTTACAGATTAAATGGAAATTGAAAAAGTAATCAGTGTTCAACCGAAACAACAGCATGACGTCCACAACAAAGAACAATATGAGGAAGTCATATACGCGACTAGACTACAAATGATCATGGCCATGTGCCAACCGATATGTATGTCACTTACCTGAGAGTAGATGTCAATGGCCTTGTAGGGGTTGACTGCCACCAAGATCGAACCAGTGTACGTCTATAGCTTGTTAAGGAAGACACTCAAATAAAATAAAAACGAAATCATCTTAATACAGTAATGATATATAAGTGGCGAACAGTTAAAAAGAACATCCTTGCATCCCCAACTGGTGTAGGTTAAGTTACAATTAATAACGCATTATTATCGAATCCCCGGAGCCAAGAACATTATCATAAGATGAACGATTTCCTGTGTTTGTGTACGTATCTATGTGCATATGTGTGCATACATATACATACTTCTCACGGAGATAATCGAAACAAAAACAAAACAAGAGTTGCCTTGTCAAGCAATGCTGACAGAACATCATTTCACAACTGGTTGTTTGTAGTATTATATATGTATGTATGGTTAACGAATCAGCCTGTAGTGATAATTGGAAAATTACATATCAATATACATATAGCGTGTTGTATTACAAATCTAAATATGTACGTTGGTATACAGAGTGTACCACTCTCAAATCTTTTTTTAGTGTTTTATCGATTTGTAACAATATTTTATCCAACATATAACATAAAACATACTAGATTGATACTGTTTGTTTTATGCTTAAAATCCAGCCGAATTTGCCAATAAAATCAAGATGGCAATAAAAGGTAACTTTATGGGACGCACTCACAAAGACAACATTCAACATGAATTGTTGTTTGACATTTTATTCATTTTGATGCTTATGTCATGTATGTCTTCTCTGAAAGTGTTAAATAGAATAACAGCTGTGATAACAGCATAAATTGTACAATCTGTCACGTGATTTTGTCGTTATGTTTATTTCAAACAACATAATTAAATTAAGTCATCATATTAGGGTTGATAACACAATTTTACACTAGAATCTATTACCAACTTACAGTTCAACGATAATAGCTTGGCAGTTGAGAGCGCAAACCAGAAACAGAATAGACTGTTCCAATGACAGAGATTTCGTACGCCTCAAACAGTTTCACTCCCTCTCATTACCACTATTACATATGTAAATTTGATGAAAAAAAATAGAATTGAAAAAGTATGATCTGTTTGGCACGTATGGCACAAGGCTAAATTTTACGGAAAATTTTCGTAAAGGTTTTATAGACATTTACTGGTTTGTGACATGTAAGCGATACTATACCTTATTCCAAAAAGAGAGAGAGGAAATTCTGAACAGACCCAAGTGACAGTTATTTCTCATTGGTTGACAGCAAGGCGAAATAACACCGTACTATATTCGCTGCCAAATATTTTGACATCTTTGACACTGTTTGTTTTCTAGACGAAATTATTTACTTTCATGTGTTGTGATAACTACATTTACCATTCTGTTGCCTTAAGAGGACCGTTTACCTATCGAAAATTAAGGCATCGCCGTTTCGTGTTTTTTAAACTTATTTTGTAATCTTAGAATCTCAAATTTGAGTTAGTGATGCAAAAGGCATAAATTTATAATGTCAAAGTCAGTTTTTGTACTAATTTATTTTCTTAAGAAAATTATGTGTTTTAAAAATAACCACAAAAATGCATGAATTTGATTAATGTCTACTAACTAAGGCTGGTACACAAAAGGAAAAAAACGACCTCTACGCGCCAGCTGCACATTTGATATACGATATAAGAAAAAGAAGACGAAAATCTATCGGAATCGGTCAGCTATTGCAGACCTAAATGCGAGTGACAGTTTAATTACAAACTGTCACTCGCATTTAAATGTCATATATACATACCTATAATATTCGAGTGTATAGTAATATAATAGTTATTGGCAAGCGAAAATTGGCTTATTACAAAACATCAACAACATCAACAGTTCAGTAAGTACTCATTCTTTATACATTATGTTTCCCATCTGTAGTATTCCTTTATCTATGACAGAATCTGTGAATGACACCGAAGCGCTGTGACAGAACCGAATATCGTCTACCTCCACCTACTCACACACCCTTGCGTCCACTCGTCCCGCGAGTAATATAAGTTGCATAAGGTTCTATTTGTAAGTAAACGCCCCTCTTAACTATGGATTTATGTCTGAAGAATCTATATACAATTTACAGGTTTAATATTTCAGCAGATATTTAAATTTAGTTTTACCGCCTAAAATTGATTTCACGAGTTACATGTTGTAATTTGGACTGGGGGGGTCTGTTCAGAATTTCGTCTCTCTCTCTCTCTTTCGAATAAGGAATAGTAGTTATGGTCATTCATGCTTTTATTAAAAGATAAGTAATGACAGACAGTGAAAGTCGCCTATATTTTGCCAGTGCACTAACGAATTTTTTACTGCTGTAAGCTCAAAAATAGAAAAAAGGAAAAGGCAAGACTGCAGACCAGAAAAAGGATGTATAGAAAGAACAACATATAAATAATTTAACTCCTAAATTTCGCATGAAATTTGAGGGAAAATTTTCAGGACACTGACGCTTTAAATAATAATTACAGCAAAATATTAATACTTTAGTATAGAGGAGTCGCGTTATATTCAGTTGTACGTCACTGATGACATTTACGTGTTGTCATAATTGTATTAGTGAAACTAAAAAAGTTACGTACGCATTCATGGCAAATAAAAACATGATTTCCGTTTCAATATTAAATTTCTCTCTTACATATTTTTAATAGACTAATAGTTCAATTCGGTGCTGGCAGATAAATCATATCTGTCAAAAAGATGTGTGTTGTGTATATTTTGCCTGTCAAATTTGCGTGTTTATTTTTGCTTTGATATAAATTGTATAAAAACAGTTCTTCTTAGAACTGTACATCCTATTTATTATTATCTATTTGCGTCCTTTGAAAATAATGCCGAAAAGTTTCTGTAAACAGTCGAAGCTTTTTACAAACTTTTCTAAAATCATCTGATTTATGAGAATACGGTATGTATTGGTTATTTTAAATTTTATTATGGATATGTTAAGAAACATTTATGGTTTTTCGACAATCTAAATCAATAATCATTATAATAAATTAGTTGAAAAAGGCTGCTGAAGTGTTAGAGCATTTCAATTACTAAATATATTAAGTTATAATTATTGTATTGTGAATAATTTTTTTTCTTTGGTTATATCAAATGTCACTGACAAAAATAAAAATAGATCCGGCAACATAAACAAGAAGAGACGTCATGGATCTAGTATGACGTACAATTGAATGCAACGCGTTTCCTCTACAGTTACAGCACAACGTACACCGCTTATGTGGTTCCAAATGTGGATATTTTGATATCAATTGACGCGGCTTGAATTATTAATTAAATATGTATTAATAATGCTACATGAATTGGAATAATCAATTATATGTACTGGTATCTGCATTAGAATTAATATAATAATTTGTTTATCAAGTAAATCTAGTTAATTATGTGTACCTTTTTAAATTTAAATTACTAACTCAGTTTGTATTTCCCCCTGAATCTTTCTAGAAAGGTGGCATATCTTAATCTCCAGGGTTAAAAATGAGTCGCATGCATCGTATCCCTATTTGATCAATATTTAGATCAAAATCTTTCAAGTGAGTAGATATATGAAGTCTTGAAGTCAGGAATTTCGGATAGCCTTCCATACCAGCAGGCTTTGGAACTGGCACTCAAGAAAATCAGTTTAGTAGCATTTCCATAGATAAAGGACTTCATTTGAGAAACAGTTCAGGGTTGTTCACTTGAATAAGGTCTTTTATAAGTTTTCCATATAATTAAATGTAGGTCGCCATCTTATTTGTGATGAATATATTATTAATTTATAACGCACTCTGTTTGTAAAATTATTACTAAACATTAATTGCAATTTTTTTAAGGTCTTTTAGTTTTTAGGTAGCAATGTGCTAATTACCCTTCGCCTTCAGTATGAAGGGGCTCTTAATTATTGTATCATCAATATGAATTTATCAACGATTTCTTTATTTAACTTTCAGAAAGTTTCAAATTAAGAATTTTAATTATTAAATTCATTTTGATAAATACATTCATTTACCCTTTTCATTCATAACAAATTTTAAATGTCTGCTGCACATTTTGACATACGACACCATAATATGTTTCACAAAAAAAAATATAGAGAATTAAATGTTATTTGGAAAATCATCATCAAACTAGTACTTTCATTAAAGAGTTTTAAGCATTCCAGTTATTTAAAAACAGGACGCGTTTAATGAACACTCAATATATCGCTTTTAATATGTTTATAAATGCCGCCTAAGGCTACTGAAGCGATGTTTAATGAGTTTGTAATATTGTTTCCTAATTAAGCTTTGGTATTTTTCTTAAGGGCCACATCTGTGGAGAAACTAAAAGACAAGATATATATTGAAAACGACTGGATAACTTGATATATTATCTTATATAAAATTAACTTCGTATATGTTAGCGTCTTCAAAAATGCAATAATATACTATCTATTATCTATTCTATCTATTTAAAAATTAAGAGCTGCATGCTTTTTACTTTCTTATACGTAGTATAAGGAAGTATTGTGATGATGAAAATTTTCGACCTCGAGATTTTTGCAGATGTCCACGTTTTGAAGTCCTCTGATACCGAAAAAGTGGTTTTTAAAAAATGTCTGTGTGTGTGTCTGTCTGTGTGTGTGTGACCACGATAGCGGTCAAACCGCTGTAGATATCAACTCCAAATTTTGTATTTACGTATACAATCTCCCTCTTGAGATCTGATTAGTTTTTCAGTAAAATCGGCAGACCGGAAGTAGCAGTTTACTTCAGTGAAAAAATCGAATTTTGCCAATATTTCGTCAATTACTAAGTTTAAACAAATTTATAAAGAATTGAAATGTACTCAAAATTAAATTTGAGACAAATTATCTTAAAAAAGTTTTTCGAAATTCCAACCGTCTTTTACTCTTATCGAAAATCAGTTTTTTGCGAATATCTCGCAAGTCATGCTTTCTAGGCAGGTACATTACGAGTATAAAAGTATTTAAACTATAATTTTAAATATCTTTGGTATAAAAAAAATTTCAAAATTCGGACCGGAAGTACCACTTTTACTCTTACCGAATATCGATTTTTTGCAGATATGTCGTAAATTATGCATTCTATATATATTTATTAAGAGTACAAAAGTATTTAGAGTTGAATTTGCAATATTTTATGTGTACATGAAATTTGAAAATTCGGACCGGAAGTGGCACTTTTACTCTTAGCGAGTAGCACTTTTTTTCGAATATCTTGCAAAGTATGCATTCTATAGCGATTTATTAAGTGAATGAAAGTACTTAGAATAGGATTTTTAATAAGTTTTGTATAAAAAAATTCTTAAAATTGTATAGTTTGAAACACTCATACGTATAAGAAAGTCGTGTAGTGGCCACACCTCATTTTTTTACTTTCTACGTAGTATAAGGAAGTATTGTGATGATGAAAATTTTCGACCTCGAGATTTTTGTAGATGTTCACGTTTTGAAGTCCTCTGATACCGAAAACGTGGTTTTTGAAAGTGTCTGTCTGTCTGTCTGTGTGTGACCACGATAGCAGTCAAACCGCTATAGCTATCTATTCCAAATTTTGCATTTAGTAGTATAATCTCCCTCTTGAGAACTGATTAGATTTTCAGCAAAATCGGCAGACCGGAAGTAGTAGTTTACTTCAGTGAAAAAATCGAATTTTGTCAATATTTTATCAACTACAAAGTTTAGACAAATTTATAAAGAATTCATATGTACTTAAAATTGAAATTGTGAACAATTTTATTAAGAAAGCTTTTCGAAACTCCTACCGGAAGTAGGTCTTTTACTCTTATCGAAAATCAGTTTTTTGCAAATATTTTGCTAGTCATGCTTTTTAGACAGGTACGTTACGAGTATAAAAGTATTTAGAACTTAATTTTCAATACCTTTTGTATAAAAAAAAAATCAAAATTCGGACAGGAACTGACATTTTTTCTCTTACCGAATATCGATTTTTTGCAAATATGTTGTAAATTACGCACTCTATATATATTTATGAAGAGTACAAAAGTATTTAGAGTTGGATTTGGAATATTTTTTGTATAAATGAAATTTCAAAATTCGGACCGGAAGTAACACTTTCATACGTATAAGAAAGTCGTGTGGTAGCCACACCTCATTTTTAATAATATATCTTGTAATTTCAAACAGCATAAAACTTCCTTCATATTCATATTTGTAAGAAGTTGAAAACTTCCCAAGATTTCCGTTAATTCCAGAACAGTCATACTGAAATTAAAGCGTATATAGTACCTATATACATTTAAAAATTTACGCTCTACCACACCGAAAGTATACAACGGGTATACAAATGTTCGCTAGAAGTATGGTATAGACGTTTTCCAACAATGTAAAAATCATGGATATTCTTGTTCTTCCTATAATAAAAGCAAGAAGTAGACATACTGATATATGCCATAAAGTCATCAGTCGAAGTAAATAACATTAAACCCTTATACCCAGAAACACACTACTACAAAAAATTACTCAAACACAGAGAAACTATTTATTACATTTAATAGGTTGTTAACCAAAAATTAACCTTCATAATTCTTGTGAAGGCTTCATCTCATATACAGTTCAATTTCTCACTATTTGACAAGCTGGTATGTATTATTGGTTCCTCATAATCTTAGTACTAAACTGTAATATTTTATCACTGTTGTCCGTAAAAAATGAAGCGAATAAAATTCCTTCTCAAATGTAATTAGAGGCAACAGTTTAGTAGACAGGATTGATTTTTTTATGATTTCAGATGTAAAAAGGCTGGCACCAATCCAAGTATTCACTCCGGGTCAAGCTTCTTTCAAATAATTTGAATATAGGTATAACACTCTCAAAAATACAAAGTATTAAGTATTTCTTGTGCTTGCATGTGATTTGATTAAACAAGAACAGGGACAATAATGAATTTCATATTTCACTGACCTAACTATGGTTCCATTTCTCATTACATGATCTATATATCTGGCTCTAAGCAAATGAATACGTTTTCACTTGCATCATTAGTTTCTTTTCGCTTATCTTCTTCAGTTTGTGTTCGTTTATTTGATATATGGTACTTTGCGTCAGATTGAGCACCACAACAATCCTTCATAGTCTTTTTACGTGCTCTTTTTGGTTGAACGTAATTCATGCAAAAACATTTTGATAAAAAAGTGCATATGTCGCTAATATGCATAAATATTAACTACAAATTTACACAATGAACATTTTGATAAAAAAGGTGCATATGTGGTTAATATGCATAACAATTAACTACAAATTTACATATTGGATTGTTTGACAGTGAATAATAGGTATACTTTATTTGACGTATGACTGACATTTTTTTCATTTTCTAGTACTTGTCATCTAGGAATTTTTCATTTGCGACCCAGTTTCTGATTCGTTCATCTAACTTCGTACATTCAGAGTACTGAATACAACGAAAATACGATTTTTATATTTATAATGAATTATATGTATTAACAAAAATTAATGCCCCGGTACTTGTGTTAACCTACATACTGATAGATTATTAGGGATTGGCAGTCAGTAGCTCATGATACAAATCAATACAAATGTCAAAATTCATAAAGTACTTTATACAGATACAGACAGCTAATTTTTATTCATATCACAAATGTGGCACTCGAACCAATTTTAACTTCTCCACACTGTAAAACATACCACCAAGCAAGTCTTCTGAAGAGTTGCTTAAATATAGTGATCGTACGTGACTTTTTCATTTTTTCTGGTAAAATATTGAACAGACAACCTACATTAACGAGAGCTTTACTATAAGACTGAGTTGGTTTTTTACTAACTCTTATTTTCCATTTCGATGATAATCACTCTAAAACTATAATATTAAATGAAATTGCAGAGAGTACCAATGAATAATAAATGTCTAGTATAGAGATTTAACTAGAGTAATCTTCAAGATCACGTAAAAGCTTTTATTAATTTCTCGCAGATAAGATCTACTCGATTTTTCCAGGGTACCATCAATTACTGCACGTCAGAATTTTAGTGATGAAGTGACTTTCAAAGTATTCCCCTCAACACTAACATTGCATTTAAATTCATTGGCGCTCTAGGGATATTATGTGCTTTCATTAAGACCATTTTGTCGACATTCACAATAAGCGTGTTGTTCGCATAGATGAATGAAATCATCATTTGCGAATTTAACTTTAATTTCTTTTTAAAATGTTGGGATCTCTATCTGATCCAATACTGGTATCATCCGCGAACATAAACATTCTGCCTCAGGATTTGTGTTCCGATATACTATATACTAAATACTTTTGTACTCGTAACGTACCTGTCTAAAAAGCATGATTTGCGAAATATTGGCAAAAAACTGATTTTCGATAAGAATAAAAGACCTACTTCCGGTAGGAATTTTGAACAACTTTCATAATAAAATTCTTCATAAACTTAATTTTGAGTCCATATGAATTTTTTATAAATTTGTTTAAACTTAGTAGTTGACGAAATATTGGTAAAATTCGATTCTTTCACTGAAGTAAACTACTACTTCCGGTCTACCGATTTTACTGAAAATCTATTCAGATCTCAAGAGGGAGATTATACTTGGAAATACAAAATTTGGAATTGATAGCTATAGCGGTTTGATCGCTATCCTGGTCACACAGAGAGGGACACATACACACAGAGAGAGAGATACAGACATTTTTTTGAAACCACTTTTTTGCTATCAGGGGACTTGAAAACGTGGACATCTGCAAAAATATCGACGTCGAAAATTTTCATCATCACAATACTTCCTTATACTATACTATGTGCAAGAAAGTAATTAATGGGCCAAAAGCACTTCCTTGTGGCGTTCGTCTTGAGTTCCTCAGACCTGTTCTCACGAATCTCACAGCAATTCTTCTCTTTTCAAAAAATTTACTTACCAACCGATTAACTGAGCCTCGCAAACCCAACAGCATATATTTTATTTGAAACGAAACTGCAACTTACTGAGTCAAAACCCAGCGAGATATCAGATGATAGAACCGCAACGAACTTACCACAGTCCAGGCAATAGTAGAAGTAGTGTACGAGTAATGTTACTCCTACATCACGGGAGAAATGTTCCCTAAAACGGGATTGACTATCTGTCAGAATCAGATACTTGTGAAAAAATGAGGTGTGGCCACCAAGCGACTTTTTTATACGTATGAGCTTTTCAAATAATACAAAATTGTTCTAAATTGTTTTATCTTCATATAAAAATAAGTCAAATTTAAAGAATTTTTATATCAAAGTTATTCAAAATCCTATTATAAGTACTTCTATTGTTTTATAGAATGCATACTTTGCGAAATATTCAAAAGAAAGTGCTACTCGCTAAGAGTAAAAGTGTTACTTCCGGACCGAATTTTGAAATTTCATTTATACAAAAAAATATTCCAAATCCAGCTGTAAATACTTTTGTACTCTTGATATATATGTATAGAATGCATAACATACGATATATTTGCAAAAAATCGCTATTCGATAAAAGTGTTACTACCGATCCGAATTTTGAAATTCCTTTTATACAAAAGGTGTTGAAAATTAAGTTCTAAATACTTTTATACTCGTAACGTACCTATCTAAAAAGCATGACTTGCAAAATATTGATAAAAAACTGTTTTTCGATAAGATTAAAAGACCTACTTCCGGTAGGAATTTCGAAAAACTTTCATAATAAAATTCTTCTAAAATGTAATTTTGAGTACATACGAATTCTTTATAAGTTTGTTTAAACTTAGGAGTTGACGAAACATTGGCAAAATTCGATTTTTTCACTGAAGTAAACTACTACTTCCGATCTGCCGATTTGACTGAAAATCTAATCAGATCTCAAGAGGAAGATTATACGCGTAAATACAAAATTTGGAATTGATAGTTAAAGCGGTTTAACCGCTATCGTGGTCACACACACAGAGAGACATTTTTTTAAAACCACTTTTTCGGTATCAGGGGACTTCAAAACGTGGATATCTGCAAAAATCTCGAAGTCGAAAATTTTCATCATCACAATACTTCCAACGTATAAGAAAGTAAAACGACTAAATTTCGCTACAACTCTTGCACATTTAAGAATACTAAATTATTTCTGCTATGGATAGAGAGAGACGCGAACACGCCTTGCCGAAACTTATAAGTGTTTCATCTAGACCTCTCAATGTACGTACTGCGTTATATTAAGTTATAAGAAGCGCATTCCATTTGACACGATTGCAGGAGTACGACCGAAACGATAATATCAAAGCGGCTGTCGCAGTACTACTTTAGGCGCTGCAATGGACTCAGAACGTACAGTTCTTTCACAGCGGCTACTACCGTGCTGCTGCAGTCATTTCAAGTATCGCTTGGAATGGCAGCTTAGCTCTATAGTTGTCGTCTGTGTATCATAAACCTATCAGCCGTTAATATTGCCGGTTGCAATAAGAACAAGATAGTAACGACACGCTAGGCCTTATACACTTCATCTTCAGGATGTTATTTTACGAAAATTAGGCAAGTAAAAAATATATGCAAGATATTATATTGACACCAATATTAGGAGACATGCCCCATACATAATCAATACTGCAATTTAAAGATTCATCTGGCAATTAGACTGAGTTACAGAAACAGTTCCACGTGTATGACAAACAAAACTAATTGATTGTATTTGAATTGATGCTACAAACGATTGTTCATACTTCAGAACCTCTAACTACATGTAATAATAACAATTATTTAAATCTGAAAAATATAACGAACAGGTGAGGTATATACTAGGTGGCGCAAAATTAATCACCCTGTCGGAAGATGTTATAACTTTTGCAAATGGCGTCGTACGTCAATCATATTTGACATTTGTGAACTAGACAGCTGCAGAATACAAACAGACAAACAATGGAGCGCTATACTCCGCAAGAGCGTGGAATAATTGTGTCGATTTTTTTTACCAATAATCGGTCGGTGGTGTTAGCGCAGCGTGAATTTCGTCGTCGATTTCCTAATCGTGTTGCGCCAACTGGACAAACATTACGCCGCTTAGCTGCTCGACTCGAACAGACTGGAACCACAAGAGATCTTCCAGGGCCTGGCCGCCACCGGACTGGTCGTTCTGTCGAGAATATCGCGGCTGTGGCTGCTAGTGTTGCTGAGAACTAAGAAACATCAACCAGACGACGTGCCACGCAATTGGGCGTCAGCAGACGGACCCCACAGCGAATTTTAGTGAAAGACTTACACATATTCCCATACAAAGTGCAAACAGTGCATCAGTTAATGCTTGCTGACCTTCAGTCGCGTGTGAATTACTGTAGAGCCATCCTCAATCTCAACAACGAAGTGAAGGATTTTCAGTCGAAAATCATCATGAGCGACGAGGCGCATTTTCATTTAAGCTTCTGGGGCACTCAAAATCCGCGTGTGATGCACGAAAAGCCGTTACATCCACCCAAGACTACTGTGTGGTCCGGTGTTCACGCGGGAGGAGTGATTGGACCGTATTTTTTTGAGGACGCCATCGGTAATACGGTTACTGTTAATGGCGAACGCTACAGGGCCATGATAAACGACTTTTTACTGCCAGAATTGAATGAGCGGGGCTTGGTGAACATGTGGTTTCAACAAGATGGTGCAACCGCACACACAGCAAGAACCACAATGGATATTGTGAAGGAAGCACCACAATGGATATTGTGAAGGAAGCATTTCCTGGTCGCGTAATCTCCCGTTTTGGCGATTTGGCATGACTAGCAAGATCGCCCGATTTAACCATCCCAGACTTCTTTCTTTGGGGCTTCTTGAAGTCGCGGGTTTATGCCAACAAGCCTCAGACAATCGCAGCCGTTAAGTAGAATATTCGACAGGAATGCGAACAGTTATCACCAGAAATCGTGCGGAAAGTTATGGAAGATGCGATAAAACGGGCACAAATGTGTATCAATGCTGGCGGCAGCCACTTGACGGATATCATATTTTCCAATTAACAGAAAAAATTGTAAAGGTCCAAATAAAGATTTTCACCACTCAAAAAAAGTTTTCTTTATTTACTAAAAAAGTTATTCAAAAACAAAATTGGATGACTAATTTTGCGCCACCTTGTAGAAGGATCAGAGTGGGTCAAGCGGCATTCGAAAAACTTAATCGAAACAAAAAAAATATTTCACAATATCTAAAAAGTAAATTCGGCAGTTGCTTATGCCCATGTGGTACACAAAGATTAATATTTACGAAATAAATCAGTTAAAATATAATTAACCATAAAAATATCTACGTTGGGAGTAACACTACGGCACCGGAAACCAAATAAAGACTTACGAAATATCACCGGAGTAGAGGACACCACAAAAATAATTAACCCCACAGAAAAGGAAAGGGGCGGGCAAAAATGAAAGATATGCAGGCAAAAGATAGAACAACTACATTCAGAAATAAAAATCATGGACAAAAATAAAGCCTGAGACCCTGAAAAGATTACATCAGCAGAGTGGCAAGTTTTAAATGGAAACACAAAGCGAGAGACAAAAACATATGTGGAAGGTTAGATGACTCCATGTTCAATATTGGACAAACTGGCTATTAAAACAGAAGGAGGCATTTAGATTACCATGGCTCGAGTACACTAGACAACGACAAACTTGTAGTTTTTATGTGGTGGCTCAAAATATATCTTGCAGAATTGGTGAAACATACGCAGACTCATACAATGCTGAACAAGATATGAGATTCTAGCACCTTTTCAGTTGAGAATGATTTAATTCCAATTTAAAATATGCTTGGCCTTGATATGCTTTAGATTTTTAATTAAAGGAAGATATATTTAGGTTCAGAAATGTAAAAATGCATGACGACTATAATACAAATTATAGGAAGAAATATTTGTCATTCAAATGTTTGTATCGTCTTTCACGTTTCACTTTTAGCATCGGGATATAATAGATACAATAAATAATAAAGACAATACCCTGTCAAAAACATAACGGAAATTATATTGCATACACGAATAATTAAGGAAATGGATGGGCTAACATTAAAATCATCCTCAATCATTTCTAATTCAATATGAGTCGCGTTTGTTTACTTTAGGCAAGAGTATGATTGATACCGGATAATTAATATTTTATACACACATTAAATAGTGTTAAATTGAGTCCTATGCGTTGTATGCGTGATGTTTAACTTAACCGGCGCCTTTATGTGTTACTGTCTATAATTTTAATTACATTTTGTTAACTTTCAGTTCCTTAATTCACGATTTTACATTTAGAATTAGCTCAAGTAAATCACGATAATGTGACTCAATTTGTACTGTCATATCCAATGTTTCGTTCTACATATATTAAACATATACATGTGTGTGCACGTTTCAAAAAAAAATTGTATATGTGTGTATGTATATCTGGAGCATTTATGTCGTCCATATGGTAATTTTGAGATATTACGTAACTATCAAGAGGAGATTTTCTTTGATTAGAACATTAATTATTATTTTTCAACCAGTAAATACATCCTGTCGGTTATGCAAAGACTACAGGGCATCTGGTTACATGCATTTGACATAAAAGTATAATCGGATTAGATTACTTTCCGTAAAGACAAACTAAATATAAACGGCATATCTCAAAATTCATGAGTTTTCAATACATTTATTACTTGAAAAAGAAGGAAAATATTATCGAGCATAAAAGTGGGATATTCGAAGTGATGAAAATGTCAGATTTAATAATAGAGAAAACCACTAGCTATAAACTACGAGTATGTAGTTGCACGAACGCCAGTTTTCGTTTCGTTTATTACTTGTATATTTCGGTATATTTATTGAAATAGTATACTAAAAATATTGTACTTCTTTTATATTACAGTACTGAATACTTATGTATTTAATTCATGTAAAACTGACAAATGGCATTAATAAATACACCAACACTTATGGATTTTTACAGATAGGATCATTTGACTTAGCAGGGCAATTCAGTACAGCTACTGCCCGATCTGATGTACCTAGAACGTTGACTCGCTTGCAATAAAAGGAATACCAAAAATACTAATTGAACCATAGCCAACTCGGGGAATTGAATACAATACCGAAAGGAAAACCATTAAAATCAATTTAAAAAAATAATTTCATTAACTCATTGGTACAAAAAACAAAGGAACTACAGCTGTTTAACAAGTCACTGGGACTTAAGAAAAGATCTGCTATAATCGGAAATACGAATGATGCTGTATGTAGGCGTATGTTGATATATTTAGCGTTTGTATTGTGAATTTACAATGTGAGACATGATTTGATAAAAAAAAACGATTACAAATATTATAAATACAGAGCGGACACGAAAAGTTGAAGACTCATCGCCCAAGGGCGCACTATTGAAATGTTGTATTTTTAAAGAGGTTTTAATTTTATTTATATAATTGGATAACAAGTGGGTGGGGATCTATAAAATACAAAATACCTTATTATTTGCTCACTTTGTAGTTTAAGTCGAGTAAAGGAGTATTAATATTTACTAGCAATACTTTCTCAAGCTTCTCTTCTGTAAGATTTGTTCTCTTTGAATGAAGTACATCCTTGTAGATAGAAAACGTCCTTTCTATATCGCAACTGGTTATAGGTGCGTATTGGAAATATTCTTTTATTTCAGCGTATTTAGCAGTTAGATTTTGTGTCATTGTCCCCATACACAATTGCCGCAATGTTATTAAATATGGATTTCTATTAAAAACAGCGTCTAACTTTTGCCGAGGGCCACATCCGAAGTCACTTGGAATACTTTTGAAATTATTAATAGCCACATCTAATGTGGTTAATCCATCTTTTAATTTTAGATTTCGATTTTCAAAATATGTGATTAGTTTAGGCAACAACTGATTTTTTAAATTTTGGATTTGTGTTAGTTCCTTGCACTCATAAATACTTCTAGCATCGTCATTTAAACCCGTGACGAAATTTTGGAAACTATCGAAATGGTGTGCATAAAAACTAGCAGCTTCCAACCATATTCCCCATCTAGTTATTACTGGCGAGGGAGGCATTGACAAAGATGGAAGTTTTTCCCTGTAAAGTGCTACTCTCGATGGTGCTTTTCTGAACTATTTTAAAAGCGGATACAAGTCTATTAATTTCCGGATACCTGCCTCTGATATATTCACAGATTCTGTGGAGAGCATGTGCTACACAGGTAATATTCAGCACATAAGGATATGTTTCCTGTAATAGTCTGCCTGTTTTTAACATATATGCGGCACTGTCACTAACAAATAAAAGTATTTTTTCCCTGTACCTGTCGTCCGAATAATGCATTTTGTGCAAATTCTCGTCAATGCTTTTAGCAACTGTTTCCGCATCAATTGTATTTATAACTTTAGATGCTATTACATATGCATTATATGGAATAGTTGGATGTAGTACACCAGCTACAACATTTACCACACAGCGTCCTAATATATTGAGTTTCGTTGGCACTTATCCATAGGTACTGATTTGAAAGAAGTCTTCTAATGAATTATATTGTTTTCTTGAAGCACTTAGAAATATAATATTTGCGTAAAGTGGATGGATCCATCAGGAACATTTCGACCACTATATTTTTGAAGATATGTTTTGAAAGTGGGATTGTCAACTTTTTTAATGGGATATTAGCCGCCATTAAAGCTTCACAGAACTCTTTGTTAAAATTGTCAGCTTTCAACGGGTCCAATTTCTGTGTATGTTTTAGCGATGCTAAGTGACGTTGTACGTGCACTTTTTGGGGATTCTGTAACGATATTTTACAGACTTTGCAATAAATATTGGAATCACTGACAATGGACATACAATCAGTATGACCCTTAATCCAACTCGCCATTGTTTCACGATGCCATTCTCGACGTTCTTCCATATCATAGTAACATAAACGATATTCTAGATCTAAATAAATGATAACTAAAAACGTATGCGTATGTTATTGAAACTAAACGAAATCCAATGCACGTCTAGATAATTGGGAGAAGTCGATTCAATGGAACGGGATGAAACAAGAACTATTACATAAATTACCAAGTACGTAATTAACAGTCAAATCAATTAAGCAACGAAATTAACGTAAGTATGAATAGGTATATACATTTTTTTGCTGTGGTTTTCGAGTAAACAACAGATGTTGCAGTTCACCATATGAATAGTGCTATTCAGTAACTGCGTGCTGTTTACATTATTTCTTTGCTCCGTCGTAGTTAAAACCTGGGACGTCCGCCCCTTAATTATAAATGACAGTTGCCCATGTGTCTATGAACATATTTGCGTCACACTATTCTAATTAATGGAAGCATTACATATTCTGTAACTTCATCATCATCACATTTACAGAAAAATATTAGTTAGACGTTGTTATTATAAGCAAAGCTATAGACACAGAAGTATTTTTAAATTACGGTTATTACCATTTCAAACCAGCCTTTACAAACTTTTTGAGCTCTTAGTTTTTAACAACTGTCAAATTACTTCATTTCGTTATTATTTTTATATAAATTAGAACTAGTTTCTAATCAGGTGTTTAAAGGAAAAGGCGCTTGTGGATTCTTTTACTTTCTTATACAAAGTATAAGAAAGGAAGTGATTGTGAAGATTTTCGACCTGTGTGTGTGACCACGATAGCAGCCAAAAGATAAAAGCTATCAACACCAAACTTTATATTTAGGAATATAATCTCGGAAGATCTGATCGGATTTTCAGTAAAATCGGTATACCGAAAGTAGTAGCTTATTTCAACGAAAAAATGAAATTTTACCAATATCTCGTCAAATATTTTTAAGTTTTTGGCAAATTTCTAAAGTACATATACCAAAGTACTCAAGAGTAAATTTGAAAACAATGTTATTAAAAAAGTTTTTTGAAATTCCTACCGAAAGGGTAAATACTCTTATCCAAAAGCAGTTTTTTTGTGAATATCTCCCCAGTTCTACATAGATACATTAGGAGTTAAAAGTATTTACAGCTGCATTTAAAATAATATTTGTATGCAAAAAATTTAAAATTCGGACCGGAAGTTAGCACACGAAATTAAGAAAATAAAAGTATTTAATGCTTATTTTGGAACAACTTTTGTTTAAAAATTCGGAATGCACATACGAATAAGAAAATCGCGTGGTGCCCACACCTCGTTTTTATCTTGTTTAAGATGCAATAGACTTTCTCTCTAATGTCGTCACCACTACTAAATAAATTAGGATAACTACCGGTTTGGTTACACTGCCCTGCGAGAAAGAATATGCAGAACGTGTGGATAGCTAACGAATTCTAAACGACAGGAGACTCTAGCATAGTAGAATTCTTTTAGCACCCGGCACAACTAAAGTGTCACTAAAAATTGATATTTATCGGAATAATTTCAGAAGAAAGAAATGAAACTAATTAATTAAGGATGTATAGCTTGTGTTACTAAAATACTACTAAATAAAAGCCAGTTACAACTAAAATATTATAAATAAAGTTATTAATTATTACTTTTCTAGTTGGGACTTTTTATCTGGCAATGCACGTCATATTTTTAATAGACTAATAGTTCAATTCGGTGTTGTCAGATAAATCATATCTGTCAAAAAGAGGTGTATTGTTTGTATTTTACCTGTCAAATTTGAGTGTTTATTTTTGTTTTGATATAAATTGTATAAAAACCGTTCTTCTTAGAACTGTACATCCTGTTTATTATCTATTTGCGTCATTTGAATATAATACCGAAGGCTTTCTGTAAACAGTCGAAGCTTTTTACAAACTTTTCTATAATCATCTGATTAACGAGAATAACGTAAGTATTGTTTATTTTAAATTTTATTATAGATACGTTATTACACATTTATGGTTTTTCGACAATCTAAATCAATATAATAAATAAGTTGAGAAAGACTGAAGTCTTACAGCATTACTAAATATATTACGTTATAGTTATTGTATAGGGCAATCCAACGACCTGTCAAATAAAATTCAAGATGGCCGTTGTGGGCAAACAAACAGATTTCTATAATTAAAATTTGACCATAAGTGCTCTTACTAAACAATTATCTTATTAAATTAACTTACTAAGGTCATTATTTAGTTATCTAAGTATGATGTTGTGTATCAAAGGCTAAAACTTATAATTATGTGACCAGAACGTTCTGTATTGCAGTATCTTTGAAAGAAGTGTTTCAAGAAAAAAACAGCTGTAATTATTGCCTGCTTTGAATTTTCATTGGAAAACCACATAATAATTTAGTTCAGCAGCAGTACTGTTCTATTTATAAGCACGATAGAAATTTTAATAGCAATAACTCCTCAGGGAAGTATGTGCTACATTAGTGAAACTCGGGGTGACATACATCTGAAAAATGAATGGAAGAAGTAATTTTTGCAACAATATTAACCCAGGATATGTTCTAGGAGAAAGATCATTTTTAATAAAGGAAGCACTAGGAATTCTGCAAGAGAATTTTAGTTATTCCAGCTTTTACTAATGGAAGAACTCGTTAGCACTTTAAAAAATCTCATTCCAGTATCTGTGTTAAAAAAGTGTAATAATATGCAAAAATTAAACAGTGTAGATAAAATTGTGATTGTGTTTAATGCTCTAATTAACATATGGAAGTTATAAATGATTTTGTATTTATAATTATTTATGGCGCTATATAATCTTAATTTACAACGTGGCCATTATTTTAGAATTGAAATAGGCATTTCGTTACAGACAAAACACAAAACTTTAATAATAAGTTAAATTTATTTATTAATATATTTGAAATGTATTTACATTTTTTTAAGTCCTAAACTGTTATATATTGTACGCTAAATATTTATAATAAACTTTTATAATCTTACACATAATATTTCTATATGATTAAACTCATTTTCTTATTACTATTTATTAACTATTGCTTCTATAATAATTAAGTGAAACTATTTTAATAAATAAATCTTATTAAACAATCCTCTGATTATTTTGTCACGTATTGAAAATTTAAAGACAAATTTAAATAATTAATCCTTAATCAGTACATGAGTGGCTTTGTTTTTCTTCGTATACTAGAAATAATAATGCACCAACATAACTACAATGTTCGGCTGTTACCAGCCATGCATGTAGAGTGAGCCAAAAGTACTGATTCACATTTCATAATAATGCACTACACATCCATTGGTTTTAAATTAACTTCTTATAAATGTTTCACCTAATCAAAAACACGTACTTTTCCACATAAAATAAATAAGTTTTTAATAAATGTAAGCGGCCAGGCTCTTGAACACTGTCATTTGGTCCTTACTGTAATAAATATATAATAGAACCAAATATAAAATAATATTCGTACTTGGCACAGGTGGAATACTATCTATTAAAGTGTCTAATTTCAAGAGTGAATAGATCCAAATTATCAAGTAATTTAATGTTCATCTGATAGCTGCCAAAAAATACATTCTCACACGAATAATTATTTTCTATGATGATTTCAACAAAATGTTACTCCAACTTCTGGATTTTCAGTTAAGAACTTCTTCACGTAATCACTCTGCATTTTCATGTTTATAAACTCAGCACACACGAAAAGTAAAACCATATTAAAACTAATAATGATGGCATACTAAACTAAGGTCCATTCATTGTTTGCCCACAGACGCCATATTAGATCACGTGATTTGGATTCCCTAATTGTGAATATTTTTTTTCTTTGGTTATATCAAATGTCACTGACAGAAATAAAAATAGATCCGGCAACATAAACAAGGCGAGACGTCATGCATTTAGTATGACGTACAATTAAATGTAACGCGCTTCCACCATATTTATATATTACTTAATACTTGGCTATTCTGGGTAGTACGCAAGCATTGTTTGACAAACGACAAACGGTAATTAGGTACGACAAATGTCGAAATGTGTATGAATATTATTGTGTATGAGTCTTGAAATGGCTTTCTTTTTATGTCACTTTACTGGACAGGTAAGATTTTGCAATATCGTGAATTTTAATTTATTTGTGCATGTCAATTGCTAAAGCAACATGGCATTATTTTAGGTAAATTCACTATCAAGATGTGTTAATATTCTTTTAAAAATTATTTAACCACTTTTTATAGTATTAAAGCATTGCGTTTGTTAAAAACATATACGCATTTTCAACCACCAAAATATCTCTAAATATCCATGTACAACCGATAACAAGCAAAAGATATTGCGTTTAACGATCCTATTGCCTTTGTCTTCTCCATGACATTCACTCTACATGTCATAAAGGGATAAGAACACCCCTATACAAACAAACATGCGACAATTTTTGATTAATAAAGAACGCCATAAATTTACTGGTTCTACAAGGTCCAATAGATTTGATGACAGTCCCTTGAAGTTTGTTAAGCAATGGGCTAGGTACTGTTAATAATAGGGTCTCGTTTATGAATTATGCAAGCGGCTATGTTTTAGTTCGTTCGGTTAGGGGTAAGGGTGATGGTGATGATGTTTGATGACGTATATTAATGAATCATTTAATTTATTGCTTTTGGAAAACGTACTTATATCTCAAAAGTGTGCTCGTTAAATTTAAAGTAAATATTAGATAATGAATATAAAATTTAATTTTTGAAGAACGTTGGGAAGGAGAGTTATGTGTCTATTTGGTTAAATCAATTCTGTACAACCATCAAAGTCTGACGTTATTTGTTTTCATCTCACAAACAATAAAAAAGAATAAGCAACTAAAGGTGGCATCATTTAAAGGTACCTTATTAAAAATGATTTTTCCAGTACGTTTTGGGGTCACTATGTCGTCAACCTATAAACTACAATTACTATACAGGGTGAGTCATCTCCGCGGGTAATGCCGACTGTGGCTTTACAAGTAAAGTATTTCGAAGCGGTTTTTTTCTTGTGATATCTGCTCATTAGGAGCACATTTTAAAAATATTTTGTATTTTACAGTGTTTCATAACTTGGTGGCTGACCATAGTTATAGTTTTTTAAATGAAACAGCCTATATGTTATTACATTTTTGTATTACCCGTATAATTTTTAGGCAAAAAGTAGTAAGAGAGTATAGACCTAAAATCTATAGTTGACTTATCTCTATTTTTCTGAAAAATTCAAAGTTTTTATAAAAGTATATTTCTCGAAAACGACGTATTAGATTGGCACAATTTTTTGTAGTAGTGTTCATAATAAGGTCTTAATAGAAGCATATTTTATCTTTTTCACTTACTAATTGCATGTGCAGAAAACTGTATTAAAATTGGATGACACGTTTTTGTATAAAAGTCATTCTTTTAAATGGAACAGCCTGTGTATCACTTCATTTTTGAATTTCTTATTAAATTTCACATCAAAAACATGTTAGACGTAAATACTTTAAGAGTGACTATTACTGAGCTATTGTCGTTTGTTGATATAATTGTGACAACTTTATGTTTTTATTTGAATACGGTCTAGTGAGCCATGGATATTTGTTGCAACATTAATAATTGATCTGTAATTAGTGAAACAGAAACTACAAAATAACATAAGCAACATTGCCAGTAGTAATGAAAGTGTTCATTACTCTTCTAAAGGCATATTTTCTGGGACATCTTCTTCCAGGGTAACGCTGCCGGTAAACTCTCTGAGCTAATAATTTCTTTGACTTTACCCAAGTACAAAAATCATATCTGTAAGCTCTCCTTTAGAAAACTTCAATACAAAATCACTTCAATATTTTAAGATTAATAGCATCAACAAATTACACCTGTCAACTAAAAAACAGTGACGGTTGGCGTTTTGGTGGGACACGTACATAGACAAGACTGATTCTTTATTATCGGTGATATACTCCCAGATGCCGAGCGTATCGCCGATAATAAACGAATCAGTCTTGTCTATGTACGTGCCCCACCAAAACGTACTTGCCAGCCGCCACTGCTAAAAAGTAACTTATTAAACGTCGTCCATCACCATCACAGCTAATTTCACGGCATGCTATGGTATATTAATATAAAACCATGAAATTGACAAAATTATATCAAAAAGCGACAATAGCTCAGTAGTCACTTTTGAACTATTAACGTCTTACATGTTTTGATGCGAAATTTAATAAGAAATTCAAAAATGAACTGATATATAGACTGTTCTATTTGAAAAAAATGATTTTTATAAGAAATTCGTGTGGTGCAAACCCCTCATTTTTTATTCTATTTTCAATTTCTTGGTCATGCATTCCTGACTATTTAAAATTATTCCCAAGTATTTCTACGTGCTAACTTGGTCTGCGTTTTCTTCGTATATTTTAATATTAAATAATTAACCGCCCTTACTTGATATTACCATTACTTTGGTTTTGTTCTTGTCTTGGATAGGTTATATTACTTTATTATCTTTTCCCATGATTTGGTTGTTTGTCTCTAATACTTGAGAACTCTTGCAACCAGTACGATATCATCAGCAAAGACACGAGTCCCTATGTTCACTGGTTAAATATTTTTATAACCTATAGTAAATTTATTACTTATGATTTCGTCTATAAGGCAGACGAACAGTAGTGTGCTCAACGCATCACCTTGTGTATTTCCTTTTTATTGGTGTTTTTGTAGACTTCTGATTGTTTAATCGTATCTGCATCATCACCTTTAGCTTTCAAACCCGTACACACCCTTCGCTAATGACCATATCAAAAGGTTTCTTCATGTTTAAAAGTCTTAAAAGTGAAGATATATTCGTTAGTTTGCTTCGGTTTCATTTGTCTTCTCAGCATATTCTTCTTCCGCACCGTACATAATATCGAAATTGTATATCAAGTTTCTGATATTTCCAATTTTTTATTTCATTCCATAGCCATTTTCTTATTTCTGCATGCTAAATTACGCAAAATTCTCTCAGATCCAAGATATTTGAGCAATTCTAGTTCCACTCCATCCTTTCCTGGTGCTTTACCAATTTTCTCTCTATATTTGTCAAAACTGCTTCATTCGTGCTTGGAATAGTTATTTATATATCATTTGAATTACTTAAAAACTCACTATAATATTCTTGCCACGAGTCTTTTGCATTTGTTTGTTAGCGTTTGTCCATATTTGTCCTTTATAATTTCAAATGATCTTTCATTTTTGTTTCTCATGCTTCTCAATGTTTTGTAAAATAACTTCTAATTTTATTTCATCATGTTTCCAAGATAGCCAAGTCTTATTTTTTTGCGTCATTAATTTTATTTTTCGACAAAATTCTTCGTTCTTTATATATTCTTTCGGTGAGAGTCTTGCCAGATATCTTCTTCTCCGTAGCTTCGTCCTTTTATTTCTCTACCCCACCAAGTTATACTTCTATGGAGTCCCATTCTAATTACTGCACAAACTGCCGTTGCTATCCTTGTTAATGTGATAATATGTGTTACTACTAGGGCAGTCTGGAGTACACTGAAGGGCTAAATGAATAATATAATTCAAAGTTATTACGTTTTCAATTGATACGATCCTCTTATTTCTTGTTTTACAGCTGTCATATATTTTTCGTTTACTTCATCTGCTTTCAGTTTAAAACCTCTTTTACCTTTTATTTTGCTTTTAGTATCATTGTTGTTTTCCTGTATATCTACTTGATAGAGAATTTATCAAAGCATAGGTTGAAATCGTGTAAACGAAGATATTTGGTAATTAAATAAGCTAGAATGTGAAGTGTTTAATTAATCTCTAATAGAATATTCTTCATGTAAGTACCTCGCTCTATACATCCTAAAAAAAATGGTGGAAGTTAAATTGTCTCGGATTTGGACATGGAAATTGCAATTTATAATACAACTGGAATGTGACTGCTATTCCAGCGTATGCTTTGAAATTTAATCAATGAAACATATTACAGAAGAGTGCGCATTGGCTAAATTTAAACTTGGATTTAAAGTTTTTTTATATTAGAGGTTGTGGAGTGGATATTAAAACACAATTAATATTTTGGCACTGTAAATGATCTTTTTTACTCTAGATTTTCCCTACATCGATAAACCAAATGATGCTATAAAGGCAAAGATGAATGAATATTTTTTTTTAAATACTTGCTAATTAAAAAGTCTGTCAAAGAGGACAATCTCTTTTAGTTTACGTTTCCAGAAAGGGAAAAGAAGTTCAAATCACATTCAGAGTTCGCACAAACCGGAACTATCAAAGTGCTGCTTATAAGCAAGTAATAACAATAATGTTTTTTGTTATTACTTGCTTATATTTCGACATGTTTCACCAAGAGATTTCCATCACTTCATTTAATTATTTGTTAAAGTGCTGCTTGTTAGTAATCAATCGCAATAACCCTTAATTGCTGCGGTACAAAGTAAAGTCGTAAGTCGGATAGGCCTGCAAGAAAAAAAGCAATCTTGATAACTACATATACATACATAGAAGGTTGCAATCCATAATAAAAACTGATCTACAAAAGTGCTGTGGGAATTCAATTTTACCAGTTGAATGTGTGTAACTTTCATCACACACTGAGAAGTTGCTCCACCTTTATGATGTATGGCATGCCTTTGATCTAAACTACATTCCCTACACCCCTATCAGAAAATTCTAAGGGATTGAACCCCAAAGTGTTTTCCGGATGAATAAAGTTTAACTGACTGGGTTACTAAACACATGTGATTTAAGGTTAATGAACTATCCTTGGAAACTAAATAGAGTAACTCAAAAATATGAACCGGTAAAAGTTGTTTTTTTCTATTTTCGACCAAGTGAGTTTGACTTTATCGTACATGTATGTCCAAAACGATTATCTTGAATTTATGCCTGTTTTAAGGAAATACTAATAAATACCTAGTATAATATTGTTTTATTTGCAATACAAATTCGTGATCTACATGATAATATAATAAGCAAAATAAAACCATATAGTAAAAGATCACAAATAAACTATTCTAATCGTTAGTTAATTTCGCTGATAAATAATTATAAAGAAGAAAACAAACACTTTAATTTTTGGCACGACATTTTCCACTGAATTTTGAATTATGAAATATGTACTTCACTACTTAAAATTGACTGTCTACACTACCTGGCAAAAATATTAGGACCTCTCTAAAGAGGTTACAACATTCTTACCTGTAAAGTAATATTATTTTGAAATATTTATGTGCATAAAATGAATATTTATTTAAAATAATTGTTAGTATTATTATGTTTTTATTTTTTATTATTATTACTGAGTTTCTGCTTTTCTAGCAAAAGCAGTTTATATATTCTATTCGTTGTGAATTATGGGTGGGCCAAGCAAGTTAAAAATTATTGAATTAATGACTGGGTGAGTCGATTTGAAAAAGGCACCCAAAAGTATCCTCAAACAAAATTCAAAGTATTTCAATTTTTTGTTTAATTTATTAGATCGTGTTTGACATACAAGAAGCATCCACCGCCAATCATGATATACAGGGTGAGTCATCTAAGCGGGTAAGGCCGATTATGTCTTTATGAGTAAAGATATTTCGAAGCGGTTTCTTCCTTGTGATAGCTGTTCATTAGAAGCACATTTTAAAAATATTTTGTATTATACAAAGTGTTCCATAACTTGGTGGCTAACCATAGTTATAGTTTTTTAAATAGAACACCCTATATATTATTGCATTTTTGAATTCCCCTTATAATTTTTAGTCAAAAAGTTATAATATAGTATAGGCCTAAAGTGTAAAGTTTTTCACTTATTCCCATTTTTCTGAAAAATTCAATGTTTGTATAAAATTATATTTCTCGAAAACGACGTATTAGATGTACAAAATTTTTTGCAGTATTGTTTTCATTAAGAGGTCTTAATAGAAGCATGTTTTTTTTTTACAGTTACTAACTGCATGTGCAGGAAACTGGATTAAAATTAGATGACACGTTTTTGTATAAAAGTAATTTTTTTTTAATGGAACATCCTGTATGTCAGTTCATTTTCGAATTGTTTATTAAATTTCACATCAAAAACATGTAAGACGTTAATACTTTAAAAGTGACTATTACGGAGCTACTGTCGCTATTTGATATAATTTTGTCAGTACTATACTACATTAATTAAAACCACAAAACTGACAAAATTATATCAAATAGCGACAGTAGCTCAGTAATAGTCACTTTTAAAGTATTAACGTCTTACGTGTTTTCGATGTGAAATTTAATAAGAAATTCAAAAATGAAATAATATACAGGGTGTTCCATTTGAAAAAATTGACTTTTTAGCAAAAACTAACAAAAGCATATCAAAAAACGACAATAACTCTGTAATAGTCAAAGGTAATATAACGAGAGCTTGACAAATAGTCGACTATTTCATTGTCATCAATTTTTCGAGTGTGCGCTACTGTCAATTTGACGAGACCAAAATTGGCATTAATAATTTGACTAGAGCACGAGAGCTTTAGCTCGAGGGCTTTAGTCTTTAATTATTAATGCCAATTTTGGTTAAGTCAAATTGGGAGGCACACGAGAAAAATTGAAACAATGTAATAGTCGACTACTTATCAAGCTCGAGCTATATTTGTTAAGATTATTTCCTAAACCAAGTTTCATAATAAAAAATGAGTTGTCAAATCGATGTGATTATCAATAATTTCATCCGAAACATCGCTAAATCTCTTTTTGTCGGACATTTTCATCTATTTGACACGTATGCCACTTAATGAAAAAATACATACTTGATTTGTTACCTACATTTAAAATAGTCGATTTGTAATAGTCGCTGATATCAAGAACCGGTACCTTTCATTGGTTAATTTCAACTTCAGTTTTGATTGTGATTGGACAAAATTTAAATTTGACAGGTGAAGGAAATAATCACATTTAAAGTATTAACGTCTTACATGTTTCTGACATGAAATTTAATAAACAATTCAAAAATGAACTGATATACAGGGTGTTCCATTTAAAAAAAATTGACTTTTATTCTAAAACGTGTCATGTAATTTTAGTCCAGTTTCCTGCACATGCAGTTAGTACCTAAAAAAATAAAACATGCTTCTATTAAGACCTCTTATTATGAACTCTACTACAAAAAATTATGCCAATCTAATACGTCGTTTTCGAGAAATATACTTTTATAAAAACTTTGAATTTTTCAGAAAAATGGGAATAAGTCAAAAACTTTACACTTTAGGCCTATACTATCTATCTTATTACTTTTTGCCTAAAAATTATAGGGGGAATACAAAAATGCAATAATATAATAGGGTGTTCCATTTAAAAAACTATAACTATGGTTAGCCACCAAGTTATGGAACACTCTGTATAATACGAAATATTTTCAAAATGTGCTCCTAATGAACAGCTATCACAAGGAAAAAACCGCTTCGAAATATATTTACTCATAAAGACATAATCGGCCTTACCCGCTTAGATGACTCACCCTGTATATGGTCATGCATAACGTCAGAGACCAGGACCGCTGTATTTCGTAAACGGACCCGTGGAACAAAAATAATGTAAACATGTTTTAGAAAATATTTTAATGCCGTGCGTGAATGATTCGGATCCAAAATTGTACTTTTATGTATGATAATGTTCTTTGCCAACAGGCAAAAGTCCATTAAGAAATTCCTCTAATTTTAAAGTTATTTAAAATTCACAACCGTCGGTAAAACTTTAAAAATAAATTTACCTAATTAAATAATTATCAATGTGAAGGCAGAAAATTATAATTAGAATTACCAAATTCGACATTTTAATTTTATATATTTTCTAACAAATCTTTACACTACCACACTATATATTAATCATTTAACATTTTAAATCTATCTTGTTGCCAATCATTCTTTAATTTCGATTTATATTTTGAACAGAAAATGTGTATATGATGTGGCAAACCGACAAAATCTTCGTTCACAATGATGGCGACTGCATGCCACCGTCGTCGTGTCGTGAATCGTTTTGACGACCAGTTGATGGTCGATTGCCTGTCACCGACTTGATGTATGAAGTTAACCCCCCTTTTTTCGAAAATCGAAAAGCTGACGGTTGTTCTAGGCTTTTGTTCTAATTTGTGTCAAAGATTTCAAAAAAAAATCAAAATTGGCAGAGATAATTGAAATAAACGACTTTTTCACGTAGCTCCTATTTTTCTAAATTTGAAATTCTAAAGATTGTTTCACGTTGTTCTAATTGTTCAAACCATTGTTCTAAAAAATCAAAAACAACAATAAAAATTGGCTGAGATAACCGGGGAAAAACAGTTTTTCCCAGCCACCCTTTTTTTGAAAATCGAAATACTGACAGCTGTTCTAGGTTTGTTCTATATATTATTCCAAAAACATCAGAACTGTATCTCGTATAGATCAAAAGATATTGCAAAAAAACTAAAACTCTAAAGTGTTAAGTTAGCCACCCTTTTTTCGAAAATCAAAATTCTGATGGTGATTCCTGGTTGTTCTAGGTTCTAGTATTTCAAAGAAAAAATCATAATCGGCCTGGAAAATGCCGAAAATAATTTTTCGCCATACTTTGAAATAATTTACAACAAACTTAGAACAACCGCCAAAATTACGTTATCGAAAAAAAAGGGAGCCTGGAGGAAAATTGTTTTTCGGCATTTTTTCGGCTGATTGTTTTTCTTTTAAACACGTTGGAACTTTTTCGAAAAAAGATGGTCTTTACACTTTTGGATTTCGTTTTGTTCCTATACCTGCTGATAGAACAACTGTCAAAATTTCAAGTGTCGCAAACAGGGTGTTTGACTTGCCACTTTCGGATTTGGTTTTTCCCCAGTTGCACGTGCGATTTTCTTTTATTTTCTTTGAAATACTCTCCAACAATTTAAAACAAACTAGAATAACCGTCAGAATATCGATTTTCAAGAAAAGGGGGCTGGGAAAAACTCCTTTTTTTCCGATTATTTCGGCCAATTTTGATATTTTTTTCGATATTCTTTGGAACAATGTTTAGAACAACTAGAACTACCAGGAACAACCTTCAGAATTTTAAATTTTGGAAAAAAGGGGGTTACGTAAAAAAGTAGTTTTTTTCAATATGATTGGTCAATTTTTACTTTTTTTGGAAATACTCTGGAACAATTTAGAACAAACCTAGAAGAATCTGGAACAACTGCAAGATTTTCGATTTATAATATTTTCAATATACTTCTAAATTTATTTTAGCATATTTATTTTTAATGTTGACTAGATGATATTGTTTGTAATATATTAAACATTCAAATGTTTATATAGTTCTTATTTAACACATGACTTGGATTAATAATAAAATAAATAATACCAACAAAACTATGTATATAGCAGAAGTTAATTAGACAGTGTTTATTTATATGCAATGTTTATTCAGATGTTTAGTCAGGTGTAATATATGTATTATTAATATTATTGTATTAACATGCGTATCTACCTACGTATACATTATAGCCACCAAAATAACATGCAGCGTTTATGAAAAGTTATATTAATTTAGGTAGTATGTTCATTATTTATATTAATGTAAGCTATAACAAATCTGCTCTGGTAACCAATACCATATTATGTTGTAATAGACTTTTTTATGTGCCTATCTTGAAAGTGTACTTCTTTTCCTATATTCCAGAAATGTGATGCACGGAATGTAATATAAATGTATAAAAACGAAAATTTTAACACACTAGGTTGTGTTAAATAAAATAGAGCTCCTGCATAACAATCATGCTAACCAACAAAAAGATCATGAGCTCGCTTGAAATATATAAGGTGAATTTTTTTTCCATTATTTGTATGAGATCCCCATATCTCGAAAACCGTAAGAGATACGCATTAGATTAAATGCAGAAAGAATTGCATCTTTATAAGCCTCATCCAGATACGTTTTTGTCCATTTAAGAAAATGCATGGTTTACTAGATATTTGCAAAAATAAAAATTCTCCAAAACCTTTTCAGTGCTATAACTCTTCTATTCATAAAGGGAGACAAAATTTTTTTGAATATTGTTTTTAAAAAATTCAATTTCAAACAAACATCTTAAATTTTTAATTTTGCTTGGCATTTTTCAGTTAGCAAGCAAAGTCTATTTTTTTAATGGAAATCATAGTTGGCTATGACATATTCTAATAATGCATTTTTTTCTGCATGCAATGATGTAAGGGTTGTAGTACTTATTTTAATAAATAACAGCACATTATTATGTTTAACAAAAATCATGTCTTGCCATGGAAAACGCGATATTCATAATTGAAGCATTTGAATCGCCATAATGAACACTTGAGGGCGTAAATAAATCCTCACCGTTTCGAAGAAAGGCAACTCCAGATTAGGTTTGGCTTTAATTTATGGTGTGGTGTTATTGGTTCGCAACTTGTTGGGCCATTTATTTTTAATGAAACCTTAACCGGAAATCAATATTTGCAATTTCTTAGGGAAGATTTGGACAATATTCTAGATGAATTAAATTTACAGACCCGTACAAACTTACGGTGGTTTCAACACGACGGTGCCCCGTCTCACTATCAGGCACAGGTCAAAAGATATTTAGATGAATTATTTCCAAACTCGTGGATCGGCAGAAATGGTCCTGTTTTATGACCTGCACGTTCCCCAGATCTTTCACCATTAGATTTCTTCGTCTTTGGAGCAATAAAAGATCTCGTATATGTAACAATATTAAAAAAAAATCTACCTTTATGAATAGAAGAGTTAAAGCACTGAAAAGGTTTTGGAGAATTTCTATTTTTTGCAAATATCTAGTAAACCATGCATTTTCTTAAATGGACAAAAACGTATCTGAATGAGGCTTGTAAAGATGCAAATCTTTCTCCATTTAACCTAATGCGTATCTCTTATGGTTTTCGAGATCCCCATACAAATAATGAAAAAAAATCACCCTGTATAATTCCTGCACTTGGGGATTAGCAGGCTCTAAGTTTGCTATCAAATAAATTAAGACACCATTAATAGAAAAATAATGTTTGTAACAATAACACATCTACGCACTGTATAAAAAAGTATATAGCTACTACAGAATGATATACATATACACTAACAATGTAGGAATGCAAGTAGCAAAAAAGGAAAAAATAAAAAGGGAATTATGTTTGATACTTTTACCTTCTTAAAAAATTGTGTTAGGTACTTCAGGTTCGAATTTTGAAAACTTTTTTATATACAAATTATTCAAAATTCTTTTCTAAGTGCTTTTCTCTTAATATAACTCTATAGAATGCATAATTTAAGAGATATTTGCAAAAAAGAGTAAATGTGTTACTTACGGTCCGAATTTTGAAATTTCTTTTATATAAAAATTTTTCCAGATTTAACTCGCATGTATAAAATGCATAATTTACGAGACAATTTTAAACTAGCTGAACATAATCACGTCGTCTTACATTAGGTTTCTTCCAACATAAATCACAAACTAGAAAGGAGCAATTTGAATGGTTTACAAAAATCACAAACTTGTATTTGATAGATTTTACAACATTAGATTGGTTCTGGCTTGTTAGTAGTTTCATGTTGGAAAAAAACTGTTATTCTCTTGGACATTAGACCATACAAATGTTATATCAATCAATCAGTAGATACAACGGTTTGCTGTTTTTTCAAATCTACATGTAAGTTATTTAAATATAAATCTTGAATTTTTTCTATATAGGCACTGATCATAACTGGATGACTTGTTCTTGCGTAATTTTTGTCCTTTACTTTCCACCTTGTTGTTTTGGCATACCATTTTGACTTTTTACCCATCGCAAGCAAATTTCTGCCGTTTCCAGTAATAATGTGTTTGAGCAATTCCTCTCCAATTTCAATTATTATTGAAAACGGCACAAATTTGCTTTATGTTATAGTTGCACGCAAGCACGATTTTATGATTATAAAATTATAGTTATTTTGTTAATTAAATATGTAGATCCAACTCTGGACGTAGAACAAATGAAGGAAGACGTTTCTGCTGACTTAATAACAGAAACGTCTTTCTTAAAGATAGATTCTCATGCTCTCAACGTTCTACATATACGCTCGCAAGACCACGGAAGTATCTACACGTAAAAATACAATAAAAGATATCTGGTTTTAGGTACAATTTCATAATATTCAAGTGTGTCGAAAACTGTTGTTTCTCAATTATAATGCGGCCACTTTATATACATATATATAATTGTTTTCGGTAATTGACTTAGGCATTGCAATTTAGAAATGGTCATGTTATTAAATCGGTAACTTGGAAACGTCCTCCGTCATTTCTTCTACCGCGAGTGTCGTGTCATCTAATTAACAATATAAACATCACTTTATAATCATATGAATATGCTTAAATACAACTATAAACATTGCCAATATTATGAAATAGCATTAAACCTGTAATTTCGAATTTATACCATGCTAAAATTAATCAGATTAGGCCGATAATTTTCAAAATCACTGCTACAAACCCCTCTAAATTGCGTTTATGGGATTCTAATGTCGAATATATAATTTTGTGGAATTCAAGCAGGGATTACGTAAGTTGTACACCTTACAGAAATATTTGGCCCCGCATGGAGGAGCTGCTGTTTGTACCAAATAAAAATTAAAATAAAAATCATGTATACATTTAAGACGGATTGAATAAAATTATTCTTTAACGTACATATTACTGCCTCAAGAATGTTCTCTAATTATGTTAAACCTATCAGCCTTTTTTTAAGTATAGTAAATTCTCGGAATTTAAAAAAAGTATCACATTATACGAGCGACCTTCTAACAGAAAAATCAGACAAATATAATAAACAAATAGAAATCGTAATAGATTACAGTGCACGGAATTACTTAATTATGACTTGCATTAGACCTTGAATGCAAAAATGTAAATTGTCGTATGATAGACATGCATAGGAGGCAGACATGTATTACCGAACACTTCGCCTGCATGGAATGCAAACAATAAAGATAACATATGAGAAGAACTGAGTAAAACAGATAACATTTCACATTATTGACAATGATCCCAAAGTGCAGTTCAATAGATACTTGAAAGTTTCTTAATACCCGGTCATTTACTTTCAATTCTAGAAACTTCATGATATGGTATTCGATGCTTTAATTCTATATTTCACTTGTTGTGTCAATTTGATTTTCTAATATTATTTTACTTACGACGTATATAGAGCAACAAAGACAAAGTAGTTTAGAAATAACAATGATGTTATTTCTAAACTACTTATGCTTGTTTTATGCTTTACAAATGATAATAATGGGGCTTAATTGCTAAACAAGCTGAAAAGTATATAAAATAAAGTACAAATAAAAGCTTTTGCAGATAAAATGCAGAATGTAACTGCAATAGGCTTTCTTGTTTAAATGATTAATATTTATATTAACTCTTATAAAATCGAATCATTTAAGTCCTCAACAAGAAAGAAACCAGTACATTGAATTAAGTATTCTCTAGATATGTAACCTAAGGTTAGTGCGTAACAATGGTACCCAGAGGAATTTGCAAGTATGATATGTCCATTTCCTGTATTTTCCCCGTTTGATTTGATATTATATACGCAGTCATCTTGTGGTGAAAAGAAGTGAATGAGATTTCAAGGAAAGTGACGCAGTAGTACAACTTCACCAATCGTGTTTGTCAAAAGTTAAGGACGTTTTTCTTTACATTTCAATGTCTAAAAAAATTCAATTATTAGAAATTTAAGTCGTCAATTATTATGTCACTAATATAGGAATTAATTTTTGCGACCCCACGAAAGTGTTTGATAAACATTTCGGATTTGTTTGAAAGTCTCTCAAACAGAAATGCATTTGTTTGATTGGTGTGCATCCTCTAATTTAGTGGACGCTGATGTACTTCAAACGTTTTGTTTAACAAATTCAAACAAAATGTTTTGTATAATTGATGCGCACGCAACCCAAAGAAGAATAGGAGCTGGAAAACATTTAGTGACACGAACGGAAAAAAATCATTTCTCTTTAAGAGACGATGATAGTCGGTACATTTTAAAATGTCGGATATATTTTTCATAACCTTTTAAAATGAATCACATGTACAATCTTATAATATCAATACTAATACGCCCACAAATTCTATTTAACAATGAATAAATTAAGTCTGTGTACATTCCAGAAATAGATAATTTTAGAGTCACTCAGCGGTTAATTTCTAAATAAAAATGCGAACGTTATTAACTTTTTCCTATAGCTAATCAGGATTCAAATCGGTATGGAATGTTCGCATTCTTTTACAAAAGAGCAGCCCGAGAGGTTTAGTCACTAAAATTCCGGTCGTAAAGACCGGAACAAAGACTAGACTGAGTCAGCGAATCTTAACTAACCTGTCCTATATTTATATCGTGTACCATCCGTATTTCATATGCTTGGAATACTCGTGAGTAAATTACCCTTGCGCGCTATCATATTACGATGTTACAAACTTTAATGACAAAGTTGTATGAGTCATTATCTACAACCTCACAAGTGGAGCAAATACTAGGAATTTCTTTTCAGTTCACGTGAAATATTTTCTTGTCAAATTGTATAAAGCTAAATATCGGAGACGTCCTCGTAGAATCTCCAAGTGTCGCCCTTTTTTTGCATAGCAGGACTATATCAGTTAATAAATAACAATATATGATATTTATGACTTATTATTTATTATGATTTATTTATATTCTCTTTTTATTTACACAGATGACACGTCTTGTTTGATAGACGGTATTAATCTGCTGAAAATCAAGTAATTTCTGGTCCTTCGAACTAATGGTTGCGGAAAAGAGAAACCTTATCGTTCAAAGTAAAGCAGTACTTACACAGAAATAAATATGTGTTACATTAATTAATAAGATCATTTTAAGTTACAAAATAAATACAGTCATTTGTACATATCTATAAGCAGTGTTATTCTATAATCGAAGTGTAATATAACGCAACATAGAGATTTGATATTGCCAAAATAACAAACATCATTAACGATCACAGAAGTACTGTTTTCGAAATTGGCAACAATATAGTGCAACCATTCTTTTGTCCCTAGAGTCTGCGCTTGTATATAACTCAAAATATCAGTTTAAACACTTCTAATTGATTTATTACACTTAAATAACTGTTGGTGAAAGAATATTCGATTTTATATAATACGAGGGGAGATCATCAAATTATCTACCTAGCCATGGCTAAAACAAGTGGCGATTGCAATATTTGATGACAAGTTGCTATGACATATTTTACGACTAAATAAGAGTTTTGTTGTTTTTGTGTAGTCCTAACTAACAACAAAATTAGTAAAATTCAGCTAGAGCATAAAAGCGCAATCAAATTTTGAGGAGGGAAAGACTTCTGTCTAAAACAATTTCACCAGAGAATGGTTAACGTGTATGAAACCATATTTACTATAAAATGTTTGTCCAAACAATTTCTAGTTCGGTTGAAGCAAGAACCAGCGAAAACATCAGAAAAGGTTTGGTTTTAGCAAATCGAAGAATAAAAGTTTCAATTACTGCCGATAAACTAGGCACATCGGAAGCTACAGTATTAAATATATTTAGGAATCACTCAGGTTTGGGCACGTTGGATTCCAAAATTGCTTATCCACGAACAAAAACATTTGCGAAGAAAAGTTGGTGGCCTTGAGTGGCGACAAAGCTTTATTCAAAAATAAAGCATGTGCGTATCAATAGGATCCACCGACAATACAAGAATCCATGCACTTAGTTCACAAAGGATTGCGACCACCAAAGAAAGGAAACAACACAGAATTCATCAGCAAAGCGCGACGATGCCTGAGGATATAGAAGAAACCTTACTCGTTGAATACTTGCTGAAACGCACAACAATGTGTATGGGAATGCGCTGTCATTTTGATGATAACATTTGGTGCAACAATTTCCATGAGGTTAATTGAAATATGCGGAAAACCTGTTAAAACACAATCTAACGAAAACATCAAGAAAATTGAATGTTTTAAAAGATCGAAGATTTAAAGTTTAAAACAGAACCGAAGAAAAAGGTACATGGAGACTATGTACAGTATTAAGAATTCTGCATGATGATTTAGAAATGAAAAAGGAGTCAGCACGTTGGATTCAGAAATTGTTTACTCTCAAACAAAAGCTGTGTCAGCAAACACATTTGCGAAGAAAACTTTGGTAGCTTTGGCTGTTGACAAAAAACTTTTCTCAAAAATTCTAAAAGATAACGAAACGTGGATGTATCACTGACATCCACTGGCAAAACAATCGATCATGTAGTGCGACCGCAAGGAACCTCCACCGCCAAAAAAAGCAAGAAGAAGGCAGAATTCATTACACACCAAAAAAAAATGCTCTATGATAGCAGAAGTCTACGAGGAAACTATCAGAAAGTTGAAAACTGTTCAATAGCAAAATCAAGTTCCCACAAATGTAATGAAAAGATTATGCCGCGTCAGGATCAGTGGCGGCTCTTTAACGAGAGCAAGTGAGCTATTGCACCCCCTGGAATTTTGAAACAAAACAAACCAAGCGGCGACTAACTGTGAAAGTATTTATTTATTACGTATTCATAGTTATTGAACAGGAACGTGGCGTGTACGGCACGCGAAACAACCTACATGCACTGATCGTCGTCACAGATATAATGACGACTAACAGCGCACGGATGTAAAGACCCCTTCCACCGAGAGAAACATACCCATGAGCAAAGCGCTACTGTTGGTGCGTTAAGCCATTAAACCTACATTGAAGGTGGGGAGAACTGTATTTTGTTCTAGTTCCATATCGTATAATACATAGCATGTGAGCAAGATTCCCGTCTGCTCAACGCTGTTGTAAGATGAATTTCGTGTCTGCGATACAGAATAACACGTTTTCGCGGTTAACGTATGATGAAAAATACTTAAACGGCCGATGCCTCAATTATGTTTAGAAAATAAACAATCTGTTAAAGGTAAAGATGTTATAAGAAAATTCAAAATGAATATTTATCAGAAAAATGACTGGATTTGTGGGTGTGAAATTAAAAATACTTTGTTTTGTTTTCCGTGTCTTTTGTTTGGTGGTGAACCGTCTTGGTCAAAGAACGGAATAAAAGACTTAATTCGTCTTAGTGCTAAAATTACGAAACATGAAAATTCTGAAGGGCATTTGAAAAATATATTTAGTCTAAGAATGTTAGGAAAAAATAACATTCAGAATGTTTTAGATCATCATATAGAAAAGCAGTTCAACAACACAATGAACAGGTAACAAAAAATAGGCATGTGTTAAATTTAATAATAAATTGCATTAGATTTTGTGGCGCGTTTGAACTGGCACTTCGGGGTCATGATGAACGGCAAACGTCGAATACCAAGGGCATTTTTCGGGAATTGATAAATTTTACGGCAGAATTAGATAAATCGCTCAGAGATCACATCGAAGCAGCACAGGTTTTTAATTGAATTTATAAATGATTTCCCAAATTTTAATGAAAAAGTGATAGAACTGTTCTGCAAGTCAAAGACACGCAAAATGGACTTCGTTTATCGTCAGATGTAATCAAACTGTAGTGTTATATTTATTATTTCCTCAAAACAAACTGTACAATGAACAGTACCTGTCTGGAACAGTATGTCGGTGAAACTTATAAAGATTGGGTAAGCGTTCTTGTCTTATACTTTTTAATTTTGAAATTATGCACTCCCTATGTGAACCACCCCGAGCCGCCACTGGTCAGGATAATTGCAGAGTTTAAAAAGTCCGAGAAGAAATCTCGTTTAAACGTTTATGCTTAGCATTTGTTGCTGGTTTACGGATTTGTGAAAGATATAATTTTAATGTTAAATACTGATTTAATATTACAGTGCTGTAATTAAATGTGAAATATAATATACTTTTAAGAGAAGCTCTAATTAGTTTATTCTTAACCTTAACGGCAATAGTAAACACTAGCTCAGATCAATAAATCCCTATTTTTAACAAGTATAGTACAAAATTATATACCAAGAAAATGCAAACATTTATTGGCTTTTATTAACTAATAAATCTTTCTGTAAATAACAATAAAATTTCTTATAGCCGTCTGCTTCAATAATCTAGGCGCGTATTCACTTCATTAAACTTATCATATTTTTTATATTTTTATATATAAAAGGATACATATATCTGGTCCCTGACATATCGTTCCTTTAGGTTCTTGTTGATTACTTCTTCGTTGAGTACCGTCAGCCTTGTCATATCGGGTACGCCACCATCTGGCACCGTACCTGTAACAATCAGTAATAATTAATGACAAAGTATTATTATTGTAGCAGCATGTAGATATAAATAAGAAATAAACCATATTAGATATCGATTGAGCATTCATCACTTATACTACACGTATATCTTACATGCTATCAATTTATACATAATAGTAAAGTAATACAAGGAATCGAACAGGTACTAACAGTATTATTACATCCGTTTCATGTTTAAACGTAACTGGTCATTAAGAAACGTGTTAAAGTAATTACTCACATCAGATAAGTAATAATATGTATTTATGTCGAAATTGATATGCTTCAGTAAATATTTGATGTAGGTAATTTTTTATTAGTGTGAATCTTTCAAAATTATTAGACAGACTTAAATATAAAACTAATAACGGGAACATACAGATATAGTTATGGATCGGCAGTCAGGGGTACATTCATTCAAATTACGATCTAAATTTTGAAATATTTTAAGAAATATTCAAGATTTTAAATTGCGAACTTTACTACTTAATAATCGGTAAAGCTTTACTTTTGTTTACATAGTTACATTCCCATAACACAATATTATTATGTTCCATATATATACGTAACTAATAATACATAAAAGAAAGTTAAAAGAAAGAACGAGGAATATTGTCAGTTTTATTGGAAAGAATATAGGTATTGATTAAGCTCTTCTAATCTAGGAATTACTACAGTATAACTATGCAACAAACTATGATAAGAATCAAGCCTTATTTGTATGTAGCCTATTTTAATTAGTCGCTACATATTACGAAAAAGCAACCAAATAGACGCGAAATAAATGTGAAATGTAACAAATTATAGAGGAATAACAAATGAGAGTATTTATCCGTAAAGAGATTATTGCCACTTCCTTTCATATTTTATCTTTCCGTAATAAAAATTCCAGTAGTTACGCGTGAATGAATTCATATAACTTGGGTGATAAAAAATGTATGCATGTTATGTCTATACATATGTATGTTATAGTTCATACACTAGTTTCGCTTTACATTACTTACTGTTATATAGACATCTAAAAACATTGACAGAAATTGATCAGATTGAATTAATACCAATTTCTTTTAGTCTTTTTCTTTTGGTTTTCCCCTTTTGTCAATTGTGTTTCACAATTTGTCAATTGTGTTTCACAATTTGTCAAATGACTTTCCCATTTATTATAATATGGCGGCGATGTGTCAAATAATTTCCTTATTTGTCAAATGTGTTTCACTATATGTCAATTGACTTTCACGAAGCGTGTTAATCATTTTATATTCATCTATTATGGAGAATCGTCGAATTAATAGTAAAATAAGTAATGATTTAAGAGCTTTAATAATTCGTTCTATGAACAACGGGCTCACGGCAAATAACATTGGAGAGCAATTTGGAATTTTACCCAATACAGTAAGAAAGATTTATTCTACATACCGGAGAACCGCTAATATTCATAAAAGTGCTGGTCACTGACTAAAAAAATTATCTGTGTTACAGATAAATGAAATTTGCAATTGGATTGATGAAGATTGCAGTTTATCACTTCGTCAGTTAAAAGAAAGATGTTTGACGCAGTGGCCACTTCATCAAATATCGCTATCGACGATTAAGAGAGCACTTAAAACTTTCCATTATTCGTTTAAGAGAATCTCTTTCGTTCCCGAAAGAAGAAATACACCACAAATCATACAGACTCGCTTTGAATATGCTATCCGGTACAATAGAATCATGTTCGAAAGGAAAAAGATTTTTTTCATTGATGAATATGGAATTCAAGTTAATTCTCGAACTTCATATGGAAGATCAGTTAAAAATACTCGAGCAACGAAAATAAAAGCTCAACTAAGAGGGCGTAATTATTCTGTGGCTGCAGCAATGAATATAAATTCACTATATTTGTTCCAAATCCAAGATACACCATTCAATACAGTTCATTTCTGTGAATTTATTACAACTCTAATTAATCATTTACATAATGATACATAACATACAAGGCGCCTTTTTTGTTATGGATAATGTTAGATTTCATACAAATGAAGAAGTTGTCAATCTCATTAGAAGTCATGAGCATTTTGAAGTTTTTTTACGTGCTTACAGTCCATTTTTAAATCCTATAGAGGAATTATTTAATCAATGGAAACACATAATAAAGAGAACTCAGCCGACAAATGAGGATGAATTATATGCAGCAATACACAATGCTTCTGAACAAATAACTGCAGATAATTGTCTTCATTATGTTCAGCATATGGAAACATATCTGGGTGATTGTTTAGAACAAAATAAAATATTAAATTAATTGTTTCTTCATTTATATATTTCGATAGTTTGTACTGTGCATATTTGTGATATTTGAAAATGTTTTGCATACATGTATGTTTTTATCAATTTCTATGTACATTACACAAGAATAAACTAGATAACTTAAAATTTCAAATGTATACTTTATTTTCAAGGGTACGTCAATAACTAAATGAAAATGATGCACAGCTTGGTAAGTAGTTATTAAGCAAAACATATAATTTACATACATGGGAAAAGTAATTGATATAAAGTGAAAGAGATTTGACAAAAAAAGAATTTAATTTGACATATATGTCAATATGACAGGAATTGGGAAAGTCATTTGACAAATTGTGAAACACAATTGACAAAAGGGGAAAACCAAAAGAAAAAGACTGTATAAATCAACTAATCTAAACTTATATTTTCTGAGCACAATTGTAATATTAGATTTAATTAGATTAGATTAATACATAAATAGTTATACAAGCCGAGTCAAATTTACAGATTTATTATAAATGAAACATAATTTATATTATTGCACTTTTGAATTCTGGGCATGAACGCTAATGTATATTTTTTTTCATTTCTCTATATGTACTTAAACCAAACTGATTGCACACAATTTGAATTATCAAGATTTGTTTATTTCACAAATGCTTAACATTTTCTTTAACATTCACAAAATACCTCTCAATTAGTAAAGCTTTTTAGATTTTTAGAGATTACCAGAAGTAGTAGTTTACTTGAGCGAGAAAAAAATTGTACCAAATTCTTATAGTCAATTACTAGACAAATTTCTTAACTTTATAGAAAAAGTTTTTCAACATTACTACCGGAAAGAGGTCTTTTACTCTTATTGAAAACAGTGTTTTCTGAGTATCATGAAATCATGCGTAGATATATTGAGAGTATAAAAATATCTAGACCTTGATTTGGCATATGTGCAATAGGAATTTCAAAAATTCGGACAGGAAGTAACTCATTTACTCTTATCCAAATAATTTTATTGCGTATAACTTGCAAATTATGCATTCTGAGCAGATTTATTAATAGTACAAAAGTATTTTGAAATTAATTGGGAACAAGTTTTGCAAACAACATTTTCTAAATTTGGACCAAAAGGTAACACTTTCACTCTGATCGAAAAGCGGTTTTCGCAAGTATCTTGGTAATGAAGGACTCCACATAAATGTATTAAGAGGATAAAAGTATGTAAAACTTAATTTGGAACAACTAGTCATGGTATCAGCAACAAGTACGCAGGTCTGCAGATAATAATAATATTATCCTACCAGAGCACCGATCTTGTGATTTCTTCCTTTGTAGACATTTATAAGCCAAAAGTAAAACTGGCAGATGCTCTTATTGAATTGCAACAATGGATAAAAATTCAAATAGCACCACTTACTTTCTATATGATTGGAATTGCTCTTTATGATTTACGTAATAAGTGCAGAATCCACTCCTTCACAATAATTAAACGATACTGTTTCTCTCATATAATAACGAAAAATGACTATTTTCGATAGGTAATAGTAATAATAATCACGGCAATAAAAATATATGGTTTCTTTTCATTCTGTATAACGAAAGTTACACGAAAGTATACATATTTCATTGGATAAGAGTAGTGATAATCTAAAAAAAAGAATATGTGAACAGAAAAGTGTTTGAGTAAATGTTACAAATTTCCTACTAAGTTCTTCATATATTGATAATTTATTTATCACGTCTGCATAAATAAACATAAAAAATTGATTTTCTTGTTAGAAATTATAAATATAGGAGTAGGCAGTATTTAATAATTCATGCTTAGGGATGCTCCCTACTAATCACCTTTTGACCCACTTTCGATTAGGAACAGCTTTTATAACCTGTTACATGTTTTCCATTTACCCAATTATGGTAAATTTAACTGTCACACCTTTTTCTGTCAATATCAATTAAAGCTAAACTTTTTTCAACTTTTCTTTATTTATATTTAAAATGAATTTAAAGAACTTAAAAACATAATTTAATATAATAATAATATTTTTTACTATAATAGATCTGATTTCCAGATATTTACATTGTCAAATCATACGTGCAACACATAAATACAACAATATATGAGTAAGTATAGAAAACATAAAAATAACAGGGTTAAAATTATGAAAAGACACATAATTGAAAGTAGACTGTCAAGTAGTCAAAAGCAATATAATATTCTTAGAGATAAAAAATTATCCCCCCCCCTCCCCCCCAAATTAACAAGCACTTCTGATGTTTTGTTGTAAAATAAAGGACGTTTTTCAGGTCGCGAAATGGGGGAAAAGAAGAGAAAATAAAAATACAAAATTATTTTTCCTTTTCCATATATTTACCTGTAATCCTAATACATATTTAAGATCTTACAATTAGCATGTGTATGCCCTTCATAAAAAAATTCTATCTTTGTCTGACAAAATACACCCTTTACTACTTCTTCATCGCTGGTAAATTTCTGCTCATTCAGCTCTGTTTTCATTTTAGGAAATAGGTAAAAATCGATAGCAGCCAAGTCTATAGAGTGGGTGACTCAAAATATCGAAGATCACTTTATGCAGGAAAGCCAGCGCAACATGACTCTTAATGACGGGAGCAGTGACATGTAGGAGCAGGATACCTTTTGTTAACTTTCCCCTTCTGTTTTCTTTAATGAGTTCTTTCAACTGCTACAGGATTAAAGTGTAGCATTCTCCAGCAACAGAGACGCATTAATATTTGTAATCAATTAAAAGGATTCCTTCTAAGTCCCAAGACACAGTAGCTATGAGTTTTCCGGCCAACTGTGACATCATACCTTCTTGGGTGGTGGTGTGCCTTTTTTATACCACCACATCGAGTCTTGCTTGGACTCACGCCATCTCGCACTGGCCTTAGTCATGCCAAGATAAACATAAAGAATTTTAAAAATGGTTGTATTAGATACCCCAGTTATTTCTGAGTTGTCTTCTGAGCCGAGCAAACTTTTCGAGTTTTTTAGTAAGTTCTGAAATGGTCACTTCGATAGGCCGCCCCGGAAGTGGGTCATCTCCAAGTGATTCCCTACCTTACTTGAAGCGACTGTTCTACTTAAAAACCATAGTTTTTTTCCGGGCAAGAATCTCCGTAATCCGATGAAAACTCTTCCAGTATGGTATGAACAAACATTCCATGTTCTGTAAGGAACTGATTACAGCGTGATATTCTCGATATTTCACACTTTCTTACCCATTGAGTTGCTTGGCCGACGATAGTTAAAAGACTACTAACTAAAACGATTGTGTTAAAACTTTATATTTATACTAACAATGAGTCACTGAACACGTTACGATACGAAAGATCTCTGGCACTACCAACCAACCAATCTGCGAAATTAAAAACTCCATGATGATTGCAGTATATATATAACAATATATTTAATTTTTATTATTTATTACTTAATGTAACGAGAAACTATTTACCTAGTCCTCATTATAAAAATCCTAATTGTCAGTAGTGAATGTGCGCTTCAACGAAGAACTATTACTCCCTTGGATTTTCACTACAGGTTTGAATGAAAATGTTATTCTCTCAATAAAAAAAAACAATTTCAGCGCTAAATTCACTCCAGAAGCATTGCGCAAGAAATAGAAAAAAGCTCTGATGCAAAGTAATTGTACCATATTGAAAGTTCCATCTAAGTACTACCCTTCTATGTTGGGGCTATTTATAATAAAATTGAAAAGCTTATCAAATATTTAGAGTATTTCAAGATTTTAACATACTTGCGATCATACAAGATGATTTAAGGTGGTATATATTGCGATGTTTTACATAACCTAGTGTTTGCATGTAATGTGCTATTATATTATTCAAAGGAAACAGTAATAATCAGTTAAGAGTAATAATTAGTTACTGAGGATAAGAAAATTGTCTCTAAATATTTGTCGTATTGAAAACAACTGGACGTTCTATCTTATTAATTATGTCCATCTCGATGTAATAATTATTATATTGAATATTCATTTCATTAAAAACTATCTATCAGTTATTTATAAATCAACAAAAAAATGAGCAGCCACTAAATAGAAAGTGAGTGTTAAACCTTCAAACACAACCATAAATAACTAAATCGTCGTAGGAGTATGTCAAAGCGTGCGATTTGACAACAACGCTAGAATTAGACGTCATAATTTCATATGACATAAGTCGACTGTTATGTAAATTAGACTGTATGTACATACGAGGTGGTGTAATTAAATAACGGGACTGGTGTTGCTACCGGCAAACAGAGAACGCGCCGCGGCAGGTTTGAACATGTCTGTGCCTGTTGATGCATCCCCCACCGTCAGCTCGATAGTCACGGCTGTACGTCGCTCAGTTTCGCTGTAGTAATCGCCCGTTCAAGTCCTTGCTCTAGCGTCTCGTCGAAAAAATGCAAAGTGTTCAGATGGAGATACGAGTTAGCTTCAAGTTTCTTGCGAAACGATCGAAGACAATCCGCGCCCTCGACGACCTTCAACATCAAAAACGGACGACAACATTTGGTAAGCTGATCCGCGAAAATCGTGAGTGTCCGTCGAAGTTCTGACTGCCCTTCGTGAACGGGTGAGGAGACGAAGACCCTATCTGTGGAAGAGCAAGTCCTGTATGCTTCACCAAGACAATGCGCCAGCCCATTCCGCTTTGTCTGTGAAGGCGTTCTTTGCGAAATACGACATCACCGTGTTGGACCACCCACGGTACTCGCCCGACCTAGCCTCCTGTGACTTCTTTTTTTATTTTCTAAGGTCACATCGGTGCTTCATGGAACGCCATTTGAGAATGTGGAAAATTCGTATTGAGTGTTGCATGGATCGGCAACAAGAATACTCTGAAGGCAATAAATTCTCTAATGTAATTGGTGATCAATAAAGTGTTTTGTAGCACCAGTCCTCCGATTATTTAATTGCCACACGTCGTATACACCGTTTAATTTTGAGTGGTGCAAGATATGATGAATTGAATGCAGCAGTACACTATAATATAAAATATTCATTTCTTCTAAAAAGCTTTAGAACATCAACAATTGTTGTTTCGATCGTTTTACCATTTTTCTATAAGAGAAGAAACTTTCAATTTTCTGTCTGTCCATTTTACCATTCAAGAGCTATATTGGAAAAATAGAAAATAAATATATTTTCCAATACTTTTTTCATAAATCTTAGTGCATTCAATACATTTTCCTCTTTAGAGATAAATGGACCACGCGATATACAGGGTGAGTTTTTTTTCATTATTTGTATGGGGATATCGAAAACCATAAGAGATACGCATTAGGTTAAATGGAGAAAGATTTGCATCTTTATAAGCCTCATCCAGATACGTTTTTGTTCATTTAAGAAAATGCATGGTTTACTAGATATTTGCAAAAAATAGAAATTCTCCAAAACCTTTTAAGTGCTATAACTCTTCTATTCTTAAAGTTAGAAAAAAAAATTGAATTTTGTTTTTAAGAAATTTAATTTCAAACAACATCTTCTTAAATTTTTAATTTTGCTTAGCATTTTTGAGTTAGCAAGCAAAGTCTAATTTTTTTAAATGGAAACCATAGTTGGCTATGACATATTCTAATAGTGCATTTTTTTCTGCTTGCAATGATGTAAGGGTTGTAGAACTTATTTTAATAAATAACAGCACAATACACTATTATTATGTTTAACAAAAATCATGTCTTGCCATGGAAAACGCGATAATGAAAATTGAAGCATTATGTTTCCTTCATCATTGACAGTTCGTTCATTAGGGTGACTATAGTTGGTTTTGTAGTGATTTAGTTGCTTTACAACGTTAGTTATGGTGTACACAAATCTTGAGAAACTTGATATGATCGAATGTTACATTATTTGTAACAAAAATAGTAAAGAAGCCGCCGAACGCTATTTTGTATTATATTTAGATCGCCCTCAACCATCGTTAGACACCTTCAAGAATTTATACAATAATTTAAAGGAGTATGGAAGTTTTGTTAAACCTAGAAATAAGGGTAATATTGGTGAAAACACGCAGATAAATGTTTTAGCTGCTGTTAATCAGAATCCATCAACATCAACGCGGGAAATTGCACAAGGCGCTGCTACCTCACAACGCACAGTAGTGTGAATTTTATCAAAACATAAGTACAATCCTTATAAAAAATTAATTGGTCAAACTCTACACCCTGGAGACGATGAAAGACGATTACATTTTTGTGATTGGTTCGTAAATATGTGCCATGAAAATAACAACTTTCCGATGCAGATCTTATGGACCGACGAAACACGTTTTACAAACTGCGGCATGTTCAATCGCCATAATGAACACATGTGGGCGCAAATAAATCCTCACCGTTTAGAAGAAAGGCGACTCCAGATTAGGTTTGGCTTCAATTTATGGTGTGGTGTTATTGGTTCGCAACTTATTGGACTATTTATTTTTAATGAAACTTTAACCGGAAATCGACATTTGCAATTTCTTAGGGAAGATTTCGACAATATCCTAGATGAATTAAATTTACAGACCCGTACAAATCTACGATAGTTTCAACATGACGGTGCCCCGCCTCACTATCAGGCACAGGTTAAAAGATATTTAGATGAATTATTTCCAAACTCGTGGATCGGCAGAAATGGTCCTGTTTTATGGCCTGCACGTTCCCCAGATCTTTCACCGTTAGATTTCTTCGTCTTTGGAGCAATAAAAGATCTTGTATATGTGCGATCATATGCAACCCATGAGGAGCTATTGGAATCTGTTATTAATGTATTTGATAGCTTAGATGGGCGCAAAATTAGGAGAGCTATTAACTAAGTGTTGAAAAGGTGCCGTATGTGCGTCGATAATAATGGTGGGCATTTCGAACACTTAATGTAAATTTAGGGTGTTACGTGTTGTTAATAATTAATTCGTTTAGCGTTTTTATTGTTTCTTGTATTACATTGTATATTATAAGTTTCTGTTCTTTTCCATGGCAAGACATGATTTTTGTTAAACATAATAATAGTGTATTGTGCAGTTATTTATTAAAATAAGTTTTACAACCCTTACATCATTGCAAGCAGAAAAAAATGCACTACTAGAATATGCCATAGCCAACTATAGTTTCCATTTAAAAAAATTAGACTTTTATTGCTAACTCAAAAATGCTAACCAAAATTAAAAATTTAAGAAGTTGTCGTTGTTTGAAATTGAATTTCTTAAAAACAATATTCAAAAATGTTTATTCTAACTATAAGAATAGAAGAGTTATAGCACTGAAAAGGTTTTAGAGGCTTATAAAGATGCAAATCTTTCTCCATTTAACCTAATCCGTATCTCTTATGGTTTTCGAGATCCCCATACAAATAATGAAAAAAAACTCACCCTGTATATGTACGAACATTCTTAATACATTAATATACTGCATGTATATCTTAAACAAATTAAATAATTTTGTTTTGTATGCGCACATACGATTTTTCTATTTTAAAAAATTCTGCGATAATTGAATTATATTTTTTCGAGCCAAGATCTAATTAATTTCAGTCCCGGAAATATAAATTAAACTAATAATGTGTGTACTGCCCGCATGCAATTCTCAAGGGAGTTCAAAACAATAACTTCCGATGAACATGCTACTTAAAATTGCACGTAATGGACTTACTAAAAATTAAATTCAATTGTACTTTTGGCATGTATAGTATGGTTATTCTATCCAGTTTTTGTACAGATATATATTGCATATGTTTTCCGCACTAATTTGAAGCAGAATTTAATTGTACATATTCCGAGGTATTTTTTTCTATACAACCCTTCAAAATGACGGAACACAACGTACATAAAGTTTATTTTGTACCATTTCTTTTAATTTATTCTTGTTTCATAATCATACACAAATCTTAACACAATATTCAGATCTTCGTCTGTTACACATTTACTATTTTGGAAGTTATGGAAAGTAGTGGTCAATTAGTTCTTGCCAAGACAGTCTGTGCTAAAAGGCAAGTAATTCTCAACGTACTTCGGAAAATGAGAAATGATTATCCGAAGAAATGTAGTATAAGGAAAATTCTTGGGAAATAGCCATAATTTTATGCATTTATATTTTAATATTTGTAGATGTGCAAAGACTTTTTGTTTAAATTCTAATGAAAAAATTGCCTGGTTGAAGTGAAGCAGCATTGGTGCACGTTACTTGGGCACTAATATTAACAATAAGTGTGACTCTGTGAAGTCTAAGGTATTTGAGGGCTGATTAAGGAAAGGATAAAAGTTGGTTTAATTTTTGTTCTGTAATTAGACTTGTATCTGTTGGATAAATAAAGATGCTATAGTAATTATTAAAATGCTTTAATTATTACCCATAATGCACCTGCTATCATAGTAAAGTGGAAAAGTGTCAACACGAAAGTGATTAGTATTGAAGCAAATTTTGGTCTGCTTTGTGTGTACAGAAACACAATAGATTTGGTATAGACAACACCAAAGACTTACTAAATTCGCAAATTGTAATAGTGTAATCTTAACCAGTGCTACATTCTATATATCTTTTAATAAGTGTAAATGCGTGTATGTCAGTTTATTGTTGTTTATATTTTAAGGTTAGCAGAACCAATTTCAACACTGTAAATCGAAGTTATATGGTGGCTTTAATATCTTCAGTGGATTTTTTTTTATATAGAAGCAGCATATCCAATAACCAATTAATTTGGTCTTTATATCGTGTTGCAGTGACGATTTTCACATTATGAGAATAGCAGATATTTACATTTCTTTTACAATGACTTGATACCGCTTTTTATCAGTGAAATTTACTTTAAAAACATATACTAATGTAAGCAATAATATTAGCAAATACAAGCAGTTGGATACGGAACTACTAAAGATAGGTAACAGTGAACGGAATAAAATGAATAATTGTATGTCTACATATGGATACAAGCGGCCATATTTGTAAATAGAAGTCATTTATTCAGGACGACTCTACACTGACATCACTTAACCTCGTGTCTGCAATTTTTCATTTCATTAGGTTCTTTACACTTATTCAATACTGCTGCTTGAAATAATAAATATGGTGCATGAAAACATAAAGATCGCAGAAGATTGAAAACCAGAAATTACTATCCCTCGGCATATAAGGAAAACGATATCGCCGTGGGAAGCAATTAGTATACGAATGGATACTAGAAAATAGAATAAGAACACAATTAGAAAAAACGCTCCTGGAGAATCAAACAGTCTTTATAGCCAGGCAAATCTCGTAAGACTAGATTGCTTGTCCGAAACAAATAAAAAAAGTTTTATCGGTAAATCCAATAATGGGTGGAGACTGTGGCTAAAAATGTGAAATAAAATGCAAAAGGAAAATCCCTTACCACAAAAAATATATATCAAAAAATCTAAATACGTATTTCGGCAACTAAGTTGCCATCTTCAGTAGATATCTGTATAAAACAAAAAAGAGTGTTAAACGTGGTATTTTTGGCTAAGGTGTAACCTTAGAAGATATGCTCTTCACCAAATCACCAGTGGGATAACACTGATTTCTTAAGAAACGACATCCCTATATATACTACTCTAATCTAAAATCTAACGGACTATAACAGTACTCTAAACCGTGACAGACTAATCCCCTAAATTACAATAATCCGTACAAGCTGGACTCGGGTAACGGTCCATTGTCAGAATTCATTAACTTACCTCTATTTCTATGTATGTAAATACTTTCGTAACTGTCTAATTCTCTAAAATTATTTACACTTTTAATTAATCTAAGACTATCTGTAGGCATGCCATGGCCTGTATCGAAAATATGTCGAGCAACACTAGATTTTTCCGGTCTGTTGTATCTGAAATGTGCAATGTGTTCTTTGTAACGAGTTATCGGTAAATGGAAAAACGTATTTAACTGAAATCCACCTATAAAAACCGTTGACACGTTAAAAGAAGTTGCATATAGATATCACTAGACAGTACAAAAAGACACTAAAAATGTAAGTAAGTGGAAGTAGGATATCGAATATTGTCCTTTCTTATCTATAACAGTCACGAATGATATAGCAAAAAGAACGAGAAAAAACAAAATGTAGAAGGCATAGAACTTTTCTACACAGTATTTGTTAAATTATGGTAACGCCAAATAGAATTGATTTGAAAAAGAGAATAAATACACAACAGGAACATCTGCAAGATTTTGAGTTCAAAATTAATAAGCTTAACCCAGATAAAGCCGAAATTATGTTTTTCAAAAATTTTTGAATCTTTCTTTCAAATTTAATTGAATATATCATAGTAAGTGACTTTGCATAGATTTTGTTTAATCCTTTTTTATACTTTTTTCAAAAATTGATGTCCTTTATAAAGGACGGTGGCCATTTAAACAACTACTGTAAAATATTTGTTGGTAAAAAATTACAAAATATTGACTATGGTTATGAAAACAATGTTCAAGTATGAAAATTATATTTGATCTTATTCACATGCCATAGTAATTATACATTATTTGCTATGATAATACAAAAAACATTCTTTTGGGTGTAATGCTAATTTACATTTTTTACAGGAAAAGTTACATTTTTTATGACAGTATCCACATCGTGTTTGATTTTCTTGATATACAACAAGATGGTCTACACCGTCAAACCTTGAATATTGATGCAAATTTACAGACGATCTACTTGGACCTCTTTTTGTTGTTTTTTTGAATGATTCTAAGATTCCAACTGCCACAGCTCTTCTAAAGCCTAGATGATCTAACTTCCCTCCTTTGTGTCTGTAAAGCTGCCACGAATTTTGTTCAGCCATATCCACACATTGACTTATTAGAGGAAAATACCATTTCTTTCCTCTAATGGATACTCTATACAGACTAATATTTTCATCGGCTCTATCGACACCACCCATGTTCTCGTTATAATGTTTTATAATTTTGGGTTGCTCGACGTATATGCTCTTTTTTTCGGCTCGTGAAAATCTTTTTACTTGGCCTGTCGGTAATACTTGGCAGTTATTAGATGCAATGGTCACCACACTATTGTCATGCCATTTGCACACTACTGTTTTATTGTCATCGCTGCAGGCATATTCAAAATATCCTCTTTCGTGTTTTTTTATTTTACTGGAATGAACTAATTTACATTCTTTAGGAATTCTGTTTTCTCTAATTGTTCCAGTTCCTTTTATACCCCTTGCCGCTAGTTGATCCAACAATGGAACCGATGTGAAGAAATTGTCGAAATATAAATCATAAGGCATATTGTTACTTTTTTCTTCTAAAATATCGGCAAATTGTAAAACAACACAGGATCCTAACCCTAAATATTTGTATTCTTGAGGTAGGACTGTGGAGGAGCCTTGATAAGGTTCAAACCACTCAATAAAACCGAGTCTACTTGTACCCATCCACAATTTATAGCCCCATCTTATAGGCTTTCCACGAATAAATTGTTTGGTGCCATGACGGCCATAATACGGCACCATCGACTCATCGATGCTGTGAATTTCTTCATGTGGTGCAAGATTTATAAATCGTTGATTTAAAATTTTGATGAGTGGTCTGATTTTAGCAAATTTGTCGGCTTGGTCCAAATTAGTGTTGTCGCAGCAATGAATGTTTTGCATAATAAATCTGAATCTATTACGAGACATTGCCTCACACACTAAAGTGTTATTAGAATCCAAATTATTTTCCCAATACATCTCACGCCTTGGCAGACAAACATATCCACTCAACAGAAGTATGCCTATAAAGCACCGCATCTCATTATGATTGATGTCACCAATCCTGTTGTTTTGATTGGCGTATGTATTTGAATAATGTACAAGTAAGTCTATTATTTCGTTATCAAAAAATTGGAAAAATGCTTCTACTGGTCCTATTTCACATTTTTCTTCATTATTAGGAACCCAGACCGGCATATTTGAAACTATATCTTTGTTTGACCAAGTCTTATTTTGGCGATTACTACCACTATCAGATCTGCTAGTAGAACATACCTGTTTTTTTCTTTTTACAAACGTTGATAAAGGCAGATTATCTTCACTATCGCTGGAGCTGCCGTCGTAACGATCATTAGAACGTAAAATTTCTGCCTCTGATCGTAAATGACTTCCTGGTAAGTTAGCAAGCAACACATTGTCTTCAGCTCCACTGTCTTCATCGGTCAGTTGGCTGTTAGCATTTTCCGGTGGAAGAATGACGATACCTTCTGGAATATTTTTGATATGGTCGATCTTCTCAATCTCTTCAAGAATTTCGTTCAAAGACAGAGGTTTCTTCCAGTAACTAAAAAGTGCAACACAATAATTGGTAGTATAAGTTGCCACCGTCCTTTATAAAGGACAGTAACAGTTACAGCGAATTATCATAAAAATTACATGCAAATTAAAAAAGAAATTGATGGGTAAGCAAAATATAACATATTTAAAAAGGATCGGTAGCGTGAAACTAAAGAAAGGCTTTCAAATACAAAAAAAAATCCTACCTCCAATTATCCATGCTGGTGGTCACAACAAACCTTCATATATTAAATCTCGCAAGTGACAAAAGCAGACGTTTAAAACATTGCAGCGAGCTGTAATACTGTTAAGTGAGATTTCTGTAATAGAATACAACTATAGCCATCTAGTGCATAACTTGAAAATTATTAATTTTACAGGTTCCTAATACTTGTCTTTTAAAAGGACGGTGGCAATATTTGGGTTAAGAGGAAAATATATAACATAACTATTCGAAACAATTAAAAATATTTACGATTAAAATTAGTAAGGGCAATATAAAAGAAAACATTTTTGCAAACATTAGAAAAACATCAAAAGCAACCAAAAGAAAGATATATAACACAGTTTTAAACCAAACTCTAATTTAAGCTAATCGTGGGTGTTAACGAAGAGATTCAAAACGAAAACTGTTGCCGGCTCAAAAGATATTTCTATAGAGATAGCTACCAAAATGGCGAAGACTAGAAATAAAAAAGACTGTGAGTAAAATGAGTGATCGAGAAAAATGAAGGAAAACAATTGTGCTGGTACGCGCATTTAATACGTATGAATTATAAACTCAATAAAGATATTTAGGAAGCAGAGAGTGATAAAAAGCGAAGCTGAAAAAATAATCTAGGATTGAAAAAAATGGAAAAGGTTTCCTACTAAACGAAAAACTTCGACATTTGACCGCACAAGAAGGCCTGTATAACTAAATGTAATAAGTATAATCACTTTTATATATACTGAAACATTCTTTAAAAAACAGATAAAAAAATACAGTCTAATTTTTTATTTTTAGCAACGATCATAAAACTTCTTGGTTTCTGTGTTGACATGGTGTTGTTGTTTGTACTTCTTCTATCGATATTTCCTCCATTATCCTAAGATCATCTTCAGGGCTATTGCTACTTCTGCGATTACCTGAAACAAACTATTTCTTATGTGGGAATGAGTAATAATGACTAGTGTGATGGTTCAATGAAGCTAGGGGTGAACAAAAGGTTTCCAAAAGTGGTGAAGATAGTATCTTTTGTTTCGAGTCAAGTTGTTGGAGTGTTTCTGAATTCCGATGGATTCGCGTGGTTCCAGTAGTCAGTTTCTAAAGTGCTCGACCCGTAAAAAATCGGTCGCGCGCAACAACCCACTACTACACAAATAATAACCGATCGCTTTGTCTGGATGATGTACAAGGTGGTCCGTGGTAGCGGGAGATTTCGAAAACTTTATTATTCGAAAAGCAACAGAACTTAACTAAAACACGGTATACCAGTAAAGACAAATAAGTACTGGGCATTTTTATTTCTTATAAATCATGCCGGGCAAATGACCAACTGTTTTATCTATAACTTCGTAAAGTCGGAAGTTAAAATTCTGCATAACACGCCGCAACATGTTGTTGGCAATTTCTTGAACAATTTTTCTCCGAAATATCTCGTGGTTTATCAATAAACACCTTGCTTTTGAGATAGCCCCACACAAGTAATCGCACGCCGTTAGGTCTGGCAATCTTGGAAGCCATTCAATGTCCCCGTGTTTAGAATTAACGTGATCATTGATACGCTTGTGGTATGTGCAGTCTTGCAAAAACATGTACTCTGGTTGTTTTGTGGAAGTAGGTTCAATTGCTGTGTGTGTTTATCATGTCCAATAATTCCCATAGAAGACATTGCACACCATACCGTTACCTTCGGATTGTGTAAACAAATCGCTGTTTTACTTATTGGTATAGCCTGATAAATTTAAATGCGCTGCATCAGACATCCACAAATTATAAACATCAGTTTCGTGTTGTAACATCCTTCCAGTGAAATGCAGGCGATGAGGTTGATCTGTTTGGCTTAAGTGCTTGAACAATCTGGATCTTATAAGGATGGAAATGAAAATATTTGTGTAAAATTCGTCCTAGCTAAGCCCATTGCCTGTCTATGTTTTGGACCGGATCGTTTCGGACTGCGGATAGCTGCTCTAACTCGATCAATGTTATCCAAAGTTATGACACTTCTGCTTGGTCCCCGCTTTTGACATTGTTCGCTGATCCGCTTTCCTCAAATTTACTAATCCACTCTTTTATGGCGTGATCAGTTGGAACTCTCCCGTGACGAGAAATATTGAAATTAATCCGAACGTCCGCTGTACTGCGACCACAGTCATTACTTTTGTAATACGTTTGATTACAAAAGAACGTTGCTCACCGGACCACTGTTCCATGATTACTGAATGGCAAAAATGTCAAATCATTTGACAAATAAATCAACGATATTTCAAAATAATATAGTTTTCATAATCCAGTTACCATAGACCACCATGTATATACTGCCGCATGAACATGGAATTATGATTGCAAATGTCTATGCTATTTTAGTATAGCTGTTGGGGTTTAAAATTTTAGTTACATGGATAATTTCCTTTGTGATCTGGCCGCATGGACAGAATTCCCTCAACAACTCATTTTCAGTCAAAATTATTAACACATTAATATCCGATTGACCATGAAAGTCGATACAAACGGTTACATTCCTTTCTTTGATGTACTAGTACGTCGTCAGACAGATGATAAAAGAGGACATTTCGTATACCGTAAACTCGAGCACATTGGTAGACAATACAATGACAGTCCCATCACCAGCCTTCCCAAAAATAATCTGTAATCAACTCCTTAGTAATCAGAGCCCTTGCCTAGTTAGAACGCATCGCACTACTAGAGGAACTTTCCCACATAACGAAAACCTTAATCCAGAACAATTATTCCAAAAGGAGAAGACAAATACATTTATCGACATTCAAATTCTACTCCTAAAACAACTCCATATTTGTGCTATAGTGTTTCATCCATCGGAGAGACAAAGTGATCCAGAAACACTCGTATTTCCGAGCTTGAGCGGTTTATTCGGTTGTTGAGCGTGGTCTCGGGTCTCCACTGGCTGAGCATAGACTGGAAAAGGGGGTTACTGGCTCTATTTTAATTCTAGAAGAGTCCTATCCACGATTAAACACAATATAAACCAGTTTCCTGCCAACAAACTTCAATCTGTTTCAGGTAATGGTGAAAACCTTGAAAAAAAAAAGTAGTGACGACAACACGGTATCAATCTAGAATTTAATAAGTTTTCAATAGTAACCGTGGAAGCCATCGCTTTAGATTATTAATAAACTTATAAATATTACCGGATGGTAAATTCAATAACGTTGGTTTGTTTGCATCTGTAATGATAACAATTTCGAATCTGGTATTAGAACATTTCTATCAGTGTTATCAAACTATTTGCAAGATTTTGGGACGTACCTATGTTTAACAAACTTATAAGTAGACAGCGGACGTGCCAGGTTTAAATTATGACTAGGAGGCGGACGTCCCCGGTTTAAACTACGACGGAGTAACAATGGAGCAAAGAAATAATGTAAACAACACACATTTACTGAATAACATTATTCATATGGCGAACAGCAACATCTGTTATTGACTTACATGTTGACGGGAAAACGACACAAAAAAAGGCCACTTACCTCGTAAATATCCTATTGTCATCGACGTAGATATAGGAGCGTCAGAGGTTTTTAAAATTTATTATATTTACTACTACTACTACTTCGTAATATAGGTAATAGTTCCTGTTTAATCCCGTTTCATTGAATCGACTTCTCCCAATTATCTAGACGTACGTGTGCACTGGATTTCGTTTGGTTTCAATAACATACGCATACATTTTTACTTATCATTTATTTAGATCTAGAACATTGTTTGTGTTACTATGATATGGAAGAACGTCGAGAATGGCATTGTAAAACAAGGGCAAGTTGGATTAAGGGTCATACTGATTGTATGTCCTCCATTGTCAGTGATTCCGAAATTTATTGCATAGTCTGTAAAATATCGTTACAGAATGCCCAAAACGGCCACGTACAACGTCACTTAGCATCGCTAAAACATACACGGAAATTGGACCGTTGAAAACTGACAATTTTAACGAAAAAATCTATCAAGCTTTAATGGCGGCTAATATCCCATTAAAGAAATTTGGCAATCCCACTTTCAAAACATTTCTTCAAAAATATACTGGTCGAAATGTTCCTGATGAATCCACCTTACGCAAATATTATGTTTCTAAGTGCTTCGCGAAAACAGTAGAATGCATTTGAAGACATCTTTCAAATCAGTATATTACTTGTGTAGCACATGCTCTCCACAGAATCTGTGAATATATCAGAGACAACTATCCGGAAGTTGATAGACTTGTATCCGCTTTTAAAAAAAGTTTTCAGAAAAGCACCAGCGAGAGTGGCCCTTTGCAGGGAAAAACTTCCATCTGTCACTGCCACCCTAGCCAGTAAAGGTGGCGAACATGGCTGGAAGCTACTAGTTTTTATGCAGAGAATTTCGATAGTTTACAAAATTTCGATACATGTTTAAATGACGATGCTAGAAGTATTTCTGAGTGCTAGGAACTAACACAAATCCTAAATTTAAAAAATCAGTTGTTATTCAATCAGGAACACTTTGGAAATTTGCCTAAACTAATCACATATTTTGAAAATCGAAAACTAAAAGATGGATTAACCACATTAGATGTGGCTATTAATAATTTCAAAAGTATCCAAGTGACTTCGGATGTGGCCTTCGGCAAAAGTTAGACGCAGTTTTTAATAGAAATCCAGATTTAATAACATTGCGGCAATTGTGTATAGGGACAATGACACAAAATCAAACTTTTAAATACGCTGAAATAAAAGAATATTTCCAGTACGCACCTATAACCAGTTGCGATGTAGAAAGGACGTTTTCTATCTGCCTGGATATACTTCATTCAAAGAGAACAAATCTTACAGAAGAGAACCTTGAGAAAGTATTGCTAGTAAATATTAATACTCCTTTACTCCAACAACAAAATGAACAAATAATAATGTATTTTGTATTTTATAGATCACCAGCCACTTGTTATCCATTATATAAATAAAATTAAAACCTCTTTAAAATTAGAATATTTCAACAGTGCGCCCATGGGCGATGAGTCAACGGCCGCTCGTGTCCGCCCCCTACTTATAAGTATTACCGTGCCTACATTATAACCGCTGTATAAGGAGACTCTTCTAAAATACAAAATTTAATTCTATCAGTCATTGGCACATGTGTAAATATTAGCAATTTATTAATAAAGTATAAAGATATATTTCAATATTTAAATCACAAAGGTATCATGTACTTTATTCCATATAAATATTGTGTCTATTTAAGTCTGGGTATTGTTCTATTTCCTGTAGACACACTTTTAAGTTAAAAACTTATGTGTAAACAATGCACATTGTTTTCAGATAGGGTCGAAGACAAGGGGACAATAGAAGTGCGGCGTTTGTAAAGGAGTACCTTAACAGTAGGCAATAAGCAGAAAATATCAGCGACGATTAAAAATACAATATCAATATAAGGTTGTTCATTATTATTTAACAATCATTTATTAATCTATCATTCGTTAATCACATATTATTACTTATGTTGCTAATATCAGACAGTCACCAGAAATTCCTTTCTTTTCAACACTGAGATTTCACGATTTTATTCTTAATGATTCACACCTTAGTGACCCGAATTATAGTAAAGAGTGTCCCATTTGGAACTACAGAACATGAATCGTGCGCCAATAATGTTTTATGAAACAGATAGAGCCAATATTTAGCATTTCTCATCTACAAACCGTACGATGTCAGCATGGTGCGTACATATGTTGAACAACGAATACTGTGTGTACAATTATTTTATGAAAATGGGTGATCATTTACGATTGCATTAAGAAAATTCGCACTAGATTAGGATGAAACGAAGCGCCGCTGAATTTGAAGATATATATTGCTGCAACGAGAGAAAATGTACTTGAAAATCCAAGCACGTTAAATCGACTCCTTTCGCAACAACTGTACCTTTCAAGAGCCACCACACATCGCATTTGAAGGAAAGATCTGCATCTGACAGCATACAAAATTCAGTTGACTCAACAATTAAAAGTTAGACCATATGCAACGTCGCATGTTTGTGAGTTGAGTATTAGGTAAGAAACAAAATGATTCTGATTTTTGCAGCAATTTTTTTTAGATCTTGATGGAAAAGTCGATAAACAAAATTGTCGCATTTGGGGTGAAGAAAATCCACATGCTGTTCACAAAAGAATGATCTTCAGAGATGCACTATTTGGGGCGCATTTTGGAGTTGTGGTGTAATTGGATAATACTTTTTTCGAAGACGAAGCCAGCAGAGTTATGGTCTCACTTGCTGTATTTTGACTGAATTGCTTGTAATGCTGTCACAGTAAATGGGGAACGCTGTCGTGACATGTTAAACAATTTCTTTTTCCACCAAGGTGATGACTTGGATTTGCAAAATATCATGTGGTTTTAACAAGACGGTGCAACGTGCGATACAGCAAGCGAGACCATAACTCCGTTGCATACTCAATTTCCAGATCGTGTTCTCTCGAAAAACTTTACACCATTGAACTTTTTTCTCTGAAAAAAAGTACACTTTCTCCTAAGGGAGAAAGTGTACGTCAACAAGCCAGGAACACTCAAAAACCTCAATGAAAATATTCAACGTGTTATTCGAGAAATAAAGTCAGTTTTTATTTGCCAGTGTTATGGAAATTGTTACTGAACGAATAAGATGCCAAAGGAGTCGGTAGTGGCCATATGAATGATATCCTCTTGCATTCCTAGCCGTAAAATCTAGAATTTATGTTGAAAAATAAAAAAAAATTACAAATATTAGTTCCAAATGAGACACCTTTATTATTTCTACCGAACGTTATTAATAACTAGAATATTATTCAAGTAATAGAAATAATGCTAGCGGCATAATTTATGAAATATATGGCCTATATTAAATTTTAAAGTTTACAGTAAAATTACAACAAACAATAAGTTTTTTCATATATAACGCAGATACATTCTGAAAGCCGCTTCTTAATTTCTCAATTATAAGGCTCACATTATACGAACACATTTCAACATAAATCTGTCTATAATATATTTATGTAAATATAATAATGAGTTAAGGACATTTAAAAAATAAATGTTACATTTTGTTCACTTGTGAAATATTGTTTCGTTTTTTCCAGAATTGTCCATACATTTGATTTTTTAAAGGAATAGAAAACGAAGGGATTTGGAATATTTTAAGAGAAGCATGGAAGAAGCAAGATACCTATAAAATGGGAAAATCACTTAAAACTACAGATGTATGATAGGTGAACACATGGAATGCAATTACAAAGCATTATGTTTAGCACAAATTAGTTGTAAATGATTCACAAACATATTGGAAAGTAGATTAAGAGAACACGTACAACGAAAATTGGAGCAAGAGCACACATCTTTTAAAGCAGAAAGACAAACGAATGATAATACTTTTTTCGAAGACGAAGCCAGCAGATTATGGTCTCACTTGCTGTATTTTGACTGAATTGCTTGTACACAGTAAATGGGGAACGCTGTCGTGACATGTTAAACAATTTCTTTTTCCACCAAGGTGATGACTTCGATTTGCAAAATATCATGTGGTTTTAACAGGACGGTGCAACGTGCGATACAGCAAGCGAGACCATAACTCCGTTGCATACTCAATTTCCAGATCGTGTTCTCTCGAAAAACTTTACACCATTGACCTTTTTTCTCCTAAGGGAGAAAGTGTACGTCAACAAGCCAGGAACACTCAAAAACCTCAATGAAAATATTCAACGTGTTATTCGAGAAATAAAGTCAGTTTTTATGTGCCAGTGTTATGGAAAATGTTACTAAACGAATAAGATGCCAAAGGAGTCGGAAGTGGCCATATGAATGATATCCTCTTGCATTCCTAGACGTAAAATCTAGAATTTATGTTGAAAAATAAAAAAAAATTACAAATATTAGTTCCAAATGAGACACCTTTATTATTTCTACCGAATGTTATTAATAATTAATTGCATTTACTTGGTACAAGTTCAACAGAAATAGTCGAATATATCAAACAACATAAACTGCTAATTTATTCATAGAATTTTGAAGTAGATAATCTATCAATGAATTGAATTTCTAATACTGTATGATATTTTATTGCTCTGTTAATTAATATTTATTCCATGAGCTCCGGAGGACTCCTGAAAATAGAATTTTGTAAATCAAGAAAATATCTTTTTTTAATAGGTACTAGCATCGTCATAAAAGTTCAGGTAATGCGGGTTGTCTTGAGTAGTTGTTTGCATGCAAGGTGGCACGAGACAGATGGTGACGAAGCACGTGCTTTGTCCTGATAGACAGCTTATCCTCTGCCGAAGAACAGCTGCTCCTATCGTCGTGAATGCTTCGTAGCAGAACTATTAAATTCCCAAAGAGGTGGGCAGGTATACGCTGGCATTGCCTCATAAAGAGTACTAAATCTGGGCTTTACGGTAAAATTATGCTCTTATGAAGTGCACGTGCGCTCAGACAAGGTATATTTTCCTTTGATATGTGTTTCATGTGTTAAGCAAATTATCATGTAAATCGTCTTGAAAATACGCAACTGTGTCTATATTGTTCTGTGTGATTGACCGAAAAATGGATCTGATTTACAATGCAGTTGCAAAAAAATCCTTATTAGAGACAAGCATGCCTCATTTGCAGTTTTCATACCATATATTATATAATACATAACATGGGTACTAAAAATTAAGCAAGTTATTTTAAATTAATCTTTTAATATATTTAACTGTACCTACGAACGTTATTTACATACGGTGTCCAAATTTCTGGAGTTTTTCCTTTACTATAATAGTAGGCACAAGTTCAGAACAATATAAAAAGCATATTATTCAAGTAATAGAAATATTATTATATTTTTGGACAGATGCTAGCGGCATAATTTATGAAATATATGGCCTATATTAAATTTTAAAGTTTACAGTAAAATTACAACAAACAATAAGTTTTTCATATATAACGCAGATACATTCTGAAAGCCGCTTCTTAATTTCTCAATTATAAGCATTATGTTTAGCACAAATTAGTTGTAAATGATTCACAAACATATTGGAAAGGAGATTAAAAGAGCAACAAAATAAATGTATGAATAACATAATTAACAGAATAAATACATACGAATTTATTTGTCAATTGTCCCAGAGATAATAAACAGAGAGAACAAATCAACGAAACTGTATTACCTCATGAAAACACCTGGGTCACCAAAAATATTGGCATGGAAGTAAAGATAAAGGTATACAATGCAATAACAACGCCAATGGTGAGCTGTGCAAATGAAAGTTAGATAATACAGAAGAAATATGACGACTGATAATTGCGATTAAAATGAAACATTTAAGAATACCTGAAAAAACAAAATGGGACAGCATCTGAAACGAAAACATTAAACAAGTAACACAAGAATCGATTGTGGGAAGAGTAAAAAACAAACAATTGAGCTGGTATGGACATACAATTAGAATGAAGACAGTTAAAACAACAATGAAGATCATAGAAGCAGGAAGTACAAGTAAAAAAAAAAGAAGACGCAGACCAAGAAGGAAATAAATTCAAGAAATATGGACAAGGAGGGCATGATATTGGAGGAATTCAGAATAGCGATCAGAGTTATAGAGGAGTGGATGAAACAGGCACAAGAAGAAACAGAACCGGAAGTCCTGTCCGACACCTGTAGGGTTATAAGGATTTGAGACCAAAACAAAAAAACGAAATATTGTCGTATTTCTTGATATAATCATATATTTTATAATAAAGAATTGAAAATTAAAATTAATTATGGTAAACTATTCATTTCCATTAGAGGTTATTTATTATTACACAATATAAATAACAATTAAAACAGTTGCGATATATGCGATATAATAATATGTTTTGAATCTAATCACTCTATTTCGTAGTTTAATTCAGCTAATTGAATAATAAATTAATGCTCCTCGTAATTACGTTTATCGTTTTCTATATTAAATCCTCTATATCAATTACTACATGACTCTATATACATACACCTATATACTGCTACTTCTTTACCAGGTTCAAAGATAATTCGATAAAATTTAAATCCCAATGACAGGGCTGTAATTGCAAAACTGTATGTCAAGGGGTCAGTGCAAAATTACTATCATACATACATTTGTCTTAATTACTTTGCTGTTTTACTTTTACTGGTGCGACCTAGACTCGAGTTTGCGTCTAGAATCTGATATGCTTACTACGTTTGCCAAAACTTACTAACTGAGAGACTACAGAAGAGATTTCCGAAGTACCTATTGAATAGAACGCGCATCACGTATGTTCCTAGAGGTGTTTTGACTATAAGAATCTACTATTGAAACAAGACCTTTCTTCCCTTTTCAAACGTGGAGAGATCGCAAGTGCCACTTTCCTGATTCGGACAGAATTGATGCCCCTATTTGCTCTTGGCTGTTGATATTTTGGTTCCTATAAATATCGTACGCATTCGAGTGATACCTACTTTTGCGGTGAATCGAGCCACGTCAAATGCTTTTGCCAAAGCATCCTTCACTCATATTGCTAAGAACGCTAATAGACTATCTTTACTTTTTACGTACCTTTTATTAAAAAACCTCACTCAAACAATAATTAGCTAAGTACTCATTCAATTCTTATTTTTCCTTTCTTGGCCTTCTTATCATGTTTACTTTGCGAATGTTTCTTTTTATTATTTTAATTTGTAATACTAATTCACACGCACTGTAATTCAAAATTATTGTCCTGTTAATAATTTACTTGATCTGTTGGGCAATAAAAAATATTTAAAAGAAATATATGAAAATTGATAAGTCGAATTTTGAAAATTTGACTTTCAGATAGCTTATGGGGGTACTACTAATATAAATTTATCTGTAACATAATCTTCATTAAATATCCCATTCAAGTTATAGGTAAGTTGTCTCACAAGGCCATCACTATATATCTACAAGTAATTATCTTCTTATTAATTAGATCTTGAAAATTATAAACACCTATCTAATATGAATGCTAAAATTTCAAATTAGAAATGAGTAGGTAAACAATTATATAATTTTGTGATTATAAATTATTTGTCAAAGAAAAAATCAATACATGTATTCGTAAAGGTGAGCTTGTTTCCCTAAGTTGGGAGTATTAATAAAAGCAGTAAAAGAACATGAAATTTTGTATTTAGAAAATATTTTAATAAAAAGAAATCATTATGAACGTGTGTTATAAAGTTAGTAAATGAATCATTTTTAAACGTAAAAATTAAAAGACCCCGGATACCTACTATAAATCAGAGCAGATGTTCTATACCATAAGCAGGTGCTGTGAAACTTAATGAGGAAAAAACTATCGTTAGTCGGAAATCACAGGTCCCCAAAAATATTATTCCGAATATTTTCACCAGTGGGAGTGTAAAATACAAATTAACATGTTAATATCGTAACTTCATAACCATATAGGTAGTATGTACAATTTAACTTCTTTATAAGCTCAGTATTAGCACGAATGAGTTGATGATCACTGTTGGACAATGTTGGGAAAATGAGGAATCGTTTATTTTATAAATGTCAGAGAACAAATAAAAGGGGTGATAAGTGCTTACCCAAGTGCCATAATAGTCCCCAATGTTAATTGTTTTCCAAACAAAGCTTTTTCATTATATCCAATAAAAACTTCAAGAGCCGCAATAACAAAACATTTACATATATGTGAAAAATTGAAAAAATTGTATTTCCATTACTATTAGTACCTATTCCATCAAAGTATAGTATACATAAATAAAATGCATGCTGGAAATAAGATATTGTCACTGTGCCAAATAATCCAACAAAACAAGGGTTGAATTTTGTCTGAGAACATAACGACACAGGGTGGGGTAACAAAATTACATTCAATAATAAATGACAATAGACTGGCTATTATCTTAGTATAAAATACCACAATATATATGATTCTGAATGATTATCAAGGAAATAGTGCCTTAATTTAAATAGAAATAAACAAGCACATATGTTTGTTTGGAGTAATTTTATTTTAAATGAAATGACGTGATAAAATCAGAAATAAACTTTAATAAATTGCGCGAAAGTAATATTAAAGCATAATACCTAGATATAATGCAAATTTGCAAAATGTCAATACCGCCCTTTGAAAGGGGTCGTACATACTAAAAAGTTCATACGATGTGCTGTAAACTTACCCGTTGATGAAAAATCAAGTTGTACCATGTTTTAAAGCACTTTCACTAAAATTTCACACAACTTTTCATTAATAAAGTCAAGGGAATTTGTAAAATCATCGAAAAATTCATTAGCACCCCGTATAAAACAGACCAATACAAACCTACTCTCACTACATAACAGAAAGAAATGAGAATTGGATTGCTTTTCTTGTTCTTCAATTCTCGTGGATTCATGAGCTCTTCTATTCGGTTGCGTTCACGAATGCCCACGAAACGTTACGATAGGTATAACGAGAAGACGATAAAAGCGAATTCTTCGGAATTTTGAAATGAATGTAAAAGAACAGCTGATTGGGTATGTCAAAACGTGAAACGTGTTTAAGTCATAAAAAATACAATTTAAAATTATTATATAAATATAATTCTGAAGAAAATGAAGACCAGATTTAATTCTTACGATATTGTGTGTTGCATTAGAGAACTTCAACCGTAACTAAATATCTGAATATAATTGTCTCAGAAATAATTCATTTTTTTTAGGCTTGTGGGTATGCGTGTTAATAACATATATGATATAGACAATAAAACTTATTTGATAAGGCTACAAAGGAGTGCAGAAAAACAGGTACTTCTACTAGAATCGGGAAACAGATTACACACTACAGCTTTTGAATGGCCGAAAAATGTAGCACCTTCCGGATTTAGTATGAAAGTAATTATTAAAAATAACTTATTATCCATAACACTGCAAATTATCAATTTTAGATGAGAAAACATTTAAAAAATAAACGCTTAGAAGGCTTAATCCAGCTTGGGTCTGACAGAATAGTAGATTTACAGTTTGGAAGTGGTGAGGCAGCCTATCACATAATATTGGAACTTTATGATCGTGGAAATATCATTCTCACCGATTTTGAGCTGACTATTTTGTATGTACTGAGGCCACATACAGAAGGTGACAGAATTAAATTTGCTGTAAGAGAAAAGTATCCTACAAACAGAGCAAGAAAAAGTGGTCCACCTTCAATTGGTTTCATAAAAGAGGCATTGTTAACGGCTAAAGAGGGTGATCCATTAAGAAAGATTTTAATGCCAATTTTAGGTAAATGTACATGTACATATTTTGATTTTATTTTTTAAATCGGGTTTAAATAGCAATAAAAAGTATGTTAAAATTGCAAGAATATAAATATTAACTCTGTTTTAGAATATGGTCCAGCACTCATTGAACATGTATTACTACTAAATGAATTTAAAAATTCTGCAAAAATTGGAAAGGACTTTAATATTGAGACTGATATCAATAAATTATTTGAAGCAATATTACAAGCAGAAAATATAATGAATCAAGCTAAATTATCATGTTCAAAGGTGAGTGATTTAAAAAATCAAGATATTTAATCTAATAAAAGGATATTTAGGGATATATCATTCAGAAGAAAGAAGAAAGACCCAATACAGATAATATTGACCAAAAAGAATATTTCTATTCCAATCAAGAATTCCATCCTTTGCTTTATGAACAACATAAGAATATGCCTTACAAAGAATTTGAAAATTTTAATAATGCCGCAGATGAATTTTATTCTGCCTTTGAAGGTCAAAAAATTGAAATGAGAGCCCTTCAGCAAGAAAGGGAAGCTATGAAAAAACTTGAAAATGTAAAGAAGGATCACTCAAAAAGGATAGAAGACTTGGAGAAAACTCAAGAGAATGATAAACAGAAAGCTGAATTGATCACAAGAAATCAAGAACTTGTTGATAAAGCAATACTTGCAATTCAAACAGCACTAGCTAATCAGGTAGAGCACATTTTCATAATGAATCAGTGGCGTAACTATACCCCCGCGGTGCGGGGGGCCCCGAGCCCAGATACACCTATTTGTAGGATACACCAAGGTAATTGGTTAGGTTGAGCTGGATGTTGCGAGGGGGGGGGGCAAAATTTGTAGTTACGCCACTGTAATGAATTGAATTATAAGTGATTGTTCAATTCCAAAATGTTTCACTTAAAATTAATATTTTGGACAAAGCCTCTGAAGTCAGAATCACATTAATTATTATTAAAAATGTCCATATGTGGAAATATATATATTTCTCTCTCTTTCTAATATACTTATTATTTCTGAGTAAATATCTTTAATATACCAGTTCTTTTTAAATTTGTTACAAATATTTTGACATATTTTAATTTCTACAAAAAAGATTGCTGGTTTATGTACCAAAAAGAATATACACAAAGAATTTATTTTGTTTGATTAATACAAATAATGTTCAAATACTTACTAAATATAACAGAAAAATTAAAACAAGCTAAGCTATAGCAGCCTTTAAAATTGGTAGTTGTACTCATAATAATACATAATAATCATATTTTAATGCCAAATAAAATATCTGTTTTAAAACATGTAATTGATTAACTGCTTGTACAGTGCAATTTTATTACATTGTTTGTAGATCAGATATACCCTTAAATTTACTAAATATGGAGTTGGTGTCATCTATACCCAGAGGATTGCTAAATTCAATAGAATTTAATGGAGAAATGTACATCAACTGTTTATTATTGTTGGAGTAAACATAAACGTTAATTTTTACATTGTCTACAAAGATGTATTATTTCTTTTATGAATTCAGAAATAAACACCATCAAATAATAAAGCATACATCTTCGTTAATTATATATTATTGTTTATTAGTATTTAAAAAGATGGGTGGTCACACATGTGCCGTATAATTTTATGTATTGAATAGAACATTCACGGCAATGTATATAACTAATGTTGACATATTTCTTAGTGTACTATTAACAAAAACTTATTGTGTAGCAATAAATAATTGTTATAGCTATAATAATCAAGGTGGGTAAATGGCACTAACGTTTTCATACTGTAATTTATTAAGCAATTACAGCGGTTGTATTCGGTCGCTATTTTACATAAAAGTACATATTTTTTACTCTAGTACATAGAAGTACGTACTTTTGGCATTTAGTCACTAAAAGTACATATTCTGTTAAACGCAAGATTTTTGGACTCAACTTATTAAGAAAATAAATGCAAAATGGGCCTTTTCGTGCAGGTAATCAGAACTATTGTTTAGCATAGCGTGTTAATATGTGTAAGTAGAGCGAAAGCATTTAGAGAATATCACATACGTCATCACAAAGCTGCGCGAAGAAAAAGCGCCAGGGGCGTAGGTGATTGAGAGGGCGGAGGTATTAGGTATGGTTTTTTAAAAACTTCCTAATTGTGTAAATTATGTTTTTACGATAGTTTAAAACTTTTTAAACTAACAGATCAAATAATATATAAGTATTTTTAAGTGGTTTGATAATAGTTATTTATGTACCAAGTGAGTGAAGTGATCCTTTATCTAACGAGTCTGGTTTATGAGCGAAGCGAGCGAGGCGCATAAAAGACGAGTTCGATAAAGGCACTTTATTGACGTGGTGCATACAAAATCTTATCGCCAACCGTGAAAATTTTTAATTTAAGAAGTAAAGATATAATAACTTATGACAGTGACAAACGATTTATGTTTAAAGTCGTCAGTCATGGCTACGCTGACAGATATTAGCGGCAGGTAAAGTACTTTATCGTACAGTACGATAAAGTGTTTATTTACCTCCGTAAAACGCTATGGTAGCGCATCGCTTTACTGACGGTGTGCGATAATAGTTATTTATCTACCAAGTCAGTAAAGTGATACTTTATCGAACGAGTCTGATTTACGAGCCAAGCGAGTGAAGCGAGCGGGGCGAGTAACAGACGAGTTCGGTAAAGGTACTTTACTGACGTGGTGCATACAAAATTTTATCGCCAACCGTGAAAATTATTAATTTAAGAAATAAAGATATAATAACTTATGACAGTTTAGGTCAGTGACAAACGATTTATGTTTAAAGTCATCAGTCATGGCTACACTGACAGATATTAGTACGATAAAGTGTTTGTTTATCTCCGTAAAACGCTATGGTAACGCATCGCTTTACTGACGGTTGGCGATAAAGATAATTATTTAAAGAACAATATTTTACTAAATTCAAAGAAGCAACGACAAGACATATCCAATATAACGTAATCGTAATTGCCACGCTACTGTTATACTAACACCCCTAAACTGGATCGGATGGAATATAATAAACTCGCCCAACTCTAATACGTTCATAGCACACGACGATGTATGATATTCTCTAAATGTTTTCACTCTACATATTGATTGAGAAAGGTATAATTTGAGTAAGTGTGATAGAGAACGTAGTAGTGATGGGCAAGTAGGGGAATAAGTAACATTTCAATAAGACTAGACAGACTGGCGTTTTGTCGACTCTTAGGGAAACCGAAACGCAACTGGGTGTTACGCGAGACCCGACAAAAGACCACTCTGCCTAGTCACTTTTAAAATATGTGTTTAAAAGCGTTGTATTTGCAACAAAAATGTGAAATGTTTAAGAAACGATACTGAAATTTTAAAGTAGTTGAAAACTTTGAAATATAATCAACATAAGTAAAAAAATGTGGATATTGAAATAATAAATTTATTAAATCCAAAAATTAAGTGAGGTAAAAGTGAAAAAAATAAAAGTAAATGAGTAATAATTAATTTTGAAATGTATTTGTTTTTAAAATATATCAAAATGTGGCAGTTATTAAGCATAATTAAATGATAAGAGAACATCTATAACTCATCACAAAATTTGCCTATAGTACAGCTCGCGCAATATAAGTTGATGAGCAGTGTCTGATTCAGTTTCTGCATAGCAGTGACCAGTGTCGTACTCAAAACGTAAGTTAGCGTTTTAAATATAAAGTTAGAACTTTCAGGTACGCCACTGATACGGGAACGTTATATAGGTTGACTCAGAATGAAATTCGATTTTCCTTTTTTTGAATCTAGAAGAAACTGTCAGTATCGGATTATCCACAAAGAATTTTGAAAAAGGATTTACATTACCATCTTTTTCATCTTTATAAGATCCAGTTGGTTCAAGCTTTGAAGAATGATGATAACCATAGCCGTCTTAATTTTGCTACTTTGATCCAGGAGTTCAATGATTTTAATAATATTCCTTTAAGTGACAAAGCACATTTTTACTATCTTATACGTAGTATAAGGAAGTATTGTGATGAAACAAATTTTCGACCTCGACCTGTTTGCAGATGTCCACGTTTTGAAGTCCCCTGATTCCGAAGAAGTGGTTTTAAAAAATGTGTCTCTCTCTTCTCTGTGTGTATGTCAGTGTGTGTGACTACGATATCGGTCAAACCGCTATAGATGTCAATTCCAAATTTTGTATTTTCGAATATAATCTCCCTCTTGAGATCTGATTAGATTTCCAGTAAAATTGGCAGACCGGAAGTAGTAGTTTACTTTAGTGAAAAAATCGAATTTTGCCAATTGCCGTCAACTACTAATTTTAAACAAATTTATAAGGAATTCATATGTACTAAAAATTAAATTTCAGAAGAATTTTATTAAAAGAAAATTTCGGAATTCTTACAGGATGTAGGTCTTTTACTCTTACCGAAAATCAGTTTTTTTTGCGAATATTTCGCAATCCATCTTATTAGACAGGTGCGTTACGATTATAAAAATATTTACCACTTAATTTCCAATACCTTTTGTATAAAAAAAATTTCAAAATTCGGACCGGAAGTAACACTTTTACTCTTATCCCATAGCGATTTTTGCAAATATGTCGTAAATTGTGCATTTTATATACAGGGTTAGTTTTAAATAGCGCCATTAAAAAAAGAAGGTGAAAGAAAAATATGAGTAATGCCCGTACAAAAAATATCGCGGTCCAATGTGCACGCAGTGACGAGAAATTGATTTTTCTTTCCTCGAGTCCGAACCTGTTGCAGTTAATATACGAACATTATAATTTTCAGATATTCAAAATAATATACTTCTATTTAAGGAAAAAACCCATGGTAATGCACTTTTCCACGCCATTACGTGGAAAAGGTCGATACTTTTCCACGTAAGAGCGTGCTATTCACACAAAAAAGACATCGCCATAAAACTTTTCAATTGCCATTCATTCTCAAAGGTTGTAACTATTTGCATTTTATCGTTTTTTTGGAAGAACTGGAATTACTCCTGGTATTTACGTAAATGCCTATAGGATAAACAAAGTTATGGACCGACTTTAACTACATTTTGGCCCTAAAAATTTAGAAATTTTTGATTAGTTTCAGATAAATTCCTTTTTGATTTTCAGTTAGACATTTATACGTATTATTCAGATTCGTATAGCCTGGTACCTCTTTGGCGGTAACCCTGTATATTTATCAAAATTCGGGCCGGAAGTAATACTTTTAATTTTAGCGAGTAGCATTTTTTTGCAAATATCTCACATATGCATTCTGTAGAGATTTGTTAAGAGATTAGAAGTACTTAGAATAGGATTTAGAATAATTTTTGTGTAAAATAATTTTCAAAATTCGGACCTGAAGTAACACATTTACTCACAGGCGTATTTTTTTAAGAGGATAACAGTGTTTAAAGCTTATTTTAGAACAACTTTGCATAATTTGAAAGGCACATATCTACAAGAAAGTCGTGTGGTGCCTGCCCATACTTTATTTTTATTTTGACGGGTACGTCAACAGACAGAATTGTCAGTATTGGTCTGCGACAAAGCAAAGAGAAAAACATGCAGTCGCTTTGCATACTCCCAAAAGTATCTGTATGAGCAGCAATGTCTTTAAGAGGCCTTATTGGTCAGTATTTTTTTAACGTAATCAAGGACAATCAATCACTGTAAATGCAGAACAATATTCTTCGATGATCAGCAATTTTGTAGGACCAGCATTACAAGCATTTGAAGGATTTGATAATCGCACATGATTCTATCAGGATGGCGCCACAAGCCATACTGCCAATAAAGATTATTTTTTCATAAAAAATTAATTTCGCGTAGAGGTAACGTTGATGGGTCTGCAAGAAGGTGTGATTTGAGACCACTAGATTTCTTTTTGTGGGGCTACCTTAAAAGTAAGGTGTATGAAAATCCTCCGGCGAACGTAAATGGACATAAAGACCGAATACGGGAACAAATTACCGCCATCCCTGTAGCACTGTATCAACCAGTTCTTATAAATGCACCACATCGTTTAGGTGAGAGCATAAGACGTCAGGAGCAACATTTAGACGACATTGTTTTTAAGGTTTAATTTCCAGATGATAGTAATTATGTTTCTAAGTACAATGTATTAAAATGTTCAAATATCAATGAGCTATTTTAGTTTTAAAATAGAATTTCATCCTGTCACCCTTAATTTAAGAACGAATTAAACGCAATCTACCCTTCCTTTATATGCGCGAACTCACTCCCACCGTTCGCCAAGATATATTGCGTTGACTGTGCATAAAAACATAATAAGCTGAAGATTGGCACTTTGCACTTAGGAAATAATAAATATTTTTTTAGGTAAAATTTTGAAATTACATTTTATAAATTTTAATCGTGCGTAAATAGGTCGGCTTAACACTCCACTTCAATAAGTCAAACGCAAATTTTGATGTTGAATTTTTACATTTATGCGGCACATACCGACTACTTGTTCTTTTTCTATCTGAACTTACACAGTTTATGTATAGTATAATCAATGCCTGCAAAGCGTGAACTTAAACGACAACTATTTGCCGCCCTTCGGCATCAACAAGAATAATCTGTGACTTATAATCTTTTATATGTATATAAAATATTCAACATTATACTACAACAGAAAACAATTACAATTTCGTTAAGCCCCACTCTTCTATTAGTGGTATTTTGAAAATTAATTGATTAATTTGCAATATTTCTCAGAATTACTTCAAACTTATAAAATTGTATTTTCAATGAATGATAATCTTACAAAAGTATTACCATGTTACTACAGATATTTTCAGATTTCCTGGGAAGATATTGCTGGCTTAGTAAAGGATGCAACAGCAAATGGAGATCTCATAGCAAAGCATATAAAGAAGCTAAAGTTAGAAACAAATCACATCAGTCTTTTATTGTCAGATCCATATGAAGAGGATGAATTACCAACATTAGTCATTGATATTGATCTCGGTTTGAGTGCCTTTGCAAACGCTAGAAAATATTATGATCTTAAGCGAAATGCCGCTAGAAAACAGCAAAAAACTATAGAATCGCAAAGTAAAGCGTTCAAATCGGCCGAAAAGAAAACTAAGCAAACGTTAAAAGAGGTAAGTCATATATTCACATATTAAAGAATAAAGCACTTAAGAATATTTGTATTAGGTTCAAACTATAACAAACATCAATAAAGCCAGAAAAGTGTATTGGTTTGAGAAATTTTTCTGGTTTATTAGTTCTGAAAACTATTTAGTAATTGCCGGTAGGGATCAACAACAAAATGAATTAATTGTAAAACGGTATGGATATAATCAATATTTGTTTTTAGTATATGCTTGAAATATACTTTTGCAGATATATGAAACCAAATGATATCTATGTTCATGCTGACATACATGGTGCTTCCAGTGTTATTATCAAAAATCCAACTAGTTTACCAGTTCCTCCAAAAACACTTAATGAAGCTGGTGTAATGGCCATATGTTACAGGTATTATAAAATATATACTCACGCAGGGAATATAAAAAAATATTTTTGATTTACCTTTACTCCGATCAGAACATTTTCTAATGTTTATTAAAATTTTCAGATATTTAATACAGGAAGTCAAATACAGAGTGCCATTAAAAAATGTCTGGCCTAAAATTTTTCATTTTTGTATATAATCATCTTTTTCAATACCTACATTTGTTAGACCAGCCAATTAACCTCCTAAATGTGATTTAAGGGTGCGAAGATGACGTCTTCATCACTTTAGGTTTTTCTTTGTAACAAAATTTTTGAAAATGAATACTAGTTGACTAGTAGACATTGGGTGATTTAATTTCCACCTTGAATACATTAGCGCATTATTGTACAATATCCACTTTTTTCGAGTGCATTTTATGCATTTCTTTTTTATCTTAGAAATTTTCACATTAATGACCCGTAATAATCACCAATAGCTAAAGTATTTCGTTCCTTGAATTTCTAAGCATTCGGAAGAATAATTGAGTTTTTGTTTTGATCAAGATGCCATTTTATAGATTTTGATTTAGTTATAGCGTTCTTCTTTTTAGTGTCTACTTAGTTTTTAATCAGTTGGCCCCCATTAGTTCAATAAAACGATAACTCTAGTGGAAAACGGTTATTACCAATATTACCAAGCTTAAGTACTACATTTTCTGTGATACTTGGATAATTATGTATATGTAGTTGAACTTTGTAACATATTGTGGTATATTTGTATATGAATGAATTGAGGTAGGCGTGTTTTTAAATACTATTAGTTTTTTCATGAAGATTACTTATAAATTGTGTACAACTATCAATAAAAACAAAAAAATATTCAGTTTTTCTACAAAACCTTATCAGTAGTTGAAAATGTTGAAATAACCGTCTGTATCAATTTCTATCATAGTAAATATTATGGTAATATAAAGAAGGCTAAAAAGATACATTTCTTAATGTATTCTTGTATTACTTTCCTTTAAAGTCGGATTTATTGTTTAGTATATCATTCTGTCACAAACACTTTCAAGCTGCCCACAATATTTTCAAAGGGGTACTCTTTACGCCACCGAGGACATATTTTTAACTATACGAATGCTCTCAAATCAACCAAGGTAAAAGCCCGAAAAGGTGCATACCTGCGGAACATGAAAACAGCGCTAACTGTATATAAACGCTACCAGAAGGCAACACTATTCGATGCCTAATTATCAAAAAGAATCATGTTTTGCCGAAAAAGCGATAACTTACCAAAAATGTGTTTTATATTCAAGTAATTGCTCCACTTGAATGTTACAGAATATCATAAACTTCTGTAGAAACACTTATACAAAATATTTGCATATGATAATAATCCACATTTTTTTAACGCAAATGGGGAATATTTAGAGTCTATTTAGGCCAGGTTCATTTAGAGAAAAACCACAGCGGTACCAAAAGCTACGCCAACCATTAACGGGTTTATTTACAAGACGCCTCTGTTATATATATGAAATCTACCGTCGCTAAATTCCAAATTCGTATATTAATGTAAATGTTGGAGCTCTACTAAACAACCTTAATATACTACGGGTACTAACATTCTATTACATAAATGTCAGGAGAAGTATATGAAGTGGAAGTCAGTCTGTCAGTTAATTAAGCCATTTTTTCTGAATCCATTATACCAAATTATGAACTATGATGAACATGGCATAACAGAATCCAATGTATATCCTAAACATATCCCAACTTATTTTTTCCAAAAGGTTACAAGCTATATTAAGGCTGTATTACACTTACCAAGTTCTTGACAGAACTTGATCAAGTTAAAATTGACGACAAGTCGTGTATTACACTTGTCAAGTCGACTTGGTCAATTTCTTGGCCAAGAACTTGGCGGCTTAGAACATGTTCTATTTTTCTTCTCAACTTGATCAAGTTTTTAGTGTTTTCTAGTAATATTCATGTTATAAAGTTCTTTGCCAACTATCTAAAATGTAAATACAAATTCCATTTTAGAATATTGTTTAAAATGACATGTTAACTTGATACTTCTTGAAAGAATTGTATGCGTAAATTATTTATTTTCTTTTGTATCTCTTGTGCAGTTATTTTTACATTCAATATCAAACACAAATCTTCGGTAACTCTATTAATTTTTTTATTTCGTACTTTTGCACTATTGGTATTGCTAGTTCACCTAAAAACTTGGCCAAGAAATTGATAAGTGTAAAACAGTCAAGGTCAACAATAACTTGATCAAGAACTTGCCGACAATTTCTTGGCCAGTAACTTGGTCAAGAACTTGGTAAGTGTAATACAGCCTTTATGTTTTGGTTAATTCTTATGATATCGACAGTGTTGTCATATTTATTATCCTACTTTACAACTCGCACACGAAAACGCCAAAACTCTGGTTTAGGTTCATCTTCTCTAACAATACAAATAATTACTCTTTGTTTCCGCCTGCCGCTGTGCTAAACTCCAGTACATCATTCTACGATCCATTCAAAAGTCTTGTATTGTATACTGGGTGTCATATAAATCCATATTAAGAGCATATAAGATTTAGTTAGGTTTGCTAATAATTTTAAGCCGATATTAGAAGTAAGCAAGTAGGAATGCTCAGATGGGCCAATCGCTTGTCTTATGGTATTTAATAAATATGAGATACAAATTCGTATTATACTCTTAAATGATTTCAGTCCTTGAATACATACTTTGCTCAGCATTTCTCGTAGTCCAAGTCCGATGTTTGACTATTTCGTTAAGTTTAGTTTTTTTTGCTCTTATCAATTTACTCACTTTGTCTTTCATTAAGAAATTGTACTATATGGGAATGTGAATGCTGTAATTACACGCAACACCGTTCTCTTTTACTTTTCCTCTTCGCATTTATTTAAAGATAGAATCAAGATGTAGAAATACATAAATTCAAAGAACTTTTGTCGGTTTTGCATAGGTTAAAGTCAATCTTTCTTTGTTTATTATATATATGTTTTGAATTCACTAAGAATTTAAAATGCATGCATATAATATTCCTACACAAATTAAATTTTAACATAATGGAAAAATTATTTGTAAATTTGTTTTCTAGTGTTGCCTGGGACGCTAAAGTTGTTACTAATGCATATTGGGTGCTGGGAGAACAAGTTAGTAAAACTGCACCCACAGGTGAATATTTAACAACTGGTAGTTTTATGGTACGCGGCAAAAAGAATTTCCTTCCGCCGTCACATCTAATACTTGGTTTAAGTTTTCTTTTTCGTTTGGAAGATGGAAGTATCGAACGACACAACGGAGAAAGAAGAATCATTCACGGTACTGATGATTCAATAAGTGTAACAGACAGTGATCTAAGTAAAGATGAAGTAGAAATTGAGGTAATAGATAAGAGCGACGATGATGATGATGATGTAGAAGAGGGTGCAGAGAATCGGCCGGAAAAACCTGTGAATAGACTTGAAAGTATCGAAGAGGGAATTCAGGAAAGTGAAATTACTACGGACCAGGCAGAGAATAAAGGAAATACTAAAGAAAATGAAGATGACAGAAATACAAATAGTGATGATAGCGAATCGGATGATGAAAAATCTAAATTTCCTGATACTCATATTAAAATTCAACATTTTGAAGGAACGAAGATTAATGTTTTAACGGAACCTTCACAAAAAAATACTAATATAGAAGAAGACTTTGAAAAAGTTGTATATTTAGGCGATCAAAATCCTGTAATTTTGAAACCCAGAAGTAGAGGTAATAGCGAAAATAAGCAAAAGCAGCCTAAGCAAGTCAGTCAGAGTATTAACATAACTGATGAAGGGAAAAAGCAACAACAACAGCAAACTAAGCGAGGACAAAAAAGCAAGTTAAGGAAAATTAAAGAAAAATATAAAGATCAAGATCAGGAAGAAAGACATTTAAGAATGACAATATTACAAGTAAGTTTTAACTTAATTAATATTTCTATGCCCTGAAATTAAAAGATGGGCCTCCTAAATTTAGCTCGTGTCGAAGATAATTATTATATACATTAATCAGTACTAGGTGCAATGCAATATGTGATGGCAACTTACTGGGTAAAGTCATTGCCGTTTGTTGAAAAGTGGTTTCAGCATAATTATAGGACATATTTAATGATAATTATGAAGAATTCATTGATTTTTTATGACAACATATATAATGCTCCGGAAAGATTTGGTCCTTTCATTAAATTAGATGGCATATGATTTTCCAAGTAGTTCAATTTAAAAGAAGTACTGTTTCAGAAGTTCCTAATAATATAACTCAGTTGCTTATATTATTCCTATAAAAGTATAATAATTACATAATCTATAAAAAAAACAATAATGTCAATGAAGCATAATGCATCTTCCAACTAATTCCAATACGAAATGAGTGGTTGTCACTCTCTTTATTTATTGCATGCCGCACAGTGATTCAGGATCGGTAAAAAGTCGATTTAACTATGTATTTGAAGCAAGTGCACTTTATGAAGCTGTGATACTTTACATCTTCATGAAAAAAATTTTAATACGCTTTGCATAATGTTGCATTTTAATACTACATTTCGATTACTGCAATAAAACCCGTATAAAATTCGCGTAGGCTTTTAGTATTCACCAGCAAGAAGCTATACGTTCATAATTTACATATATGATCTCGATAATCTCTATTATTAACCCCGCAAGTTTCAATTGCCCTTTTTGGTCCTTTCTGAGAAAATGACGTCGAAGTTCGTAATATACGTTTTTTTTTTACATATCAACGTAAAATGAATTGCAGTAAATTTATTTTTTCTATTCCGGTGCTATAAAGTTCACTTTACGACACCCGTTTTGGTTGCATAAAGTATTACTTTCTCGCACGCTAATTTTATTTTTTTGAAGTTGGTAACAAAAAAAATGGAACCAAATCGTATTTAAATGTCAAAAGATAAGCCTTTAAAGTAACAAAAATGTGCAATAAAATTTTACAAAGAATAAAAAGCACACATGCTAACATTTCACTTACTAATTAGCAATATAAATTGTTAAGCAGAGTTGGATGATAAGTTTTCGGATGCTACTATTGACATTTACTTACCATGTTGAATAGTACAACTGTTATAAAAGTTTGTTTTGATAAATATGTAGAGAGTTTGTGGACGAAAGATTTTGTAAATTGTCTTCTGCTATTTTGCGAATCTCTGGGGGCGTACAGTTATTTATTTCGTCCTTTTTGTTGATAATTTGAAATAATTAATTGTATAAATCAGTCTGAATTTTAAACACAATTACATATAGCACCACCGATATTCAAATATTTAAAACGTTCTACTTAAAAATCAGAGTTACCAACTTCAGAAAAGCAAAATTTCTAAAATATTCGAACAAAACATGTCTCTTATTTTAAGCTTTTTTGAACTTTTAATAACCGAAATAGAAAAAATAGTATAAAATACACGTTTCATAAGACATTTTGCGCACTTGTTCTTTAGAAAACTCGCCTAGCGGCTCGTTTTCTAAACTTGAACGCGTGCGCAAAAATCGTGTCTTATGAAACTTGTATTTTAATATACTATTATGTGATGCGCAGAAAATTTTTGTCGCTAATATGCGAGTTTAAACCACTGTGCGCTGCCTGCCGTCGTAATCACGTTATACTTGTCGCTTTCTATTTCCTTACCTATTATAAACAGAATAACAGTATTTCCTGCAACATACTACAGAAGTACTCTCTCAATTAAATAACCTTTTCTAATGCTTTCTATACAGGGTTACAACTATTATATTATCTATACAAAAAAATAAGTAACAGTAAGTCGCGAAAGATATAAAGATCCAATTAACCAATTAAAGTTATTATTATGATGTACGTTTGTCGGTGCTACCAAAAGTTTCACTTTACACGCCACCTGCCATTGGAATCATTACTCACACTTTATCATCTTTTGGTTGCTTGGTTTTAACTTTTAACATTACCAAATAAAGAAAGAGTTGATTAACTGATCTATCAAATATGCACAAAGTACCGAAACTAATTTCATAGCAGGTTTTTTACAAGTTTAATTGGCAGAAGGCCTTGCCCTAAAAATAATAAATGTTGTGTTGATTTAAATAAGAAACTTCCAAAGATTGTTGAAAACTATTAGAATTTTATATGCTATCCTTTTTAAATCTTTTTTGTTTACAATGTTAATATAAGAAAATCATTCCTGTGTATAAACAATATTTTTCCAAAAATAATTTTTTGTAAGGAATCTTGTAACAGGTTTCTCTTCCATATAATTCACGTTGAATTGACAACACAAATTGGCAGTTAATATAGTGCTTGTTGCAATTGTTTTATAAAATGGCATACAAGTTACCAAGGCATACATGGACTGACAAATTTTATACATACATCAATCTTGAAAGTAGTCGTATCCGAGAATCTAAAAACGACCCCTTGCATTTTTAGTCCGCAGGTACTCCCAAAGAAGTAAAAAAGAACAAAAAAGGCAAAGAAACAAATGTAAAGAGTACACTAAAAGGTGTGCAACCGACCAGAAATCCTAGACCGCCTCCCCAGAGGCAAGAAATGCAAGATGAACCCGGCGGTGATGACGATGAACCAAATATACCAGCCGAGGTAGATATGATTGATGCCCTCACTGGTATTCCAGTTTTAGAGGATGAATTACTGTTCGCCATTCCTGTTGTTGCTCCTTATAATACTTTGACTAATTATAAGTAAGTAACGTATTTAAATGTAAACTCTGGTATATGAACATATTACTAATTTATTCCAGATTTAAAGTTAAACTTACGCCAGGTACAAGTAGGCGTGGTAAAGCCGCGAAAACAGCTGTTAACATGTTCCTACACGATCGCACTATCACTCAAAGGGAAAAGGACTTACTGAAAGCTGTTAAAGAAGAACAGTTGGCGAGGAATATACCTGGAAAAGTCAAACTATCAGCTCCTAGAGCACAGACTTTCAAAAGATAATTTTAATATGAATTAATTCTTGTGCTTGAAATTTTCTTAATAAATTATTTACTATTAACCGCACTTAATACTTATACATATTTCGCATAAAATTGCTCAAGAAAATAAAACTTGATATATTTCGTAAAATACGATTTTGTAACTCAAGTCAGGAATACAGTGAACAACTTCTTTATTTACCGTAACAGCATTTAACTTCTTCAATAACAAACAAATATTTCTCGTCTTATTGATATTAATGTTAATTCCTTAAAAAATAAGGTTTGATTTCTCACAATATGTAATGAGTCCTCAAGTAAATTATCTATGAGATGTTTCAATTGTCGTAATTTATGCAATTCACGTTTTAATTATTTTAAAGGATCTTCATATTGATATTCTGTAATTTGTAACTAAATAATAGTAATGTTTAAGAATACCACTTTAAAAAAAGAAAATACGAGAAATTTATATATTTTTGGTACAATATCCTTCTTTAATTGACTAGATTAAAAATAATAGTACAGAAGTGTCTCGATGTCACTGTGGATGTTTCATACAAGTTTGACTAGACGTAGACTGTGCATCTAATGGCGATATATTGACTTCGCATCTTACAAGGGTAGTATATGGAGCCTTAAGAAAATATATCATTCATACATAAACTTCATTTTATCTTACACAGACCTACAACCACTGAAAGCAGCCCATAACAATTAATGACAACTAATAATCTGGAGGTTACAAATTTAATAAAGCTAAAAAACAATAAATATAGAAATAGTAAACATAGAAATTCAACGCTTATATTTCAATGCATGTGCATTTACAACTAATACACAGGATTGCATACATTTAACTTCTTAGGTCTACGAATGCCCAGCTGGGGTTAAGAAAAGCTGAGTGAAGCAACGGCAAGATCCAGGACTTGAACCCAACACCGTCAGACTTGCAAGCTCAAGTACAACGGCCCTGTAATATGTTACAATCGGTAGTTAAATACTGTGTATAACTAAACTTCATTTCTTAGAGCAATCACAATAGATCCTGAAGTCAGTCATGCAAACCATTCTTTTCTATTGATCCAAGTCTACCATATAGGTTTCTGAAGCATCAGAAATCTAACACTTATTTATATTGATGATCGTATGAATTTATTATCCCAACCCTCGATACGGGTTAAACAAACTGCGCATGTGTTATAACTTCGAAAATAGTTTGTCTCCCAACCAACAACGGGCAACGCCGTCTGCGTATTACATATTAGTATTTGCACGTATGCTTCCATATTTTTGGCTCATACTATACGAGGTTTGTCCGGAAAATACGTATAAAAGTTGAATAATAACTTTATTTTACAATTATTCAGGTATTACAATATGGTCTCCTTCAAAGTACTCGCCCTGAGACGAGATACACTTCTGCCAATGCCGTTTCCACTGTTAATAACATCGCTGAAAGTCTTCAGTTATGATGCTGTTCAGTTGCCGTGTCGTTTCTGCCTTGATGGCTTCCACATCTCCCAAGTGCCGGCCCCGAAGCACCATTTTGCATTTCGGGAACAAGAAGAAGTCACAAGGGGCTAAATCGGGTGAATAAGGCGGGTGGTCTGTCACGGTGATTGAGCTTCGGGCCAAAAAGTCACGCACAACGAGCGACGTGTGAGTGGGCGCATTGTCGTGATTAAGGATCCACCTGCCTCCTTGTCCCAAATCCGGTCGAACTCGGGCCACACGAGCTCTGAGACGTGTCAAAACTTCAACGTAAAAATTTCCGTTCACTCTCTGGCCGGGAGGGACAAATTCCTTGTGAACAATGCCCCTAGAATCAAAGAAAACAATCAACATTGTCTTCACATTGGACCTTGATTTTCGCGACTTTTTTGTTCTCGGTTCTCCTGCTAGCTTCCATTCCTTGCTTTGAGATTTGAGCTCCACATCGAATTCGTAAAACCAGGACTCGTCTCCAGTGCCGGGCGAGGGTCATCTTTCACTTCTGCTCGGCCTTCCCGGAACCTTTTTAACCACTTGTTCACGGTTGGTTCCTCCAGAGAATTGTCTCCGTAAACTTGTTTCAAACACTCAAAAATCTCACGGCCATTCTTGCCTAGCTTTGCAAGAAACTTGATGTTGATTCGCTGTTCCTCAATCAGAGAGAGCTCCATGCCGACGGCAGGTGAAAAAGCGTAACTTTCAACAAGCAGCCGCACACTCCTACTTACACGCAGAGCGCTCTGACTCAAACTGAGCGTTGATGGGATTGGTTACAGCAGTGTTCCACCTGGCGGTGACTGCAAACTGTAAAATAAAGTTATTGTTCAACTTTTATACGTATTTTCCGGACAAACCTCGTATGTCGATCAGTCGCGGTTGGTGAGGTCGGTTGAGGTGAAGCATTTACATAGACAAGACTGATTCGTTTATTATCGGTGATATACTCCGTAATTGCTTTACCAAAACATACCCACCAGCCGCTATTGAATAGTGGATTAAAAAAAATGTATGTATAGGGAAACACAAGTTGTTAAACAAGGATGAATCCAACTGTATAAGTAAGGGTAAATATATCACTTTCTTGTATAACAAACGGAACCGTTGATGTATTCATTCCTTACACATATTTGTCGGTTGTGTTTTAACTACAGACTATTATAATATTTTCTGAAAATTAACTATGTAAACACTTAATATCCTTGATATATAAAGTGTATAAATATATATAATAAAATATACTCCTCCTATACAATAATATAACCCAAAATACAAATACAATAAATCTGGAGAAATATGCTTTCTATATACAGGATGGCTGACAAAAAACGCCCCAAGCCGTAGCTCCGTTATTTACTATCCGATTTTAAAAAACGAAATATAAAATAAAATGGTTAAGTAAATACTATCAATTGGCGTAATCAAAATATTATTAGGAACAAAAAGTTTGAACATGCGATAGTCAATTTTTTTTTATAAATGGCAACGAATATTTTTAATTAATGTTTCGGATAAAGAATGTTTTCCTGATTTTGATGATGTATAACACGTCAATTTTTCAACATAAGTTTCAAGTGTGCCGTGAATAGCAATCAAATGCATCAAGTAATAAATACTGTCAATTAGAATGTAAATGCACAGTTAATGAATACTGTCATTGTGACATTTGTGTATCGGTGTGACATTAGTTCAACGTTCTGATTCTTTCTGTGAGTTTAATTCATCATTAACATGGATAGCAATCAACTGACCGACATGTTGCAAGTATACTTTGAATGTAATCGAAATAGTGCTGAAGCTGTGAGACTCTACAGTTATCGTTATCCGACAAGAGAGGTTCCAGACCGTCGTAAATTCGGAAGAATCGAACAGAATTTAAGAAACTATGGAGCCTTCAAAATGCCAAAAAGTAAGAGTCGACAGTTTAAGGAAAATACAGAATTGGATGTTCTTTTATGCGTGGAAGAAAGTCCATGGACTTCTACTCGGAGAATTGCAAATGAGGTCGGCGTATCGCACCAAACAACACAAGCGATACTCAAAAAGCACAGGTTCATACCATACATCTCTCAAAAAGTACAAGCACTATTGGAAAATGTTCATGGTCGAAGAATGCAATTTTGCAACTTTTTCTTAAATGTTACACAACGAGATCGTAATTTTTATCGAAAAATTATTTGGTCGGACGAATGCAGTTTCAGTAATAATGGCATTTTTATCAGAAAGAACAATCGATGTTGGAGCCAAGAAAACCCAAGAATTATAATTGAGAATAATTTTCAGCAAAGATTCAGTTTAAATGTATGGTGCGGTCTTTGGGGTGATCGATTAATTGGCCCATTTTTCATAGATGGCATCTTAAATCAAGCAAAATACCATCAACTATTGCGTGAAAACATTACAAACTTTGTAGATGATTTGCCAATTGCCGAGCTAAACAATGTACTTTCAGCAAGATGGCGCCCCTCCTCATAATGCCTTAATAAATGTTGAATGGTTAAATGCGACATTTGCTGAGAGGTGGATAGGGACCAATGGACCAATTCAATGGCCCGCTCGTTCGCCCGACCTTACGCCGCTGGATTTTTGGTTATGGAGCTATCTTCAAGATCAGGTTTATTTTACTAGTCCGGAAAATATAGACATTTTACGGCAAAGAATTCTGAATTCTTGTCGCGAAATACCTCCTAATTTTATACTCAACGCCACTAATGGAGTAATTAGAAGGTGTCAACTATGTCTTCAACAAGGCGGCAGACAATTTGAACAATATTTGTAGATAAGTTTCGTATTTATTTGTATTTTTTTAAAATTTCCATTCCAATAAAATGATATTAACCACGGCACACTTGAAACTTATGTTGAAAATTGACGTGTTATACATCATCAAAATCAGGAAAACATTCTTTATCCGAAACATTAATTAAAAATATACGTTGCCATTAAACAAAAAAAATTGACTATCGCATGTTCAAACTTTTTGTTCCTAATAATATTTCGATTACGCCAATTGATAGTGTTTACTTAACCATTTTATTTGATATTTTGTTTTTTAAAATCGGATAGTAAATAACGGAGCTACGGCTTGGGGCGTTTTTTGTCAGCCACCCTGTACATTACATGATATACCTACGTAAAAATAACCAATATTAACACGTTGACGACCAACTACGACTTGTGTCGTAATTTACTTACTTGCCATATTCGTGGAGCTACGTTTAAATTTCTAATACATCAGTGTAATTAGCTTCTGGGAAAATAACAAAATTCAAGGCTGGCTTGCATGAATAGAAAATATAATTATATAAAATTTATTCAAAATAAACAAGCTAAAGAATATTTTTGTTTGTCTTGATGGTAGTATACTCTGGAAATACTGGAGCCCTGCAATTTGTTTTTTCTTTAAACTGGTTCAATCTTTTCGCGACGACGAATGCATTTGTAGAGTTTTACTTTAGAAAAAGTTATTGCTCATTGTGTACATATATCTCTATATGTAATGCAAACTTTTTGGGCCATCTAATAGTTTCTCTAAGAGTTGTGTAGTACAACAGCATTTGTTCTGATCGGTCAAAGCCAGACATTTCTTTATTATTGTAATCTCGGTCGAAAGTTTTCCATTGTCATTGGACACCTCTATCATTTTAACAACATGCATATTTGAAGTAGAAAGGTCTTTCCGTTTACATACAGTACCACGACCATTTCACTGCCAAATAACCTCCTCTTTTTTCAGTTTCGATTAACCACATATTTGGGATTCCCTTTTCCTCTTATTTCGTAAGCCATACACATCATTTTTTCGTGTAGTCAATAAGTAACAGAATTATAAAAACATGTATGATATCAGTAGTGTGACCTAAATTATTGTATTAAATTTAAATTATTGATTTTGCCCTGTAAATTGTTATTTATCCATCGGACTCGCATAATTCATATATTTTGACACCGTATTTGTGTTTTTTAAATTTTATTGCACTCCACGAACCGATTTAAGCCCGTCCGGCTAGTAGGAGGGAGGACTAGGACAGGCCTGATTTCTCTATTAGGCGAGTCGAGCTGCTCGAGCCTGAAATTTTATTGAGAGTTGTAAATCCTATAAATTCTGCAAATAAAATAAGTGCAATGTAAAATAAAACAGATGTGTTACATAGAAAATGTACGCGTAAATATTTGATAACTGTTCATATTTACCCCTGACAAATCCCATGCATACCAATTATACAAAATGCTTGATAAACAATTTATTTGAAGCCCTTATGCACACAAATTCGACAAATTATTATTAATCTTTCCAGATTTTGTTAATGTATTAAAAATAAAGAAATATTTTTGTTAAAACTACATGGTGCCTTCTTACTATTCATGGCATAAGCATCCGTATTGATCAGAATGTTTATAACAGATGAGCTAAACGGAAGGATCTGCCGTCTGTATTTGTAGTACGACGAGCGGGCTTGTTAGATGAAAGACGGGCCGTGGGCGGGACCGGACCAAAAAAAAATTGGCCCGTGCAGGGCTCTAACTCGCGGAGATGTAATCTTGCACGCCACAGAATAATTGACTCGTCGATACAAATATTTTTATTTGGCACATAGTCTTGGCTCATAATATTATTGAAATGATTTAGTATACAGTGTGCACGCGGTCTACCTGCGGATGAATATACTAGACAAGCTGGTCGACTATAAGTGGGAGAATAAGAGGGTAGGCTCTGTTACTAACATTAGAGCTACGTTAAAGTCGACACCGCAGAAATCGTTACTGCGTTAGTCCGTGAAAATTGCTACTGTTACTGTTAATAACAAATTCTTTAACCAAGAATAAAGTCATTTACTGTACTGCTTTAGAGAAGATGGAAATAATATTAATCAATAAAAAACAACTACCTGGATAATTTATAAGTAGAAACTTGTTGAAACATCAAATAATCGCAGTACACAATTTTAGTAACGGATTTCATCACAGCTTCCCAAATTGTATGAGTAAATAACAGAAATGATCATCAATTCTAAAAACTTAAAAATAATATTTTTTTTCTTAAAATATCAAAGATAAGAAATATAGCTGATATAAAAAACGAAAACGTAACAATAGCAAAACTCTTCTTAAGATAAAAAGTAAATAATTTCGTAGTATTGTAAAATAAAAAAGGAAACAAACTAAAATTCTGAAAGAAGACAATAAATTTGTATGAAACTAAACAAAATGTTTCAGTAAGATAAACTATAAACGCAGAAACAATGAATTTAATTGGAAGTTAAGAATGAAATTATTAAAGAAAAATGAATTTCTACAAGTACTTAATTATTTATTAAATGCTCAAATAAGCCTCCCTCTTGAGCTGAGCAGTAACCCAGCTGATTATAAAAATTTCGACGGACATTTGTTAACATTTCCTGGGTAATGATTTGAAAATTCAATAATTTTGGCGCGTAATTGTTCTAAATTAGATGGACGAAACGCTATTTAAAAATGTGCTTGCTAGTCGACTAGACATCGACCCGACCGTTAACAAAATTCAAATGAAATGCGCAAGTACAGCTGCTATATCCTAAACGCGAGTCAGTCAGCTTCACTACACTCGACCAATAGAACAGTTTGTATATTGCTTTCTCGTACTAACTCATACAAACTATCGGTGTCGTCGTTTTATCACACAGTAAATGTATCCGCAGCTTGCCGGCAAGCCCTTGGTATATAACCTTGTATAATCCGTCGGAAGATGATATCAAGTAAGCGAAAATAACCCAGTAACAATTGAAATCTATTTCGGCTCATACGTGAATGCCAAAATATTATATACATTATACAGTTTATTTGCTCTTCAGTAATGTGCTACTGACAAAAAGAACAAGGGCTCATTTATAATAAAAGTTCGCTAAAATCTGTCATTTCTGCAGCGCTGACGTCTTTCCATTGTGGTACCCTGTTAGATTTTTTATTTGTTTACGCTTTGCAATTTCTAGCTCAGCACATAAATTAGTTTGTTTATGTTAGTAATGCAAGAAACTTTTCCGAAAAAAAAAAAATAATAAGTCCAACAGTATTTGGACTGTAAGATTTGTCGTATCCAATTTCAAGCCAACGTGTTTTTGGAGAATAAATAGTTTAGGATTCTGTTAAATCTCTGTCCAAAAATTATCGTTTGTATCTGATGTGAATGCTTGAGAAGCTTCTTCAATGCTTTCTAGCTCAGGATAAACTTCATCTACAGGTTCGGAGACGACTTCATCGTCACTGTTGTCACTTGAATTATCAGAATGTAAATAATCGGTACTGCCGTAAACATCGTCGATGGAAATCTCATCACATTCAGAGTCCTTATAGATGAGCGTACTACTCAAATTGTTTTTCAGTCAGTGGTCTTTTCTTATCCCAATTGGGATATTTATAGTTTGATTATAATAATAATTATGAAACAACACTCTCAAGAAAGACGGTATGTGAAGCACTCAACTCTGCTTTATTACATTACTATAGACCGGACGTATCAGGCCGAAATTACGACGGACAAAAGAAATAATGTATAACCTCACGTAGTCACTCAATAGCACTATCCATATGGTGAACTCAACATCTGTTTTCGTCGAGAAATCGGACAGCAAAAATGTCGATTTTACTGTTAAATTCCCTTCTTCATCGACGTAGGTCGAATCCTGAGAAGTTTTTAATATTTATTATATTTCATAAGATAAATAAAGTACGGAGAGTTTACTCGATTTGAACTACAAAATGAACAAATAATAATGTATTTTGTATTTTATAGATCACCACCAACATGTTATCCAATTACATTAATAAAATTAAAAACAAATACAAAATTTCAATAGTGCGCCCGTAGGCGATGAGTCATCGGCCGCTCGTGTCCGGTCTCTATTTATTACTAGCGAAGTGCCAGCGAATATAGAGGGATATCTACTCAGCGAAGCGTGTCTGTGTACGAATTAACTCCTAGTTATCTTGCGAAAAGAGCTTTGGTACATAAGCCAACTACGAGATAATACGTAAGATCTTTTCTTTCAAAAAAAATATTCTCTATGCTTTTTAGCATTACATAGTATTCATCAAATGTAATTAGAGTTTGTATAATAATATTATTTAATTAAATTGGATTTTTAGACCGAGATCCTGAAAATTGCCGTGGCCGTCAACGTGTTAATAAAATTACTTTCAAGTTAGTATTAAAAAAAATCGACGAGTCTACTGTCGATTAAATATTAGGTAGATGCATTATTTCGTTTGATAGATTGATAAGAACAGATAAGACTAGTGAAAAAAACATGCCTGATCAGAAGTATTGATAGAGTAAGCGCCAGTGTCTGGACATGAAATAGCCTTTGACCGAGCTAGCAAAGTACAAGTTTATGTTAATGGAAGGGAAAAGAGTAGTTCATATGTCTTTTCTGTCCAGATCGAAATAAAATGAAGGAATCAGGAGAAATATGACATATTAATATTCCAAATGCACTCTTTAGTGAAGTCAAAGTAAAAGTGAAAGATGTAGGTAGCCTTCTAAGTAGAAAGAAATAAAAGTCAAATAAAAAAACACAATAAGAAACTGGAATAATTTGATCTAAAAGAATGTATTGATGAATTTAGAAGGCGTAAACGTATATCCACATGCAATAAAACGGCTTTATTCTAGTTAATATTCAATAATTTTATATTTTTACAAAGACTATTCAAAATATATACAAAAATCGCATAGGTATACAATAAATTATTTCAGGAGTAATTGTTTATACCTACATTAAAATTAAATAAATATCTTTCTTCTAGAAATTGGTATTTCAGTAATGTTTTTTCATAAATTTTTCTACTTCAAATTTTATTTCTTTCCCATCCTTCACTATATTTAGATTTCCATTGTTTTCATTTCGCGAACAATGAACTTCGTGTCGAACATTGTATGGATAGCTGACGAATACACCATCACTTTTGGTAGTAGTATGAAATTCCTCTGAGACAAATTTTACAACATCCCTCTCATTATTCAAATGCGGTGCGTTGGCAAGTGCCTTTCGAAGTACTTTCGCCAATTCTTCATCGTCGGTGTTTATTTCGAATCCATTGTCCTTATTCCAGGTAACGTGAGAAATATGATGTACGTTAGTTGGATTCTCAATTTTTTCTATTGTGGTTTTTGTTGTACTTTCAGAAATACTGTTTTGAATATTAGATGCACCATTAGAACTCATTTTAAGTTTTTTGTTAAAACACAATCAAAATAATGAGTAATGATAAATTGATATGATTAACTTATCTGTAGATAATGAAAATTATCTTACTTGAATGTAATACGTAGTCTAGTTTCTTGTTCTTATCTACAGTTCATATTAAACGTGTCATAATTTCATATTTTAAGCCGGCTTTACATTTACAAATAGTAGTAGTAAATCGTATACGAGCGTACGATTCGTAGACAAAATCGTAGGTGTACAGTACACAGACTGAGTCGTGACCGGTGGGAGAAGTTCCTAGCTGCGCGACTTATAGGTCAGTGTGAGATAGAGAAAGTATTCGGAAAAAGGAAATGATAACATTTGTTCATCATCGCCTACATTAGCCGGACGAAGGAGTAAATGCAGATAAGAAATTGTAATATAATGAAAACAGATAAATATATAGGAAACAAGTAAAAAATTGAAATAAATTCAAATTGAGTTCAAAACAGTTTACTTATTCACTTCACTACAATTGTTTCACCCTACTAGGGCTTCATCAGGTGATGAATATTATAATACAAAACAATACAATAATAAACGTTCATATTTATGTCTTTTCCTAAATGAAGAGGAGGGAGTTTGTGACATTACGTTAAGAGCGGGAGTAACTTATATATTTAATCTAATATTTAATATATATATATACTTAACAATATGATTAAGAATATTAAAAAAGAATTATATATTAAGACTATATATGTATACTAAGACTATTACCAATGTCATGTTCGTAATGCAAACATAATTTTAAAAATGTTACTAAAAAGTTAAGTATGTTGCGTAGAATAGGTCGGAGCGACACTCGCTATTTACGTCACGCTTTTTCGATATCACGTGCTATCGCTATTTACTCTCGCTAATAGTTGTATCGAATCGCTATTCTCCAGAATAACCCCCAGAGCTGTAAGGTTTTGAAATAAATTATACCTTCTAAATAAAATTAAATACCTTTTTTCATTTAACCTCTTAAAAAAATTATAAATTAGAAATAACCACATATAAACGTGCAAAATTAACTTGGCTTGTCACCATTGGCGATAAATTATATTCAACAGAACATTTACATTTTATGTAATCCACAAAATACTCTTCATTTGCAAAAATTAGTAGTAATTAACTTTTACATAAAATTACCCTAGTTAAAACAGCTACCCGACGCTAATCTATTGTGAATCTCATCCACACCGGTAATTTCATACAATTGATTTTTAAATTCATTTACTTGGCGCCATCTTACTCAACGTGTTACCGATACCTTTGATTATGTATACTATAGATATACAACTGAAGGTTAGTTCGGGTAGGTAGCCAACAGAGGGATTGGGCAGTAGGATGTGCCCATTCATGAATTTCTCCCGCTAAATTTGTTATAATAAAAGTAGTCGTCTCGTAGTAGTAAAGAGAAGCCAATGGGAGCTTAAAGGAAGTGACGCAATAATCCAATTACACCAATCGTGTTTGTTACAATTTTATAGGCGTTTTGCTCTAGATTTAAATATCTTAAAATATTTTGAATTAAGGGATATGATAAGTCTACTGACTGTTGACTAATTTTTTAAATTCCAAAAATAAGTGATGATGTGATTGTGGATGTTAAATGTTATTCTGAAATACATATTGCAAGACAATGTAACGAAGAAATGTCATTTTTCCTATATATTTTATTTTATAATTGACAATGATATTGCAGTGCAAGCAGAAAAAGGTTCAAAGTACTAACCTTTAATAAAACCTTTGCTTGGTTAGAAAGTTAGGAATTAGTTTGTTTGTATAACTTGTTGGGTATGTATACAGCACGTGTCAATTTTCATTAGCCATAGGCGATTAATTCATGCAATACGTGACAACATGGCACCCCCCGTGGTGGGAAGATAAAGGTGTGCTGGTCCCGAGGCTCAAATTCGACCGGTGCGCAGCTACGTCATGCTAGTAACAAATGCGGTCGAGCGCGTATAGTTATACACGTGTTATACACTGATTTGTATTTTAAATGGTGCAATTAATTTCAAAAAACGAATAAACAATCATTAAATAAATCGTCTAATTAACGCTCCACAATTACAATGCCAGCGAACTTAATATTGCTTCGTTAGTAAGCCTGTACAAATACTTATAAGAAATGTACCAAATCAAATGCATACTTACCTACTGATTAGATCAAAACATTCAGCAACTGCTTTCACCCTAAATAAAAACACTGAAGAAGGTGTCGAAGAGAGAAATATTTGGAATCAGAAAATGAAGCTTGCTTTTTCGGAAGTTTGTTACGGAATGTTATTGCTCAATTAATTCCAGATGAAAATGTTCCTACAGACGAACTTCAAATACCCTACTCTTTCATAGAACCAGAATAAAATGAATATGTCGACAGCAATACAATCTGTAGAAATTCCATGTGAATATCAAGACCTTTTGACTCAATTTGACTGTTCAATTTTAAAGATACTGTGCACTCAGAAGGTTTGAAATATATTGCTGGATACGTGGCATGTCGTTTTAGAAATAAATATAGTTTAAGAACTCCCTGTGATATGGCCAGTAAAGATAACATGATTGGATTCAACATATCACAAGGGGTTCCCTTTTGCATTCGAACAGTTCATTAATAAACGCGGCAACAATTTTAAATTTAATACAATGCATGGCGCTTTATTATGAAAAGAAAAAATCATTTTTAATATTATAATAACCGACAGGACATGCGAAATGTTGAAAGACCAAAAATTAATTTTCCAAATTTGCCAGAAGAGATTAAATCGGAAGATGAGAAAGTTTACCAATAATAAAAAATAAAACCGAAAGAGAGTGAGTATTGTTGTATATCTATCTACCAAATGAATTGCAACGGTAACTTATAGCATATATTTTCCATTAATTAATAATGTATTTATGACAAAAATCATATTAGTTGTAATAAATAGTGTTATTCCTAAAGTAATTTGACTATCTAATTACTCCTGATTCCAAAATTCGTAAAATAAATTGATTGTAGTATGGTATACTTCTCGTGTATGGCTACCGCTCTGTTACTTACTTGACGTCACGCCCGAGAGAGACATAGCTAGAATGAGATAACGAAATGCGCACCAGCACACCTTTATCTTCCCACCACGGCACCCCCTACTTTCCTCTTCAATGCGAGCGCGACCGATACAAGCTCAAGTCACAGTATAAGCATATCCAGTAGTTGCAGTCGCTGTCGGCACCTTTGATCTTTAGAAACCAAGTTGTATGTTCGCGCATTGTAATGCGCAATGTCGCATAGCGGAGAAATCGGAAAGTTATTTAATAAGCAGGTCCGGATCTAGCCCTATCTTAAAATAATCGGGGCCGGATTAACTAAATTTTTTAATAAATGAAAGTCTTGAAATTAGTAATATTTAAACAATAATTATGTACGTTATGCATATCATTGTCTTAGATTTGTACCTATGGCCAATTTAACAAATCTACTAAATGGAATAAAATGATTTGGAAGAAAATTATACATTTTAATGTTGGTTTGAATGTATGAGTTACATTTAAATGTTACAATATATGATATATTTTGTAAATGTTGCAAAATACCTTAAAATTAAAAACTATCTTGGAAAAAAAAGCCTAATAGATGGAATAAAATTATTTATTTTAATGCTAGTTACATTTAAATTTTACAATATTTGACATATTTTATAAGTGTTGCAAAATAACTTAAAATTAAAAACCATTTTGGAGAAAAGTCTCATAGATGGAATAAAATTATATATTTTAATGCTAGTTACATTTAAATTTTACAATATTTGACATGTATTATAAATGTTGCAAAATAAGAATTTTCTTACTTTTTTATTTTGTGTTTTAAAGTTCCTATTTGCAAATTTAAGTGTATAGTAAATGCGAACTCTTATGTATAAGCAAAGTAAGTAATCGTGTGTAAATCTAAATTTTGATAATCAGTGGTATCCACTGCTAATACATTAATAAAAACCGTTTCTTCAGGAAAAAGTACATCTAACTTTTGAAAAGATGCAGTCTGCAAGTTTAGTAAAACTGAATCTAAATCATCAACACAATTGGATCCCACTGATAAATGAAAATAATTCAAAGTAAATAACTTTTTGAATGCTCGAGAAAACTGTATACATGTCGGATTAGTAGAGTTTCCTCCCTGTTGTCGAACAGTCCCAAAGAAATTTTCATTTGCATCTTGATTGAGTCTTCTGGTACACTAATATTTTATACCTTTATTTTTAGTAATATCCCATATTGCCATAACAGAAGAAATTGAAATTATCCAACCATTAATAAAATTTAGGGTCTGTGTAACATCATCATTGTTCACATTTAACACGATTAAATTCTTGAAAAGGTCCAACATGTCATTTAGAACTTTAAGCTGGCTTTCAGTTCCGGAAAAAGGTCTATTTAATACCTTGCTGCTCTTAAATGATTGTGAATTCAGTACATCAAATAAATCATCCATTTTATATATAAAAGTTGCAGTTGCCATTGCTGTTTGTGGGAAAAAATTAAGAGCTATATAAGTATTTAAACCAGCAGCAACTGATGCACTTAAAACTTGTGCAGCCAGCTTAACTTTCATTTTTTGGAAGTTATTAAGTTCTAGATGCATATCTGATAAACGAGGGGCTTGCCGAAAAGATTGCTGCTTGTCTTTGTTATAAAATTCACTAATATAACACTTATTTGTTATTCCTTCTTTTATTACAAATTTATGTGTAAATATGTTATTTCTTGTAGACTTTAAAAGATGTGATATATCAAATATATAGAATTTTTTTTTATTATTTACTTGGAAATAAGGTGTTGTAGCAGATACCCCACTTTCTTTGGAAAGTTTTAAAAACTTTGTGCCTTGATCAGATATGCATGCTAGTACATTTAAATTAATTAGAAATAATCTTTCAATTGTATTAAAGATTTATAGCATTTAAATCGTTTACCTTACAAGAATTATTTATAAAAAAGTAAGCCAGTGGCTGTTTCCAATTTGAATAAGCACCTCTGGCCATCAAAACCATTGCATTATTAGCTGGACTATATGTTTTTGAAGTAGTTTCATGAAAGCCTATTATTAAATCTTTAGATCTATTATAAAAAAGAAATGTCTTTAATGACATTTCGTCAATACACAGTACACAATGCCTCGCTTCTTCACTCATCATTTCAACTTTTCTTCCTATTACCATAAAAAGAAAGTCATTCAACCCCACTGTTATGTTCCATTTACTGGTTAATCTGCATAAAGTTGCTTTTGATGGCAAATGGAGAATATCAGATAAAAATCTATAAACTTTAGGGCTGAGAAAATATATAGTTAACGCAAATGTTTAAATTCATTTGTATATCTGAAACCATGACTTGATAATTTCAGCTGCATTTTAAACAGATTAACCGTGGCCTCATTAAAATGGATTTCACAAAATGTAATAAAATCAGCATCAGAAATCGGATTTTCTTTCTCTGTCAGAGTAGAAACCTTCCTTCCGCTCTCTTTAGAATACCTTTCAAATACCGAATCTCAGTTTTTAATTTGCTCTTCCTGGGACTTGTAGCTGACAGGCTTTGCGGTGTTTGCACATAAATGTTAGCTAAACATAAGAAATATAATTTAATGATATCACATAAAACATCAAAAACTGTTATTACCTGTATGAGTTTCAGTATGTTGATCGGTAATCACATTAACATCTTTACTTGTGCCTGGTAGTGGATCATCTTTTAACACAGGTGTAAGTAACATCTGTACATTCTGTAAAATAGAATTATCATATATAAAAAAAGGTGTATGTAATCTTGGTTGTTAGAAAAATCACAGAGGCATCAAAATCAAATAAATATAGCAAAGCTAGTTGCAATCAATATATTTGTGATTAATTTGATATAATCATCATTTAAAAGAATTTTTTATTAAGAAAAGATTAATTTCAAAAAATAAACAGTTGATTTTATAAGTTTATCTATCCTAGGGCTTACCTGTAGAATTAAATTGGGCACTGCAGTAATTTCTAGCCTGTTTTTCATTACATTTTTGAAGTAAGAGTTCAAAATGAATGCTACAGACTTTGGCATTTTTCTTTAGTCTAGTGCAGAAAAAATTATTAATCATATGCAACTATTATTATGTACAAGTATGCTTGAATGATGTAGCAATTTTAACCATTAATAATTTACAATATTTTTTTATATTTTACAATAACTTTTTATAAATTCTATAATCCTTTATGTCGTACTTATGTGCATGTATATCTGAATATTTATTTGAATTTTACGCTTACCTTATTTCCTCAGATGGAATATTAAAAAAACTGATGTCTTTTATGTCCTTTGAATACACACTTTTACACTGCGGTACACAACACTTTATACTCATTGTACTCGATTAATTTAACACACTAAATCAAATAAATCTTTTGCAATTATCCACAAAAACCTAATTTACTTTAAAAACGATTGGTTATTTTCAAAAGCACGTACTAAGATCAACTAAGATCTGTCTGTTGACAAACAAACTATAAACAAGTCTAAAGGTTTGTTCGGGTTTAATTTTGAACGGTTCTAGTCATGCGCGTTTATGTTCCCGTCATGCGCATTTACGAAATCTAAAACGATTTTGCAAACGCGTCTGACGGGAACTGTTCTGGAACCGTTCAAAATTAAGGGTGCGTTTCAATATTGGCAAATCCATTTCGGTTCGGAACTAAGATTTTCCTGTATCTTAAATACTACTAGTAATAATAGGATGTCGCCACGGTATGCATTCTAAAATTAAATAGCAATTACCTCAAACCATTTCAAGGTCATTTTACCTGCTTCTTAAATTTCTACCTCTACATACGATTTGTAAATATGGTCGGTGCGGCTTTCTTTGCAATTTCATTTTATGCCGTATGAATCAAATCGGCACTTGTCAGCTTTCATGCAGAATTAGGGAGAAAGACGCGCGAACTTTAAGCATTCATTTGAATTTATTTGTAAATTGAAAAACTTAATACATATATATATAATATAGTTTGACATATCCTCCATAAAATGTTGATTGCATTATTAAATACATAATTTAAATTAAATTACTTTTTATACATTTACAATCAGCTACATTTATTTTATTTATAGATTTAGTTATTTTTTAACAAATTCTTTAACGCTGAATGTAAGTGATACTCATCCATTCGACTTTCTTATTTCATACAAAATTATATAATAAATAAACAACTTTGTGTTTGCGAGGTGCCAAATAAAACATTTTCTTTTACTTGATACATTTGTAATTATTACAGGCTACTGCATCTGTGCGGTATATCATACCTTTGTTGATCATATAGAATAATAATAAGCAAAACAGAAATATAGTCATATTGTCTTCATGTACCCATTAGTTCAACATTCTATTAAATATGTTTTACACGCTAAAAATACGGGTAAAGTTAGTATTTGCAAATCCTAAATGTCAATTTGCCCGTTCATTTGATTTATATAGTGTTGCGTTTTCGGGTTCGCAATAAACAACTCGTGCAATTTATTTATTTAAAACAATCTGTATATTTACACACGTAAAATTAATTACAATATAAAAAATGTAAAACTAATGTATCACACTTAAACTACTACGATTTAAATTAACACAGGTATTTATTTCTATTACTAATATTTATGTCCGTGTATTTATATCACTTCTATTTATATAACACCGCACCACTATATTTATTTTGTACTACTTATATTTATGTTTACTCTTCGACTACCACTCAAGGAACCATTTATTTATTTCTAATATTTATTTTTACTTTGGTCTGTTCCGCGCGACGACTACTAAGGACTTTCTTATTCCGGAATAAGAGATTCATTCAATAGTCTCGTGCGGAACAGGCAGATAAATAAATAAACATAAAGAAATAGTTCCTTAAGTGGTAGTCGAAAAGTAAGCATAAATAAGTGAGTGTAGTTGTTACATAAATATTACGGAATGTAAATAGAAGTGATATAAATACGGTACAGTGTTACATAAATAACAGTAGTGAAATAAATACATGTGTTAATCTATTTGTAATAATTTTAAGTGCGTTACATTTATTTTACATTTTTATATTTTGATTAGTTTTATATTTTTATATTGTAATTAATTTTACGTGTGTGAATATACAGACTGTTTTAAATAAATAAATTGCACGAGTTGTTTATTTGGAACCCGAAAACGCACCAATAGTCTGAATTTTCAGTCTTTTTATTTAGTTCATATTATAACTTTTCAATTCAAATATCGCGCCGAAACGCTACTATTTTTAACAGATTGTATTGGTTCCTAGGTAAGCAAATTTAACAAGGAAATATAAATATATGCGATATATGTTATATTTTATAACATAACCAAGCCGTAACCTGTGAACATTCTCTTGCGTTTTTGTTTTGGTTTATTGTATTTTAGTGTGTTATTAAACACTATCGATATACTTATTTGATTTTATTATTTTGTTTTTTTTTCTGTCTTCTTTGTTATTTGTTAAGAGTGTTGTTAGTATTAGTATACACTACACTATTTATTTATACTTATCATGATCTGACAATTGTAATGCATTACAAGTTTGAGAATATTGACAATTTTATGTAACAGAGGTCTTACAAATATATCGTCTATTATTATTATTATTATCTGTAAGTGTAAATAGGTACGTCACGAACATTAGATAAGGCGCTTCCAACAAAACCGTGAAATTCACCACCCAAACAGCGTCAAGTATTAGCACAATAAAGACGATAAAAACAGTTTTAAATATGTACAAAATTTTAACTCTACAAAAACTAAAATTGAATAGCCTAGCAGCATTTTTCGAATTTCGCGAGTGTTTTATGTTTGCACTGGGCGCAATTGAATAATATATAGAGGTGTACGCGCTATATTTCACTATAAAATTAGTTATAATAGTTATATATATAGAAATATAATTTTGTCAATCAATGTTTGTACATCTATTTTTTGACCAATCTTTTGTTTGAGTACACGGTGTGTCTAGTAATTTCGCAATAAAAAATGAATTAGCCTACCTGTACTCAACTCGATTGTCTTCCTAGCCAACTTAAAACATCCGCGAATTTCGAAAAATGCTGCTAGGGTATTGTGCTGGGGGAATAGCAATTGTAGTAAAATCTTCAAAACATTAAGTAAGGTAAAGGTATTACTTTAATGTTAATATATTATAAATAATGAGGCTAGTATAAGATTATTGTTATTATTAAAAACTAAAAACCCGGCGAACTGACCTCCGGCATTTCAAAGTTTTGAAAATTGCTATCAAATAAAATGTACCTATATTTACATTTTAAGTAATTAGCAACAACCTTAAAAAAATTTTGAAAAAAAATATAGAAGGTTCTTGTCAACAATTTCTTCTCCACTTCGTAAATGTAAAACGGCTACTAGGCTTTTATCGGCGTAAAAAAATCCGTAGGCATCTTTCAATTAAAGATAACAGAAAACTCCATATTTTAAAATGATTCAATTTGATTAAATTGACAAATTAAACTATGTAGTTACTTTTTATGATTTGTGGTGCCAACCTGTGATGCCAACTGCTCATTGTCTATTACGTACTTTCAAATAACTCGTAACATACTAAATTTTATAATTAATAACCGCAAAAATTGCTGTTAATTATAATTTTAAATTATAATAAATAATTAAAGTATCGTATAATGCGTATAACACACAACTAACCTCTAAATAATTGCAAGATAATAGCGGCATCTATACTATATGTGCTACACTATAAGGCGACGTAAATGTAACAGATATCTGTAAATGTATGTAATTGCTTACAAAAATGTTACAAATTTTATTTCATGGATCACTTAAAAAATTACACATGTATTTAGCTACTGTTACTATTTTTACCTTCCAAATATAAATACCGAATGTACTTGCTATATTACATATAAATTTACCGTGTAATTTTTAAATGTAGCCATTTTTTCTAGTAGTTGCAAAACCACTAACTTCCCATTTTATTTACGGCTTATATATTAACTTAATTTAAAAAAGAATTCGACCTTTCACCTCGTTTAACCTTTATCTTCATGCTTAATGCATAAAATTTACATGTTTTGATATCATACGCCTGAAAAAATGGAAATAAAAATGGTATTTTTCGGGTACATTTCTCTCCCGCCAAAACGTTATCAAACGCAGCCTTAAGGCCATTTTTATTTCCATTTTTTCAGGCGTATGATATCAAAACATGTAAATTTTATGCATTAAGCATGAAGATAAAGGTTAAACGAGGTGAAAGGTCGAATTCTTTTTTAAATTAAGTTAATATATAAGCCGTAAATAAAATGGGAAGTTAGTGGTTTTGCAACTACTAGAAAAAATGGCTACATTTAAAAATTACACGGTAAATTTATATGTAATATAGCAAGTACATTCGGTATTTATATTTGGAAGGTAAAAATAGTAACAGTAGCTAAATACATGTGTAATTTTTTAAGTGATCCATGAAATAAAATTTGTAACATTTTTGTAAGCAATTACATACATTTACAGATATCTGTTACATTTACGTCGCCTTATAGTGTAGCACATATAGTATAGATGCCGCTATTATCTTGCAATTATTTAGAGGTTAGTTGTGTGTTATACGATACTTTAATTATTTATTATAATTTAAAATTATAATTAACAGCAATTTTTGCGGTTACTAATTATAAAATTTAGTATGTTACGAGTTATTTGAAAGTACGTAATAGACAATGAGCAGTTGGCATCACAGGTTGGCACCACAAATCATAAAAAGTAACTACATAGTTTAATTTGTCAATTTAATCAAATTGAATCATTTTAAAATATGGAGTTTTCTGTTATCTTTAATTGAAAGATGCCTACGGATTTTTTTACGCCGATAAAAGCCTAGTACCCTTAAGGGTGCGTTTCAATATTGGCAAATCCATTTCGGTTCGGAACTAAGATTTTTCTGTATCTTAAATACTACTAGTAATAATAGGATGTCGCCACGGTATGCATTCTAAAATTAAATGGCAATTACCTCCAAACATTTCAAGGTCATTTTACCTGTTAAATTTCTACCTCTACATACGATTTGTAAATTTGGTCTGTGCGACTTTCTTTGCAATTTTATTTTATGCGTATGAATCAAATCGACACTTGTCAACTTTCATGCAGAATTAGGGAGAAAGACGCGCGAACTTTAAGCATTCATTTGAATTTATTTGTAAATTGAAAAACTTAATACATATGTTTGACATATCCTCAATAAAATGTTGATTGCATTATTAAATACATAATTTAAATTAAATTACTTTTTATACATTTACAGTCAGTTACATTTATTTTATTTATAGATTTAGTTATTTTTTAACAAATTCTTAAACGCTGAAGGTACGTGATACTCATCCATTCGACTTCCTTATTTCATACAAAATTATACAATAAATAAACAGCATTGTATTTGCGTGGTGCCAAATAAAACATTTTCTTTTACTTGATACATTTGTAATTATTACAGGCTACTGCATCTGTGCGGTATCATATCTTTGTTGATCATATAGAATAATAATATGCAAAACAGAAATATAGTCATATTGTCTTCACGTACTATCATTAGTTCAACATTCTATTAAATATGTCTTACCCGATAAAAATACGGGTAAAGTTAGTATTTGCAAATCCTAAATGTCAATTTGCCCGTTCGTTTGATTTATATAGCCTGAATTTTCAGTCTTTTTATTTAGTTCATATTTTAACTTTTCAATTCAAATATCGCGCCGAAACGCTACTATTTTTAACAGATTGTATTGGTTCCTGGGTAAGCAAATTTAACAAGGAGATATAAGTATATGGGATATCTGTTATATTTTATAACATAACCAAGCCGTAACCTGTGAACATTCTCTTGCATTTTTGTTTTGATTTATTATATTTCAGTGTGTTATTAAACACTATCTGTAAGTGTAAGTACGTCACGAACATTATAAGGCGCTTCCAACCACACCGTGAAATTCACCAACCAAACAGCGTCAAGTATTAGCACAATAAAAACGATAAAAACAGTTTTAAATATGTACAAAATTTTAACTCAAAAACAAGAACCAAAATTGAATAGCCTAGCAGCATTTTTCGAATTTCACCAGTGTTTTATGTTTGCACTGGGCGCAATTGAATAACATATAGAGGGGTACTCGTTATATTTCACTACAAAATTAGTTAATAAAAATATAATTTTGTCATTAAATGTTTCTACATCTATTTTTTGACCAATCTTTTGTTTGAGTACACGGTGTGTCTAGTAATTTCGCAATAAAAAGTGAATTAGCCTACCTGTATTCTACTCGATTGTCTTCCTAGCCAACTTAAAACAACCGCGAAATTCGAAAAATGCTGCTAGGGGCATTGTGCTAGGGGAACAGCAATTGTTGTAAAATCTTCAAAACAATAAGTAAGGTAAAGGTATTACTTTAATATTAATATATTATAAATAATGAGGCTATTATAATATTATTGTTATTATTAAAAACTAAAAACCCGGCGAACTGACCTCCGGCATTTCAAAGTTTTGAAAATTGCTATCAAATAAAATGTACCTATATTTACATTTTAAGTAATTAGCAACAACTTTAAAAAAATTTGGAAAAAAAATATAGAAGGTTCTTGTCAACAATTTCTTCTCCACTTCGTAAATATAAAACGGCTACTAGGCTTTTGTCGGCGTAAAAAAATCCGTAGGCATCTTTCAATTAAAGATAACAGAAAACTCCATATTTTAAAATGATACAATTTGATTAAATTGACAAATTAAATTATGTAGTTACTTTTTATGATTTGTGGTGCCAACCTGTGATGCCAACTGCTCATTGTCTATTACGTACTTTCAAATAACTCGTAACATACTAAATTTTATAATTAGTAACCGCAAAAATTGCTGTTAATTATAATTTTAAATTATAATAAATAATTAAAGTATCGTATAACACACAACTAACCTCTAAATAATTGCAAGATAATATCGCCATCTATACTATATGTGCTACACTATAAGGCGACGTAAATGTAACAGATATCTGTAAATGTATGTAATTGCTTACAAAAATGTTACAAATTTTATTTCATGGATCACTTAAAAAATTACGCATGTATTTAGCTACTGTTACTATTTTTACCTTCCAAATATAAATACCGAATGTACTTGCTATATTACATATAAATTTACCGTGTAATTTTTAAATGTAGCCATTTTTTCTAGTAGTTGCAAAACCACTAACTTCCCATTTTATTTACGGCTTATATATTAACTTAATTTAAAAAAGAATTCGACCTTTCACCTCGTTTAACCTTTATCTTCATGCTTAATGCATAAAATTTACATGTTTTGATATCATACGCCTGAAAAAATGGAAATAAAAATGGTATTTTTCGGGTACATTTCTCTCCCGCCAAAACGTTATCAAACGCAGCCTTAAACCCGAACAAGCCTTAATTCTGTTTCTTACCGTCACTGCGACACTGCGCATTACAATGCGCAAGAAACAACTTGGTCTCAATAAATTTTGGGAGTGCAACTACTGGGAAGGTTTATACTGTGCTCAAGTTAGCAGCACAGATCACTATACTAGAAGATAGTATAACTTAATAGTAAAAAGTTTAGACAATGTTTAGCGCCGCCTGCCAACTGCAGGCAGTACTAAAATGGATCAAACCGATGAACCGGGAAATTTAAATATTATATATTTCTATTCCATTTTGTATTTACCTTAGTAGTTTTTATTCTTCACTTTAAATGTTCGGAAGTAAAATAGTAGATGTATTTTAAAGAAAAATAAACTACACTTATTGCTATAATAACTTAGTAATAAATTAGAAACATATCTTTTTAGTAACGCTTTATTTTTATATGAAAATTTATTTCTATTTCAAAATATTAAGGAGAAAGCATTCTAAATTATTCTTACATTTGAACTTATTTATTCCTTAAATGGAAATCGTCGATCTTCTCTTATGACATTGAATAAATTAGGATCTCATGTAGCTTCCTACCACTCATGAAAGCGAATTGATTTTGGATGCGGGAAACTTTTACATTTTGGTCACAATTTGACACATAACACTGTCTTGTCGGCATAATTACTAGGAAGTCTAGAAAAAAGTGCTAATAAATAAATAAATTACTCGAATTATGCAGAATAAATACTTACGTACATACAATTTTAAGAAATAAGTTAATATTTTATAACTCTGATTAATAATTAGCATATATATATAAATATTAATTAAAAACTGTCAACAAACATATTTGAAAACTATACCACATGTAGTTGCCATAGTTACCAAACACAGTCAAGAGCCTACTAGCAGCTAAGCCCTGAAGTATCACATGTGATCCTAAAATTTCATCAACACATGCGCCACCTACCAACTGCAGGCAGAAGTAAAACGATGTCTACGCAATCTCAATTTAACATTTCCCCCCCTGGTTAGCAGTAGCTGTTGGACCGAATTGGGAGTTTGTACCTTTGTACTGCGCTTAGAAATAATATTTACGCGTTGCATGGATTTTTCTTTTTCCTTTCAGTAAATGCAGAGAATTATTAAGCTGCGTTCACGCTGCATGACACAAACAAAAGCGTAATTCTAATAAAATTAAAAATAAGGTAAATAAAAAAGGATTCTGAAAATAATAATAAACTACTATATGAAGGCTAAAATTCTATATATATAGGTATATAACACAATAAAATCCATAAAGATTTCAAGCAATTGCAATTAAACGTGGGTGAAAGAAAAATTAAGTAGTAGAAATGCAAGTAAACTTAATTACTATATAGAAATTTAATTTAGTTACACATTCGTAAACAACTGTGCTATATATTATGTCTATTTTATTATTCTTTATATAGCTATCTATATACTATTACATCTGTGGTTATTCAAGAGTAATCTTTCTTTTCTTAATATCAGTGGTATGACGAAATTGCATCCAATTGACGTCATAAGGAAGCTGCGCTAGAACATACCTTATATATTTGTACCATGTTACTAACATTAGAGCTACGTTAAAGTCGACACCTCAAAAAGCGTTACTGCATTAGTCCGTGAAAATTGCTACTGTTACAGTTAATAACAAATTCTTAACCAAGAATAAAGTCATTTACTGTACCGCTTTAGAGAAGAATGGAAATAATATTAATCAATAAAAAGTCACTACCTGGATAATTTATAAGTAGAAACTTGTTGAAGCATCAAATAATCGCAGTAAACAATTTTAGTAACGGATTTCATCACAGCTTGCCAAATTGTATGAGAAAATAAAAGAAATGATCATTAATTCTAAAAAAACTTAAAAATAATAATTTGGCGCGTAATTGATCTAAATTAGATGGACAAAACGCGATTTGAAAATGTACTGTTCACTGAACGTATAGAATGTGTTTTCGGAAATTAAACCCGGTCATTAGGGTTACACCACGGTTAGCACGAATGCGTTCGTTAATTCAGTCGGGTAAAAACAAGTGTTCGTAAAATCGAAAAAGTAATCGGGTTCAACAACCCGGTTCGATTTTCATAACCCTGGTAAGTGAGTAGGGTAATGCGGGTTGTTTTACCCCCTCCCCGGTCCATTTTTTCTGCCGTATTGCCAGCAGTGGGATTCTAATTGCTATCGTTTCAGTCGATAGTATCGTTTACGCCATTTTTACGAGTTCGTGCGATTCTCATTGCTATCGTTTCATCCCGATAGTCACGTCACAGTATAAACCTTCCCAGTAGCCTTGTTTATAAATACTATAGTTATACAACTGAGGGTTAGTTCGGGTAGGTAGCCACCAGAGGGGTTGGGCAGTAGGATGTGCCCATTCATAAATTTCTCCCGCTAAATTTGTTATAGTAAAAGCAGTCTTGTCGTAGTTGTAAAGAGAAGCCAATGGGAGCTTAAAGGAAGTGACGCAATTATCCAATTACACCAATCGTGTTTGTTACAATTTTATAGGCGTTTTGCTCTAGATTTAAATATCTTAAAATATTTTGAATTAAGGGATATGATAAATCTACTGACTGTAATTTTTCAAATTCCAAAAATAAGTGATGATGTGATTGTGGATGTTAAATGTTATTCTAAAATACATATTGCAAGACGATGTAACGAAGAAATGTCATTTTTCCTATATATTTTATCTTATAATTGACAATGGATATTGCAGTACAAGCTTAAAAAGGTTCAAAGTACTAACCTTTAATAAAATCTTTGCTTGGTTATGAATTAGTTTGTTTGTATAACTTGTTGGGTATGTACTATCCTCAACAATAATTGATGATTATTCATTCAGACTTGTATCATGGCAGTTGTTACGATTCAGGCCTAGATAAAATAAAAATAACTAGAACCATAATAAAATAAGTAATGTCAAAGCAGAGTACATTTAAGTGTGTATCTAATTAATTTTTATGAAGTAATATACCATACTTCAACCAGTATGAAGGCTAAAATTCTACATATATAACACAATAAAATCCATGAAGATTTCAAACAATTGCAATTAAACGTGGGTGATAGAAAAATTAAATAGTAGAAATATAAGTAAACTAGTTTGATAATGACATGTAATGTCGAAACTGCAGTCACATAGTGATTAAAATAAAGTGAAGTTATTCAAATTTAATTGAGTGTTTTATTTTACTTATATCCAGTATCATGAATCTTCACAAAGTAACAGCCGAAAGTGTTATATATTTTAAACTAGTTTTGTTTGATAACTCCAATGTAACTTCAATTATTAGGAATTACTATTATTGAAAGCAATTTTTAAAATCGCAGGTAAATACAAATTGAAGAAACGTCCATATACAGACCACGTGTAGGCAGTACTTACTATATTGATAATTACCAAGAATGTAAATATATAATGAAAGTTGCTGTGACTTCCCTGATGAGATGAGGTATTGTGGGTGTAAAAGCAGGATTAATTATAACACTTCTGCAGTAAGAATGATAGTATTTCTATTATAATAATAAATTTATTATATCAATAATAAGATTTACATACAGTTTACACAATAGCACATTCAAGCAAAAATGTGATGATAACGTCAAGACAGGTAATCAAAGGGCTAATTTATGTCATTGACATTGTAGAATGCATCTTGAAGGAGAATGTCCTTTATTTTCTCTTTAGATAGGAAAGTAGAAAGATGTCTACACATAGCTTTGATTTTGTTAAATACTTACCAGTGACGATGTTGTAGTGAAGTGGCTTTTGTCGTATGTAATGCGGGATGTGCAGCAAATGGTTATGAGGGGTGTTGACTTCTGTAATCTTACCCCTAGTCATCAGGTGTGACAGCTTTTTCAAAGCCCTCCTTAGTTGTTGCAGAATATGTGTCTAGGCTAATGGACTTATCATAAGCTCTCTGAATAGAGGTTTGCAGTGGATAGTTTGTGAAACACAGACAATTGCTCGAACAGTCTTCTTCTGCAGGATAAACACCTTTTCTACATAAGCCTACTTGCCCCATATTGGTTAAACATTGTTGATATGTGATTTGATAGTCCATAGTAGGTCGTTATTCCAGTAGACTATCAGTTATAAATCTGATACGTCTAATTGCATAAGTAGCAGAAAACAAGTGTTTGCTTAATTCATCTATCTGCGGATTCCATGTTAATCTGTGTCTAGTCTAATATCAAGGAATTTTCAATTCGTAGAATATATGTTTGACTTATGTTTACTAGTAAAGTAAATTGTCTCACATTTATCCTGGTTAAGTGATAAACGAGTGGCTGTGAACCATTTAAGTCTAAATTCTGAAGATACCAAAACCTTAAAATAATGTGGTGTTTATAATGCATTTTCTTTGTAAAACGTACTACATTACTGGTTTGAATGCCTCACTTAAACCAGTCAAGTTGATAAAACCATGCAAAGCAACTTAATAAATGTTATGGTTCGGATAGCTTTTAATTAATAATAATAATAATAACGTAATCTTTATTCACTTTCTACAGTAGAAAAATTCACAACAATATAATATAAAGAAGATAATAATTAGAAGCGAACCGCAGGGTGAGGTTCAGACTATGTCTGTTTTTATACCTAAAGCCTGATAAAAAAAATAGAACAATAGAACAATTACTTTTTCTTCTTTTACATAATATATTTAGTCATACGAAATATATAGAAGACTGTTTTAGACGTACCTGTTGAACACATAAAAAAAATGAGAATAACCCAAACTGTGAACCCGAAACAGACTGACATTTCATGTAGGTATTTAATAAAAATGCTGGCTCTTTAATACCATTTCCTTGTTTAGATTTATTTCTTTAAAAAACATGAATACGTTTTTTAAAAAGCCTTTCGTATGTTTTTTTTTTTATTATTATGTTATAAAAGTATAGGGAAAAAATTGTAATCCTACGATTCTTCAATAAAACATTTACTTAAAGCTACCAAAAGCTACTTTATAATAGTAATAGTGTGGTAATAGCTATATAGGTTATGTTGATATGTAATTTAAGGGCAAACGATGTGAAAAGCAAATCAAACAAAATATACTCTTACCTAAAATTTAATAGAAAACATCAAAATATATTTACATTTTTTATAAAGTTCCGGATTAAATTGTGAGAGTGGAGTTGAGAATATTTCATTGGCTGATCAGTTTCATTCATAAATACTAATCCATTTGAAAGATATCAGAGGACGACACTTTACTACATAAGAAATATTTACAGTTTTCTCTAGGTTGTATAATAGAATAGTGTTCATAAACAAGGCCGATACCCTTCGATACGTAGCGATAATAGAATGTGCGACAAAAGACGGGCGTCCGCTCCGTAAAGTGGTCGATGTAATCGTGACGTAATTTGATGTAGCGTATGCATCCAGCAGATGCAGTAGACATTTCCTCAACGGTTCCACAACAGGTAGTGTGAGTAGTGTCTGCTGAATGGGACCGTCACCAACTTCAAGACTGCCTATGTCGTTTTTGTTTTTATTAACCTGTAATTTGTCAGTGTTTTTGTTTTTTGTTTACAAACAGCTAACAAGTCAGATGGTGTCAGCATGGATATTATTATAAATGTTTCTAGTGCAACATATTTAAAAAAGCACTTGTTCAACTTGAAACCAACTCGCAAGGATGGGTATATGAATAATTTGATATACCTACTTACAATAAATTACTGTAATCTTTTTAATTCATAGGATATTATTACAAATACATCACACAATTAATGCGAAGGAAAAGCCAAGATGTATAAGATTTATATGTTGTTGCTTTAATAACAATGGACAAATATTAGTAGCTGCAACAATAAATGGAGATATTTATGTAGTTGACTTTACTCAATGCAAATTCTGGTCTTTAATGAATGTAACTGCATGTTCAGTCCTTAAGTTTTCTTGCCAAGATATTAACTGCATAATTGTTGGTATTACAAGTGGTGCATTACACTTAATTAATATTCATACTGGAGATATAATTGGCAGCTTAATAGGACATATATTTCCTGTTAATAATATATCATTTTCAAATGATTTTTTATGTGTTACATCTTCTAACAATGAAGCAGTAGTGTGGGACCTCAGAAATAATAGTAAGGTGCAGGTCCTATCACTTTCTTCTAGCACATTTCTCAAGCAAGTAAGTTGAAAATTTAAACTAAAAATATGCAAAACAGAAACAATAGTTTTAGGTGATGTTTATGCCGGTATCTAATAATATTCTTGCTTGTTTTAATGATGATTCAATTAATGTATGGAAATTTGGAAGTTTTGACTATTTGAAACGAATAACACCTGCCAATTGGAATAAATTTTGTATAAAGAATATAACATTTACAAAGTATTTTTCATATTCTATTGATGTATGGTAATTTATTTATTGTCCATACTTTATTTGTAGAAATGGGAGAATCATGGCTTTAGCTGGCAATTCATCAAATATTCCTATATTTTCTTTAGATACGTGGAATTTAGAAAAGACAATCTCCTTACCTGAGCAAACTAAAAGTGTTAAAAAGTTGATATTTATATCACAACCATTTGATGGTGGTGCTAATAGAGTATTGTCCCTATTATCCTCAAATGGAATTATATATTTTTATGATGTACATACCAATACATTACTTAATAAATTGAAACTCGATTTGGAAATATTGAAGTATGAAGTGTCTTCCGATGGAAAATATTTAGCATGTATTATAACATGTGGTCGTATTAATCTGTACTTACTTGCCCAGTACATATCAATAATACCAGATACTATAGGAAATGTGCAGATTAAGTCAGAAAGTAAGCATAAAAGTTTTAAAAAAAATCTATTATTTGTGAATAACATTAAAGAAAAGGTGTGTTTAATGAGAACTAAATTGTTGAATAGTGATGTAATTTATATAATTTTAGATTGATGATGTTTTGAATTCTCAAAAATTAAATACCCTATTAAAAGAATTTGGTGAATATCCAGAAGCATATCGACTTAAAATTTGGTCACAATTATTACATTTACCAAATAACCAGGACTTATATAATACACTAATTAATTTTAATTCTGACATCAGTACTTTTGATTTTGATGAAAAATATCCTCTTGAAAATAAAGTGGCTCTAAAAAATTTAAAAAAATTAATAGTTAACTTAGTAAATTGGTGCCCTTTTTTTGGAGAAGTCGATTATTTACCTGCCTTTGCATTTCCATTTGTAAAAGTTTTTAAAAATGACCCAATTAGATGCTTTGAAGCAGTATGTACTATAATAGGTAAGGGATCTCCAGTGTTGTTGTTTTTATGAAACATGGTTCTAAAATTTCCTTTTTTTCCAAATTGTAACTGGAATTTTATTGTAATGAATTATTTCATTTCAGTCAATTGGTCTCAATATTGGTTTGAATATTATCCACTTCCTCCCATAAATATTTTGGCAATCATAGAGAACATATTATTAGAACACAGTCCATATCTTTTAAATCACTTTACAAACCATAAAATCACATCAAAATTATATGCCTGGCCAATTATACAAACCGTATTTTCTGAAGTACTAACGGGCAAAGATTGGTTAATATTATGGGATCATGTCCTTTCAAATGAACCGTCTTATCTTATATTTGCAGTGGTTGCGTTTAATTTGCTTAATTTTTCAAACATTTTGAGAATTAATGATCCTAAAGAAATTGAACAGTTTTTCCACAATCAACACTTGATAGACATTAAGAAATTTATAGCGAAAACCTATTATTTATTACATAACACAAGTGAGAAAAACCATCCTAGGCAATATTTAAATTTTTTTACTCCAATTGAGGTAGGAAAGTACCCTGAATTTAGTGCCTATCCCCGACCTATGTCTACATTATATAATAAATTTAGAGACCTGAGAAATAGTAAATATGAGTTAAAACAAAAAGAACAAGAAATTTTGATAGCAAGACATCAACTTAACAGATTTGAAGAAATTAAAAAAGACGTTGAAGAAAACACAAGGCTAAAAGGTAATGTACATATAGAGAGATTCAAAAAAGATTGTCAATCCCACTTCAAAAATACTTAACACATGAACATGTAATTGTGTATTATTTATTTAATGTAACATTCAAAACCATTATCTCTTGAAGATTAACAATAAAAATGATTTGTCCCACATCTAGTAGTATGAATGTTTCAGTATGCCTTATATAAAATTGCAAGAAATATGATGTAATCATAATATGTAATGTATATATTATGTGATGTAATAAACATCCTTATTCAAAAGTGCTATATATTAACTAGACGGGATATGCAACCATTTTGAATCCCTCTGTACTTCACTTTTTATTTAATAATTTAATTGCACAAAAAACACTGCAGAATTAGATGATATATATCGAAGAAAACTGGAAGATGAAATGGCTATAGTAGATCAACAACAACATAGATTAGATGAACTCAAAAGGAGTATAGAAAGCCAAGAGGTAACTCTTAAAAAGGTAATGCCCAAAAGTTCAAGAGATGTCAACGAGGGGAAGTGCTGGTGTATACACGATAAGGTATATTATAGATATGATTTCACTCTGATCGTAATAATATTTTTACTTAGAGAAAATGTTCAAAGTGCTGCAATCAAACTAGGATAGTTACAGATTTAAAAGCTACAAATAAATTGATTGAAAAAGTGGAAAATAAATTAAGAAAACAAAGTATGGATTCATTACATAGTGTTGAGGTAGGTTGTTGACTGTAACAAGGAATGTGGAGTTGTACACACTTCTACAATTTCTTTCTGCAGAATCTAATATGTACTCAAAATAGTATTTCAAGTTATGGGTTTACATAAAAGTCTTGTCACGTAATTATTTACACATACATGTAGTAACAGTATGTTGAGAGTACAGGAACAAGAAATTTTATATCCAGATCTTTTAAAAGTGCAGAAACCTAAACTTATGCTCTATACATGAGCTCAATTTGGGGTGCAAATGCCATGTTGTTGTGCAAGCTTTTATTACACAAAACATTCATTATCACAGTATTCATGATTTACGTATACAATGTATATTACCACTTGTTAATATCCATTACGGATGTAGAATCTTGTCATTCAATCCTCATATTTAAATAAGAAATTTAGTGTAATTACAAAGACCTGTGAAAAAAAAGAGTTAATATTTTTATAATTTCACAGTATAAAAGTGGTTTATTTTTTTAGGTTCAAGAACTTGCTACAGAAATAGCTGAACTTGAGATAAAGGTTTTAAGTGAATTACAGTTATTGGAATTTCTAAAAGAAACCCCAAGCAATGTCCTTCACGAAGACTTTGCATTTCTTAAATATACAATGAAAAAAATTGAAGATGGTTATGAAGCAAGAAACACATCACCTATTCCATAATATTTATGTAGGTAATGAGTTTAATTTTTGAACTGATCCTGTATTATATATTTATTGTTTTTATAATAGTTGAAAATAAATTATTTTTTAAGACTTTTGAATTTAATTTTTAATTTCTGTATTACACTGAATTTTACATATTATACTTTAATATTTTAAAATGGAATGTATGGGTACATTGATGGAAGATGCTCCGTTTAAATCTACAAGTTCCATAATTACAAGACATGCTATTACTTTAGCATTACACATTTCTATTAATTTACAACTTGCATTTAAACTGCCTCCTGTAGCTAATAAATCGTCTACTAAGAGTGCTTTCATGCCATCTTTAAGTGCACCTTGTTGAATCTCGAGAGTTCCCTGAAATATTACAAGAATTATTATATATACATAATCACTACTATATCTACCTCTCCATATTCTAATTTGTATTCCTGAGATGATACAACTCCTGGAAGTTTTCCTTTTTTACGAATTGGTACAAATGGTACATGCAGATCTAAAGCTAATATAGGTCCTACTAAAAATCCTCTTGATTCTAATGCAACAATACATTCAACACCAGGTATATTTTCTTTAATGTGATTTAGAAGAACTTCTCTTAGTAGGGAAAATATTCTTGGTTCTAATAAGACTGAAAATATATCTCTGAAATATTATCCCCTGTTACTTTGATAGTACTCATAGAGCATTACAAAATACAAAACAAACAATATCATAGTAATTATATTTAAAATAAGATGAAATACATCCATACATTTAAAAATTTTGTCATTGTCAAATACCTGAACAGTACTCCCTTTTTTGGAAAGTCAGGGTAACTTTTTACATGTTTCCTAATTATATCAACCTTTTCTGAATCATTGGTCATGTTGGCACTAATATTCCAAAATACTAGAGTTTGTAAATGGAAATGTTAAATCTGGATTATATATATTTTATGGTTTACAATCGCAGGAAATATTTCAAATGAGGCAGTTATCAGCTACAATGAAAAACATAAACAAAATGATTATCCGTTAGGGTCATATGTCGTGTTTCTAAGAAGGAAAACAGAATTATATAATTCTGTAATTAAATTTCATATGTATCACTTATGAGTAATTTCATTCATTTTCTACAAATTAAATATGCCAATGCATTGAAATGCCATTTCTTGACGGCCGATAAATTTTTAATCAATTATGCCCAATTAAGTTTTTAAATTAAAGCACTAACTTTTATAGGTATGCATAACATATTTGATGAAATTGCTATAGGCAATACCTACGCATTTCTGTAATTTAAAACAATATGATACATACTATATAGGTATAGTATTTACATAACATATAAATGAATGTAAAATGAACTATGGTATCACCACAGTATCACGATTATAAGCCCCAAGATTTAAAAGTTATTTGTTCAAATGACGAGCATTATTGATTTCTAGAGATAAATATAATCATGACTTCAAACCACACAAACAAGTATAAAATTTCCACTTTTTTGTATAATTGTAGTAGTTACCATCGGTATGGGGATAGATGGTTCAGCTTTCTGGTAAATAATGCATTGTCAAACAGCCGACGTCCTTCGAAACGTGTTCCATAGAAATTGCATCATAGAATTAAATGAATTAATACAAGGATGACCTTGGCCTATATTGATTATTCTAATAAATAGATAACCAACATAACATATTTGTATTAAAGTTTGTTTACAAAATATTGAACTTATTTATTTTAAATATGATTTTTCTGTTCAAATTTAATTGCCAAGTATTAGATGAGTGATATATATTATTTTCTTGGTTAATATCTCAATTTCTTGAGCACCTTAAAAATTAAATTATATCCAGGAAATCCATAAAAAAGAATACATACTGTTATTCAAGTTTGTATTCAAATTTGTTTCTATGCTGATTGAAATATTGTCATTATTTTGAGTCAGGTAATAGCTGGTAGGAAAGAATAGAACAGGAGAGATAATAAACTGGTGAGGGAAGAGGTATTATTTAGACGGAGTTACCACTTTAAGGCAGGTTGTATGGCAATATTGACCAATCATATAGTAATTGCGCCACTACATAGCACTGAGCGTAGCCAAAACTGGATCCGAGATCTATAGCGACTACATCAGTCGTTTGGGTCCGAGATTCGAAACAACCCGAGACAGCGATGATGTTTCTCGGCAAGGGGTTTGCGGGACGACTTAACGGAAAGGCACGCTATTTTACTATAGCGTTGGGCATATTTATATATTCCTTCAATCAACGGTAATAGTGTCAAATAGTGTGGGAATGGTAATAGTGGTATGTGTTCCACGAGGCAAAATCACTATATGCTCACTTGTTCTACATTAGCAAATACGTATTTTCATCCTTCTCTAAAATTGCGATTTTGCCATGTGAGTAATCCTATAATAGCACGAAAGAGCCAAAGAAATAAAAATAAAGAGGCCACTCTGAATACTTTTCATGGAAATCTTGACAACGCGCAGTGGTTGTAATATGAACTATGACTATTACGTCACAAACAGCGCGAAAATACAAATCTAAATATCTATGCAATAGAAATAAAGAGCATTTATATCGCATGTTGCATATCGTTGGAAAGGGAATATACTGAAGTTTTTAAAAGAATTAGAAGGTCAAGATCGCTTTTAGTTATCTTTTGATTCCAATGTAAAGTTGAGTTTAAAGTTATTTTTGTTATTAGTTGAGTATAATATACAGATTCATTGAACATTACAAAAGTTATACAATAATTAACATGAACAGTTCATGTTCAAATTGCAATATGTTAATCATTGAATGAACTTCGTAAATACCAATAAATCCATATATAAAATGAAAAATATATAAATAGGGAATGAAGAAATGAAAATCCAAAAAATTAGTACTTAATTATTGTATATTACATAATACATAACATACATTAAAGAAAAGAAAAATAGAGATATTATTTTGTACACAATATTATACAGATGTACCTTTTTAGTAGTCATATACTTATTTTTATAATTAAATAATGTTTATATTTTGCTGTTAGAATTTTAAATATATAATCATTATTGTACTTAAATATGTATATAAATTGTTTATATTTTGTTATTTTATTGAGGACACAATCATACAAATGTCCAGCAAAGCGTTCGCTTATAAATTACATACATACAATATTGAGTGAATATAATGTACCTATTTCACAAATCCGATGGCTTTTATACACTTTAGCAGGATTGGTCCTTTTAAGGGATGGATCAGCAGTTCTTTCAACCCCCTGATTAATATCTGCACAATGTTGATTTTGTAAATACATACAGAACAATAATTTTTTATATTTGTGCACTATTTACACTTACGTATTCACCCAAATAAGGAAAGGAACTTGTCTTTCGGTGAAGTGCTATTAGTAGGTACACGTGATCACAGAATACTTGCTACGAACATAGTTCCTCACAGCTTACAACAAGTCTAAATAACTAATGAAACTTAGTGCAAACAACACAACGCAACAATTTGATTATGAATTTTATTATCAATAACGCATATAGTTTTAGGTTAGGATTATCACAAATAACGCGCTTTTATGTCTCGTTACGACGATTCGTATTCGGTAAACTTCGTGTACCATCAACTAGCGCTTAGTGTTTGTAATAGGAACTAAAATAAAATTCAAAATTGGTAAAACTCGTGACCAGGCCTTGGAAATAGCTAATGGGTCTCCTATCGGTAATATTCGGAATAATTCGGTTGGATAGCTTATCTGGAAGGGGAAAAAGAGAGTGGAAAATAAAATCAATTTACATCCTGTGTAAATTTGTGAGTCACTGATGGGTCGTAGATATTGAATAACGGTTCTTGCTTTAATTGCTGAACAGTCTTTTATAAGTGTTTGTGTGTTGTTCTTGTACCGTTTAGACATTTTTGTTCAAATGATCATATCGACCGGCTGACATGGGAGATTCACTAGAAGGGAGTGATAATACTCCCGAAAACCAAAATGTTGGGCTGATAGATTTCACAACTTTTGCAAATTATCTTCGTAAAGCTGCAACGGTACTTTTACCGGAAGATGATGGTCTAGAAGCACCTGCATTAAATGCAGCTCTAGATGATAAAAACAATCAAGAATGTTTACGTAAATTTCTATCAGATTCTCAAGTCTCCACCCTTTTTGTTCAGCGCATATCTTCTAAAGGTAAAGATGGCGTGTCTGATTTTTTTTTCTATAGAAAAACCGATTGGATTTTTTTAGATGATGATAGTGATCAACCTCCAGAAGGTGAAGAAGAAAAAGAACCAGTTTCATACTACATAAGTAACGAAGTATCATACACTAATTCAAAAATAAATAGTTTAGTTATTATTAAACGAGGCCCTGTTGTTGAAGCTGACAAAAGTATTCGCGCACAAGTGCGTGTGATTGGTTTAAATGATGGTTCACCATATGAAACTCTACATTCATATATCAGTAAAACTGTGGCCCCTTTTTTTAAATCCTATGTTAAAGAGTCTGGTAGAGCTGACAGGTAAATATATTTTGCTGATGACATTGCATATGTAATCTATTGATCTTATAATTAATACTTTGTAAATGGATGGAAAGTAGACAGAGTGGTAACATTGAAAAAAAAGATTTATACTTGGCCTTTAATCAGCTGACCATGAAGTTCCATAAGAATTTTTTATATTTTTCATGTAGTTTGTTTTATATCTCAAATAAACTTTAAATATAACATCACTTTCACATATCAATTTATTCTAAAGTAAATTCATAACAGATTAAATTACCATATATATGATATATGTACTTTTAAATATTTTCTTAAAATTATTACATATTAAGTATGGTGGAAACGTGTTACATTAAGTTGCACGTCATACTAGATCCATGATGACTTGCCTTGTATATATTGCCGGATCTATTTTTATTTCTGTCAGTGACATTTGATATAACCAAAGAAAAAAATTATTCACAATACAATAACTATAACATAATATATTTAGTAATTGAAATGCTCTAAGACTTCAGTCTTTCTCAACTTATTTATTATATTGATTTAGATTGTCGGAAAACCTTAAATGTTTCATTACGTATCCATAATATAATTTAAAATAAGCAATACTTATGCTATTCACATTCAACAGATGAATATGGAAAAGTTTGTAAAAAGCTTTGACTGTTTACAGAAACCTTTTGGGCATTATATTCAAAGAACGCAAATAAATAATAAACAGGATGTACACTTCTAAGAAGAACTGTTTTTAAACAGTTTATATCAAAGCAAAAATAAATATGAAAAACTTGACAGGAAATATATACAGAATACACGTTTTTTTGACACATATGATTTACCTGCCAACGCCGAATTGAGCTATTAATATGGCGCGGACACGTACGGTTGATGACTCATTGCCCATGGGCGCACTATTGAAATGTATTTTTAAAGAGGTGATAATTTTATTTGTACTGGGTGCGGCAGGGAAACTTGCTGATTTGAATTGGACGCCAATGAACCAGGCGTGGTCAGAAAGGGGTGGGGAGGGTCTCATTAGAAAGAGGGGGTTCTGAAGTTTTGTTACCCCACAAGCCAATTGTCGTCATGCGTTGGACAAAGGAACAGCGTGCGTTCGCCGTCGAGGCCTACTTTTCCAACGGTCATTCGGTGGTCGCCACCCAACGTGCCTTCCGAACTCGGTTCAATATTCATCCCGCGGGTCCCGTTCCTGGCCGGCAATCGATTGTTTCGTGGGTGAACACTCTCCCCGGCGTGAAAACACGCTGCTGCTCTGGGGATTTCTGATCGCACAGTGAGACGAATTCTTCACAACGAACTCCAGTTTCATCCCAATAAACTTGCTGTGGTCCAACAGTTGAGTGAACGCGATTTCGCTTCTCGCCAAACTGCATGCAAAGCGCTCAGTAACTTGCCAGACGACTCTCTCGTGTTTTTTAGTGATAAGGCCCATTTTCACCTTTCCGGCTGTGTTAACAAACAAAACATGCGGTATTGGAGTGATGTCAATCCCCGCGAACTTCATGAGATGCCACTTCATTGTGAACGTGTTACTGTGTGGTGTGCATTGTCGATAGTTGCAATAATTGGGCCTCATTTTTTTGAGGAAGATGAACGCGCTGTTACTATGAATGCAGTTCGCTACAGAGAAATGATTGAGACATTTTTTCTTCCACAACTTGAAGAAATGGAACTTGGGGACGTATGGTTCTAGCAGGACGGAGCCACGGCGCACACAGCGAGAACTTCGATGGAGCTTTTAAGGGAACACTTCAACGAGTCACTTGAGGGTGACGTACCGTGGCCGCCGCGCTCCCCCGATTTGGCACCCAGCGATTTTTTTTTATGGGGATATCTTAAATCCATCGTTTACAACGACAAACCCCGGACCCTGCAACACCTGAAGGACAACATCCGCCGAGCCATCGCCAACATTCCCGTCGATATGCTCTAAGAGTGGAGCACAACTTCAAATCAAGGGTAGATCAGTGTATCACTAATGAGGGCCGCCATTCGCCCGATGTCATTTTTAAAACTACTTGAAAACAAAAATTCAGAATGTGTACTATACGATACAAAAAGAATTATATCGATATATGAAGTACTTTTTCTTTTATTGACTTTTCAAATCAGCAAGTTTCCCTGCCGCACCCTGTATAATTGGATAACAAGTGGCTGGTGATCTATAAAATACAAAATACCTTATTATTTGTTCATTTTCTCTTCTGTAAGACTTGTTCTCTTTGAATTAAGTACATCCTTGTAGATAGAAAACGTCCTTTCTCCATCGCAACTGGTTATAGGTGCGTACTGGAAATATTCTTTTATTTCAGCGTATTTAGCATACACAATTGCCGCAATGTTATTAAATCTGGATTTTTATTAAAAACTGCGTCTAACTTTTGCCGAAGTCACTTGGAATATTTTTGAAATTATTAATAGCTCACGTCTAATGTGGTTAATCCATCTTTAAAATTCAAATATGTCCACTCCATCTCAGAATGAGATTATTTTTATTTTGATATATATATACAGGAGCTAATGTGCACTTTGAAATTGTATTTTCATCCACCTGATGAAGCCACAGTGTGGCGAAACATAATGTAGTGTATGAACATTATAATTTTCTGAAACTAAACAATTGTGTTTTATTATATATATATATAATGGAGTTTCGACATGTATTTCCTCCGTCAATTATTAATTTAGTTACCTTTTGGTCATACAAATATTTTTAAATTATGAAAGAAACCTTAGTTATCATTAAAAGTACTTTTTGCATTAGTCTACTATACTCATGTGCAAAAGGCAAAAGTGTCTGTAAATCCATTTATTCATGTTAAACATGTATGCGCTGTCTCTTTCTTTTGTTATCACATGTTCCTGTTCATTTAAGCTCGTTCTACAGCTATTATTTTTAAGTTAACTTTATAGAACTTTGTCAAAATTGACTCAAGTCAGGTATTACAGCTGTCACTGTCTAGTTCAATTAACCGTTCTTAAGGTTGTTTTCATCTACTAATTTTAAGTTCAATTTCTAAAACTCAGTCAAAATTGATGGCAAGTTGGTCTAGTTCAATTAAAAGTTCCTATAATTGACGCGTCTAAAACGCTATACTTACGTCATTTTGGTGACCTTCAATTTGACTGAGTACTGAAAAATAGAAATTCAGTGAATGCATTAAATTCTAGGATAATCAAAAGGTAATAGGCATAATACATGGCAGTACAGTCAAACCGCACTTATAAATATTAAAAAAAAGTAAATAGTTTTTATCATAATATGATAACATTTTCATTAAGTACACTTTTTTGTATGTTATGTGTTTTGAAGCATTTCTTTTAGTAAGCCTTTTCTTATATGTTTTAATTGTACAATTTTCGTTCGGGTTTCGCCCTATGTAACTTTTTGTAATATTCGTTTTAATTTGTTGCACTGACGAGCTTTGTGGGGTTTTAAGCTCAATTTATTATTTTGCCGTAGTGCCGTAGAGAACACATACAAGTATATTTAACCTTCTTTGGCTCATGATTTCATTGTTTCATTATCAATAATCACAGTTTTTCCGTATGCAAAAGTAGAAAACTGATCTCCCAGTTAGTAGCAAATATTTGTATATCCTTCAATGTTTCCTCTGAGGCTGTTTCCATGTTCTGATACTGCTCATGATTTACTCTCAGTAATATACTTCTTTAAAGTTTTTTCAATAATATAAAAATGAAAACGAATCTGACACATACAAAAGTAAACTATAAATGATAATAGTTTTACCGCGCATCCAATAGTGTCATGGCCTACAATAATCTCCAAATATATTTGAAAGTTGTTGATGTTGTATAAATTGTTCAGTTTGTACCCTCAAATTGAGTCTTTAAAATTTTTTTATTTAATTAAATCAAAAGCTTTCCGCTGTAGTCTACTGAAGTATATAAAATCGATGTGAAACCAGTATATTTGTTTGGATATATGTGATATTTACAACAATATTCTCCTCTTGTCCGCATTTTTTCCTATATACATACTACATTTCAATATATATGAAACATATTAGGGTTTTCTCTTATTATTTATAATCTGAATTTAAACGTTTAGAGAGGGTGATAAAATGGCACCATCAGTTGAGAAAACAATCGCCGCCTTGGAAATGGGTTTATTACATTTGCAGCAAAACATAGATATACCGGAGATAACTTTACCAATACATCCAGTAGTTGCCGGCGTTATTAAGAGATGTGCTGATGATGGTCGTAAGGCTAAGGTAGAAGATTTTGCGGAGCATGTTAAGGATTCAACATTTTTAAATCAGCTGCATAACGGGGTTAATCGCTGGATAAAAGAAATACAAAAGGTTCATCTTTATGATATCGTGTGCAAATCATATATCATATTCATATTTGTTCTGTAGGTGACGAAACTAGTTCGCGATCCTTCCTCAGGGACCGCTTTGCAAGAAGTCAGTTTCTGGCTGAATTTAGAAAGGGCGTTGCATCGTATTCAAGAGAAGCGTGAAAGTATGGAGGTTGCACTAACATTGGATATTTTGCGAATTGGCAAACGTTTTCATGCGACCGTTTCGTTTGACACAGATACCGGACTAAAACAAGCTCTCGCTACTGTTGATGATTACAATCCTTTAATGAAAGTACGTTTTCACTATATTTTTTTAGTTCTGGTTTATTAATATTTTTCTGTTTTTAATATTTGATAAAAATTCTAGTTTAATTTTGGATTGTATTAATCTTTTTAGGACTTCCCTATAAATGATCTTTTATCAGCTACAGAATTGGAAAGAATCAGATCTGCCGTACAATCAATATTTGCTCATATGCGCAAAATTCGTAGCACGAAGTATCCAGTTCAGCGGTGCTTACGTTTAGTAGAAGCTATCTCTCGTGATTTGGGCACGCAGCTATTAAAAGTCCTTGGCACACGAAGATTAATGCATATTTCCTATGATGATTTTGATAAGGTTATGGTACAGTGTTTTGAAGTCTTTTCAACTTGGGAGGATGAGTATGAAAAATTACAAAGCTTATTGAGGTTCGTATAGACAATCAATCCCAAAGTATGGCTCCATAGTTTAGAATATAATAGGAGATTATACTTTCTAAATAGAAACTCATGAAATGTTTTTTTAGGGATATAGTAAAGAAGAAACGTGAAGAACATTTGAAAATGGTGTGGAGAGTCTCTGCTCAACACAAGAAGCTTCAGTCTCGGATGGAGCATATGAGGAAATTCAGACGGCAGCACGAGCAACTTAGAACAGTTATTGTTCGTGTGCTTAGGCCTTCCATTCGCGAAATGGCGAATGCTGGCGAAAGCGATGAAGCTAAGCCACCTTCTGAACCTGATGCTTTCACGATGGATGCTGCTGATGCTAATGCTATAGTGGTAAACCATTTTATTTAGTTATACATTAACTACGCTTTTAATTTGCACTGTTATAGTTTTGCTTGCTGAGGACAAATCATATTACCTTAAAATTCAGATTGGTAATTCACTTTATTTCAATTTATCAATAAATTTGTTTCATCATGGTTTTTGACATCAGTCAGTAAATCACTAATATCTTTAGGATATTTCATTATTATTTGGTCATCAATTTTGTCAGCAGGCATTTAATATTCTGATTCAAAGATCATGTTAGGAGATAAATTAATCTGAAATGATAAAATGTTTCCATATCTTCATTACCGTCATAAACTTGTAATGCAAGAGGTTTAGAGTGCAGATATTGCAATTTGATAGTGTAAAAACTGCCCTTACATGCAAATTTTGCCATTTCTTGAGTTGTGTTCTAACCATATTATTGTATGACATGTTCTCTAGAGGTTACTGTAGTTAGTAAAAACAAGGAAAAACATTGCATTATGAATGCTTTTGTAGAAGTTTTGTATTGTATCCTGCAAATATCTATGGATAGATACTTTCAAAATAAATTCAAGATAAGTTTGTTTTAACAGGCAATGTTGCACTCATAGAAAAATGTATTAAGTTATAGTGTAAAATGGTAAAGGAGAATAATTTATACTTGATAAGTGCTGTAAATTGCTCAAGGAGAAGAAATAAATTCATATCAAATATCTCGACTGAAATGTTAACAGTAAGGGCTGTGAGTGTAAAGCATGCACTTCAGTAAAGACAAATTGGTGATGTTCAAAATTACCATACCAAAGCACTTGGTTTAGCACCGCGAGCGTTTTTCGGCGGTAGAACATAGTTGGAAAACCGGTTGAAGAGTGATTAGTGTGATATAGTTAAACAGAATTCGAAAAGCTCTTCATTTCATTTCAGTTTGTGGGTGGTAAAAGAGAAGTTATTTAAAATTTCCTGCATGCACATGCAACAAAGACTTAACTGCGTATGCGACCTTAAAAAAAAAAGCAGGTTTTTACTATTTCTTTTGATGTCAATCTATCTATATTCGTAATATTAACTGTATAATTTAGAATTATGTAGGTTGAATCCATAAAAAAGTTGTTTTCATTGAATAACCAATTGACGTATGTAATTCTAAAATGTGGAAACAAAATAACCATAAAGATGAAAGCAATTTGAATCATTGAACAAAAACAACAAATTAAGAAACAATGTGCAAATTTTAAAAATAATGTTCATCTATTAAATTAAGAGGTGTTGAATTTATTATTATTACACTTTCTTCTCTCTGCATTCAATTTGGTTTTCTTTTTAATAGTAATCGATTCTTATGCATCCAAATCCTCGCATCATTTGACTAAAGTTAAATTTATCAGTTTGATTTGAATTTTGTGAAATGACATTTTTATTCATTTTTCCTTGGTTAGCGTTTCTCCTGATACTAAAGTTGCGGAGTTCTTTGGATGTTTGCAATGCGCTTTTTTTCAAAATTTTGTCAATACTATTGGGGGAAGAACCAATAAAAGTGGTCCCCGTTTTATAAAATAAAGTCCACTTCCAAATGACGGCTTTTGTGTGGTTGGTTGGAAGTGTTTCAAATATGATGTGATGAATGTATTGAGTATTTGTTGTTTTTTTTTTTGGTTACAGACGTCGATTTTGATTTTGTTCATATTTCTCGGCTATCACATCTTGTTCTTTTTATAATTATTTATTTGGGAATTTAGAATTTAAAGCTGTAAATCACGAAAATGTCATTTATATTCCCAAATAGATTCTTGGGAAATTTCCTGTTTAATATTCCGTGCGTTCAGGGAATTACGGCGCCGCTAGCGCTGAGCTGTGCTAGGTCGAGCGGTGTCCTGAACGCGACTGCTGAGCCGGCGCTGGAGCTAGCGGTCGCCATCTTGTCTAGCGAAAATAAATTTCGCTGGATGACCTAGCGGCGCTAGAAAGAAGTGGGGATAAGCGGTGAATATTCAATATGAATTTAAAAATTCAAACCCCCGGATTAATAAAAACATTAATTTATTAATTGTAGTAGTAAATATCATTTTTACGGTTGCTGTTGTACTTGTTATATTTAAAGTTATGAGAAAGTTATAGCTAAATTTATCATATAAAATAGATATTGATAAGTAGTATTATATTCGGTTTACATATAAAGTGAATATTTTTTTTTTACTTGAAATAGATTATTTATTTCTAATAAATAAACAACTGTTAGTGAATCCTAAGTAGTATACGAAAATAAATTTGGCTCGATGACTTAGCGGCGGTAAAAGCGGTTAAAATTCAAATTTGAATCTTCTGAATAATACGATTAATAGAAACATATTCAATTATGTTGCACAATAGATCTTCAATAGTGCTTAATAGTTCTTTTTGATCTGTTTATATATTGAAATGTATTTTGAAATAGATATAACTATTAAGTAATATCAAACAGCACAATTCCTTCTAATAAACAGCATAATTCCTTCTAATTTGGCACTAAATTTAATCAAAAATATTAACAGCTGCTACAGAAACTAATGAGCTATATATATAATAATGCTTGTTTTTGGGCCTTATCGTCTTATTATATTTTCGTGGTCTAAAAAACATTAGTACTGCCTTTTGTAAACATTTTTCCTATGTATAAGTACAGATAGCGTTACAGAGTCTATTAGGTAATGTAACTTCAGACTTTTACACAAGATCTGCTATCAGATTCCAATACGTTAAATGTTGGAATAATATTGCTTTCTCAACTACAACAATAAAACAAACACACAATGTTATCAGTTTATGTCATATTTATTTATCAATTGTATACTCTGCAATTATACACTTGTTACAAAGTAGCATTCATAAAATACATCAATTAATTAAAATTGAAATGAACAACTATTCACAGTGCCGATAAATATTTCTGCCAAAACTGCTAATATAATAGTGTTAATCATTTTCAACAAAAACCTCAAAATAATCCAACAAATTTGATCAGATTTACAGCAACATAATTCAGAAAATTCATCAACTAATTAAAATTGAAATGAATACTGTTCACAGTGCCGATAAATATTCCAACCAAAACTGCTAATATTGATAATAGATACATCATCTTCATCCATCATCACCTTGGTCTCACTTATAAAATAAGGATTTTATATTTGCTATCGTACACGGTACAACCTATTTACACACCAAATACGTTGACTTTATTTCTAGTTTAGATTTTAAAAGTGCGTCTGTCACGTCTTCATACTTCAAACAATAATAATAATAATGGAATTAAATAAAAATAAACTTCAGAACGCCATATTGCTGCTGTCAGAAATTGTGATTCTTGGGAAGTAGTAAATGTACGCATGCGCAAGCTATAATTTTAAAATTTACTACTGTGACCCGTTCAATGAGTTCTGGCGCTGGCCACAAGCTCTAGTGGTATTCGCTTCCAGCGCTGTAACTCCCTGAACGCACGGATTGTTTTTGAAGAAATTTACGAACAGATTTTGAATGCTGAACAAAATATCCGTAGGTTCAAATTCAATTCATCACGTAAAACATCTGTTTTTCTACAGGAAGTAAATCTTGCGTATGAAAATGTAAAGGAGGTGGATTGTTTGGATATCACAAAAGAAGGCCAAGACGCCTGGGATGCGGCCGTTCAGAGATATGAGGAGCGTATCGATCGAGTGGAAACACGAATAACGGTACATCTGCGGGATCAACTAGGAACAGCTAAGAATGCAAATGAAATGTTCCGTATCTTTTCGCGATTCAACGCACTTTTCGTCAGACCGCATATTAGAGGAGCTATCAGAGAATATCAAACTCACCTTATTCAGAGGGTAAAAGATGATATTGAAGCCTTACATGAGAAATTTAAAGTAAGAAAGCAATTATTGCAATGTATTATTAAACATAACTTAAACATTTGTTTTCGCAGGTTCAGTATCCACAAAGTAACAGCGCACGTATTAGTAAAGTTAGAGATTTACCTCCTGTGGCAGGTTCTATAATTTGGGCTCGTCAAATTGATCATCAGTTAACAACATATTTAAGAAGAGTAGAAGATGTTTTAGGTAATTTATTCCTTTTGTTTGTATTAATGTAATATTTTAAGATGTGATTTTATAAAAAAAAATGGGTGTGCTTAAGACCACACGACAGAAGTAAAAACTTCATCAAGGCGAGGTTAATAATACGAAATACAACTTTTTTTTGGTTCTATGTTCATTTACATTTTCCATTTTCGTTCTATATTACATTTAAAAAATATATATTTATTATTATTGTGTATACATTATTCTAGTACATTTCGCTCGGTCTGATCAAGTTTTCACTTCAAAAATTCATACGTACGCATGTATATACAGCAAGAGCGCGCGAGGTATGATCACCCGATGGTATACGTAAATTCGCATCTAAACGTGGTCCGATAATACATATTAGAGTACCGGCACAACATACTAGCATTGCCTGCTCATATTCGAACTCATAGTGATCTGATTATTTTTTCGCAGATTGACAAAAAGAACAAATTAAATTTTCTCTTTAAGTGATGACGATTGCTTCGATAACTAAGTCGATAATAACGCGAAGATTGTAATACTTATAACGTAATTATAATTATCCTTATGAAATTAAATAATAATGTAGTTGTGTAAAAAGTTATAGCAGTACAACTGGGTTTTAGAATGAAATAAAAAGAACACGCCTGAAACATCTGCAGAATAAACTAAGATGTCTAGAGAAAAATAAATAAATAGAAATTTCATGGTAAAAAAGAACTATAAATAAGTATAACAGAAATACCATAAAATAACATAAAAACGACCCTTGAAATAGAAATTAAAACTGCAGCGCAAATTAAAACATCGCGTTCTTCATTTTGTGTGGCTTCTTTTCTATGCTTTATAGGGTATAAACAACCGTGCGTTTCAAAATTGTTAATTATATGACGCGCTGTCCCGTAAGCAATAGTTTTTTCAAACTGCGTTTGAAAAGAAAGCATGTTTTGTCGAATAGATTGACCACGATGATAACATTTTACAACAAACTTTCGTTCTTCGATGGATAAAATGTCCATACTTAAATTTATAAAATGAGCAACCACTAAGAAAAATAATATTATGAAATATTATACGCAAACAGTGCAAAGTATAAACCTACATGCATTCCTCTTTGCAGCCAGCACGCAACTGATGTAAGTATCTATATCTGGCGAACACCGCTGGCGGAGATCATTTTTCGGAATATATGTCCGAAGAATATCGACTGGCATCGGGTGATCATTCCCCGCGCGCTCAAGCTGTATACAAATAGACCATATGATAATTCTCATACGAGTACCCGCGCTGGTCTAATGGTAACGTGCCGGCCTTACACCCGGACGGCTCGGGATCGCATCTGCACGCGGACAAGAATTTTTCAGAAAATAAAAATACAATATTTCGCGTATTTATTCTAAATTTGAATTTAATTGAAATTAAATACCGCTATTTAGTGTTATAATACAAAGCCGAGCGTGAAACGGTTGCCGAGCGAGTATAGCAGAGACCGGCAGAGATGCGGTAACTATATATCTCTCGCTCCCTTAGTCGACTCGACTCGAGCCGACTTTACCTAAACGAGCGTTACATTCCGAGCGTGACGGCTCAGTCTCGTTCAGTGCCCAACAATCAATGCATCAACGCGCCCATAGAAGTTTTCACTTCAATAATTTGATTAATAGTAATATGATTGACAAATAATTTTCATTTAGGAAAGGGATGGGAAAACCACATCGAAGGTCAGAAGCTAAAAGCAGACGGCGACAGTTTCCGTGCAAAATTAAATACCCAGGATATTTTCGATGACTGGGCTAGGAATGTACAACAGAGGAATTTAGGTGTTCCCAGCCGAATATTTACCATAGAAGCAGTTCGTTCAAGGAGCGGTCGTGGAAATATTTTGAAATTGCGTGTTAATTTTTTGCCGGAAATCATCACGCTGGCGAAGGAAGTTAGAAACTTGAAATGCCTTGGCTTTAGAGTACCATTAGCTATAGTGAATAAGGCGCACCAGGCTAATCAACTTTATCCATTTGCCATTTCTTTAATAGAAAGTGTACGAACCTATGATATGACACTGGAGAAGGTAATATATCTTTGACTACCTTTTGTAATTCTACATTTTGCGCTATATATATTTAGTATAAACCATTGAAAATATGCAAAATGGTAGACATTTGATAAGTTCATGGTTTTATGCTTATTATAGTATAGTATTAGTGTCGCAATTGATGTAAACGTCAATTAATATTAGTGTAATATTAAAAAAAAAGATTTATATTAAACGCATCTTAGTCATTCATAGAGGTGCTCTTACAATTTCGTTAATTGCTGAGAAATTATACTAGTACATCGGTGTCTGCAATTGACTTATGTATTGCGATTTAGACCTTTTCATGTTATTAAATAGGCAACTTGAAAACGTCTTCTTTGAATTGTTCTACCGCCAGGGCCGTGCCAAAATATTTAATATACAAAATAAACATCACTTTATAATCTTATGATCATGCTTACTTGCAATTTGAATTCGCGCAGGGGTAGAAAAACGTAAAAATCGCGGTGGGGGCGGCGTAAATCAGTTACAGACACACTATATATTTATTAGTATTCCAAATCTGGATCTATTGTTTTTGACATTTAAAGTCTGGCCTAGGAAATATATTATAATAGCTTAGATGCATATTTGGAATAATCAAAAGATAATTCTAATTGATTCTTATTTAAATCAGCTGACATTAAGGAGCAGTTCATTTGTAAAGGTACATCCGTGGCGCATGTTTAAAAAATGCTAGAAAAAATTGTTACAGGCATGATCTATTTGAAATCTAATTTCTCTGCATTCAAAGTATTATATAAAAACAAATCGAAACTTATATGTTAAGAGACTCTCTGTAGTCTTTTGTGACCATATTGAGTACTTCCTTGCGTTTCGCCGTGAATTCATTGTAGTTATACTAAAGAAATACCCAAATGTAACATAACAAGATATGAAACATGAAAAGAATAGGGTGGAATTGCTGTTATTACATAGAAAGAAGGCAAGGTAATACATAAAAGAATAAGAATTACTAAAGAAGGATCTATTAGTTATTAAATAACAGATAACTAAAGCCAAACTAATCCTTCTCTTATGTGGCTTTCGTTTTAGTAAATGTGACGTTCTACAGATTATTGCAGCACTACTTTTATTTTCAATATTTTTATAGGAATAGGCGCAATAGTATTAATGGATTTTTACTACGAAAATTTATTTAGATTTATTGCTTTTTGATATTTTTATTGTGACAGTAATATTAATAAATATAATCAAACATTGCTTTAACACTCCTCAATTTTGTTCGTTTAGATTATGAATGAATATTAATGAACACAGCTATGAAGACTTATGAGAAAACTCCATTTTTAGAGCTCCCAATTTACTAGTTTAAATAATTTTTGCTCACTCTATACAAAGCTTTTTTTCTTCAGTTTTCATCTTGCTCTTATCAAGACTATGTAGATATTTCTATTGGAAATTGTTTGTGAAATATGTTCAATGGTTTTGTTTCTTTTCCAATACGTCGTAAAAGCGGACGAATTGTTAAATTGTATACTGAAGAATAGTATAGAAACAGACTGACGAGCTATGCACGTTAAATAAGGTTATTTTATGCATACTAAACTCGATTACTTATGTTATTCTCATTCTTCTGAACTAAATCATTAAGCGCAATTGTATAAAAAGAGGTTTACTTGTACAAGCTTTATCTTGTGCTGTGCTGTATAATAGTATGACTTTGTTTTTGTGATTAATAGTTAGAATTAAACAAACGTTCCAAATTTTTTTCGCCGAAGAATTTAATTTAAATGAAATTAAAAGTGGGAGGAGAGAGCGAAAAAAATATGAGTTTAATTTCATAAGGCAAGTGCTTGACAGCGATACGTCATTTATTATAATGAATGCAAGGCGAGGCGCCGGACAATATTCAATTTTTAACAGATCATAGTTCTTCGCTCAGAATCCAAGTGTAATCAAGTCTAATCACTAAGGATATGTAATGATTGCAGTAGAGCTAACAAATAATGTATACACTATTGACTAGACTTGATAATCTTGCGTTTTCATAAATCTTTTGATCGCAAAATATGATATTACAGTTTATTTTGCAAAATGTGTCCTAATAATTGTAAATATCTCAGATATGCAATAGCGAATATTCAGTTTCCCTATTTTTATATAAAGTTTGGGTTTAAGTTTATATCACAGTTGTATGTATATATATATATATATATTAATAGTTAACTTGATTTAGTTGTTTACATATTTTTGCTATATTATTGTATTTATATTATTTTATTACTATTTATGATTACTATGTATTTTTTTAGTATAATTGGATAAGGAATTATACCTTTATATTACAATATTTTCCTAGGACGTATTATTATTTCCAATAACAGGTTTTTTATTGTTTTTATCCTAAAATCAAAAAATAAACTAAAAATACAAATACTTTCATACAGTTATTTTATTACTAAAACCATTCACTGTATTATTGATAACATTTTTAACATTAAAATAAACACATAACTTATTAGAAGAAATTAATAATAATACACAATATTTAAAAGTATATTTTGGTGTTCTAAAATGATAATAGCCTTATATGAATTTTATTAACTGAAATTCTGGTTTAGTTCTATGCTGTGTGAAGCTGAATATTCGTAATAATGAATAGGTTTTCTTTATTTGCTTTGAGTACTGTTTGTATATATAAAAGATTTTTCTTTTATTAGGATATACTCATACTTTATATAATATATAAGCAAAAAATTATGTAGTAAATTTCCTCTCTTAAATCCTATATCAATAAATAAATGCAACTATTATTTTATTGATAAAGCAAATAATTTTCTTTCAATAAAGCTTAATATACCTTTTTATTTACTCCTATGCTTGATAGCAAATGTCTGATTTAGCCATATCTGAATGGAAGAAATTATCAATAGCATGGTTGCAAGCAATATTTACTATCTCTGCTGTACATGTTTTTCTAAAGTTATTTAAAGATCTTTCTATTACCAATCCAGTAATCACATCTTGCTACTTACCTCAGAAAAGAATAAAAATGAAATGCGTGCTTTCTTGTGAAAATATATTGCATGATTTAAAAGTAAAATAAAATTTTGTATATTCTAATAAGTAGTCATTTAATTATATTTAATATAAAATATAAATACATTTTCTGGTAATATTCATAAATATTGTCTAGTTTTTTTTGCTTTATTTTTCTTATAAATTTATTGCATTGAAAATGTTTTAGCTGGAAGATAAAGCCAGTATTATACCATTAGTTGCTGGCACCCGAAAAGAAGTTCAACAGTTAATAGCTGAAGGAATACAACTAACATGGGAGAGTTTTAAACTTGATCCCTATGTACAAAGATTGTCAGATACTGTTGTTAGTTTTCAAGAGAGAGTCGAAGAGCTGGTCATTGTAGGAGAACAATTAGAAGTAGATGTTCGCTCTTTGGAAACATGTCCTTATTCTGCAAATACTTTTGCAGACATTCTAGCTAAGATACAGCATGCTGTTGATGATTTATCATTGAAACAATTTTCTAACTTGCACATTTGGGTTAATCGCTTAGATGAACAGGTAAGAATTTCACTCTTTGCCGTTGATTTTATAAAAATAAATTATTTTTAGGTTGAAAAGAATTTAGCTCATCGTTTACAAGCTGGCGTATTGGCATGGACAGATTCTTTAAACGGACAAAAGAAAGAAATAGATCATAGCATGGATACTGATGAGCCATCACAGCCAACTCACAAACCTGGCGGTGATCCACACATTAAAACTGCAATACACGAAGTTCGAATAACTAATCAGACTATGTATCTATTTCCAAGCATTGAGGAAGCAAGATTCCAAATAATGCATCAACTATTTGCTTGGCAAGCCATTGTTACTTCACAGCAGAGACTTCAGAGCAGTCGTTATCAAGTTGGCGTTGATAAACCAGTAACAGAAACATATAGAAATATACTAACAAAATTGCCAAATGGATCTGCACCACTTGAAGCAGCATATACTGCTATTGCTATCAAAATAAGAGAGGTACATGTTTTATTGCAAAATAATTACAATCATATTAATGCTTGTTTTCTTCTAAACGTTATTTTAGATTCAAACATATGTTAATGAATGGTTAAGATATCAGTCCTTGTGGGACCTGCAATCTGATAATTTATATGGAGGCTTAGGTGATGATGTTAACAAATGGATGGAGTGTCTAAATGATATCAAGTATGTTCTAGCTGTTTTTGCTGTCAATATTTTTGATTGTATTACAAGTTTATATTTAACTTCATCTGAATTTGATTTTTTTACTTTTTAGTGATGGTCTAACATATAAAATTATATTTCCATGACCAAGCTAAAATCGTTATTTTTTTTTAGGAAAACACGTGCCACATTTGATACATCAGATACAAGGCGTGAATTTGGTCCTGTGATTATTGATTTCACAAAAGTTCAAAGCAAAGTCTCTTTGAAATATGATTCTTGGCATAAGGAAACGCTCAGTAAATTCGGTTCTCTCTTGGGCAACGAAATGACTTCCTTCCACACACAAATCTCAAAGTCGCGTTCAGATTTGGAACTTCAGACAATTGAAGCGGCAAGTACATCAGATGCCGTCAGTTTCATAACTTATGTACAGTCGTTGAAGAGAAATATGAAGGTCAAAACATATTTTTTTTTTGGAATAAATGGTTACCTTTAACAGACTATTATTGTAGAAATGGGAAAAGCAGGTAGAAGTTTATCGCGAGGGGCAACGCATATTAGAACGTCAAAGATTTCAGTTTCCAAATAGTTGGCTTCATGTTGAAAATCTGGAAGGTGAATGGGGTGCTTTTAATGAGATCATTAAAAGGAAGGATTCATCTATACAAACACAGGTTTTATCAACATTAAAATGTTATAATCTTGTAATTTTATTAAAATTTCGTCGAAGGTTGCTAGTTTACAACAAAAAATTGTTTCTGAAGATAAAGCTGTCGAAAATCGCACCAATGATTTCCTCGGCGATTGGGAGCGAAGCAAACCTGTTGAGGGTCACTTGAGACCCGATGAAGCCCTAACGCAATTACAGTTGTTTGAAAGTAAATATGCTCGATTAAAAGAGGAAAGAGATAACGTCGCTAAAGCAAAAGAAGCACTAGAATTACAAGAACCAGGTAAGATAATGTTTTATATAATTTATTGAACATCATTTGTTTGCATGTGTATTCTTGATAATTTTAAAATTTTATTTATAGAGGGTTATTACCAATAACATTTCAAAATTTTCTGGGATAATAGATGGTGTTAATATAAACATATTCTCATAATACAGTTCTAGGATGTGAGTTTTCAAATATAAAAAAATCAAACGAGTAATATCAACGATTATAAAATATAGATCAGTGTAATACTTGGACTGCATAACACATAGGCCTCAGTCACTGTTTACATGTTTTATAAAGGCAAAAGCTGTTATTATATTGAAACCTATATTACACAAAAATTTTGAAATGTTAAATTATCCACTTACATGGTTAAAATATATATATGACATTTTATAAATTATTTTAAGCTGGCTTAGATTTCTCGATTTATTGGAGGAAATTGTACTAATGTTATTAAATCACATTGATTTATTCATCAACAAATTGATCTATATTATTTCCTCAAAACAAAAAAATCACAAAATGTAAGACAGTACATCGTAGGTTTACTATTCACATTAGTGATAGTAGTTATCTTGTGCTTCTCAGGAAATAGAAGAGTAAATATTTGTTTAGGCTAACAAGGATATTAGCAAAATGACTAAGGCTGCGTTCTGAATCATGTATATAATGCGATGCGTGCATCAAACGCATAATAATTTTGTTATTATGAAGACCTGGAACGCGGCACAGCAAATTTTTTCCCCATGAGCCTTAAGTGAATCTAATTGATTATGCAGCAAGTAGTAAAGGAATTTTATTTCCATAAGATTCCGCCGCAGATCTAACGGCTCAGTTTTATATATGTCAATAAGAAGTTTGTGACTTCTTAAAATACTGTTATAACTTATTTTAATTTATTTTAAATACTTAAATAACTATTTTAGGAAACGCCCGCCCCTTTGGACTTGCTCGATACATGCGTATTATGGGTGATACGAACGCAGCCTAAGTTCTTTTATGGATTCTGAGCTTTTCCTAAATTCATTAGTTTTTTCGGAGAATGAAGCATTTTGATCAGACTATATATCTAGGTTTTCTCTTAACATGAATTTTTGTTTCTTCGTATTTTATTTTTTATTCATAATTATTTATGTATGAAGTAACTTTTATTCTTCTATCTTAATTTCATAGTGCAGTGCGCCTATTTTAAATTTGCTTATATAGACCTGCACAACAATACATTGTTCCTGGCACTTCAAAAAGGTGGTCTGGATGTCTCCTTTTTGCACGTGTAAATTTAAATTTTGCGTTTAATATCCTCAACAATAGTATACAGCATGTGTAAAAACATATTGGGGATAGGATATATGTATACTATGCATACCGGCAACAACGCCCAGGATGTGGCCGTGTAGTGAAGTACGATTATATTTTACTCGCATACAGTCAGCTGATGGGTGTACATGTATTTATCTAAGCATCATACGCTTCGTAAATACATATTTACCAAAAAAGAATTCAAAATACTTCTGCGAGTTTTATTATATTGCGTATACAACATGATTATAAAACTGTTCTGGAACGGTATTATGAGAGCCAACAAATACGTCGTAATTTATAATTCATATAATAATTTACATTCGAATTAGATTTTTATAAAAAATGAATTTGAATCATTGAATATTTTTTATTTACTTATAAATTTATGGAATAATTTACTAAGAATTAATGTTTAATTAGAATTGTGCTTTTATTTTCCTACTGCGTTGTATAAGCAGTATAATAAAACTCGCAGAAGTATTTTGAATTCTTATTTGGTAAATATGTATTTACGAAGCGTGTGATGTTTAGATAAATACATGTACATCCATCGGCTGACTCTATGCGATTGAAATGCTATAAACGTACTTCACTACCTGCACGACTGGGTGTTGTTGCCGGTATGCCTAGTATACATATATCCTATCCCCAATATGTTTTTACACATGCTGTATTAACCTGAACTGAGATGAATCTTAAGACATAATTTACAATAAACCATTTTTTAATTCTACAATTTCAATGTAGGAATGTAAGAATTCTAGTTGCATCACATGAACCAAATCGTTTATACTCTTCAAAGCTATTTCTTTCAAAATATTATATTTGCTTTGATAAATAAAGTACAGGTATCATTGGCATTTACGTCACAAAATTGCGGGATACCTTGAATCAGCAGTCCAACATAAGGCCCGCTACGACATTTTTTACGATCCGCTCCAAAAATAGAAAAATATGCGTCAAAAACCAAATACAGTGGAGCGTCGATTATCCGAAACAATTGCTGCAGGGTACTGTTCGGATAATAGATTTTTTCGGATAATCGAACATTTCATGAAAAAGGACTGTAATATTATGTTAAAGGTGGTGGGATCAATAAAAAAACAACAAACCCCTTAATACAATATTCAAAGATGTTATTTAAACATTATTTTTACCAAATTAACAGAACATAAATAAATTGTTCATTTAAACTTTTTAAACTTAACTTAAAGACTGATGATACATAAGACTAGAAAATGTCTTAATCAAGAAATCTCAGAAAACAAAAACCAATATGCGTTGGTTTAAAGATACAAACACTTAAGTCGTAACATCTCAACAAAAAAACCTTAAATGTAATCTAAAACAAAATATTCATCATCTTCTTTTGCTTGAGTTTTGATACACCTTTTTTGGCTGCCAAGTCCCGCAAACGTTTAAGAGACAGCAACTGAATAGCATCACACTCATCTTGATGTTCATGCCACTTCATAGCTGTCTCCAAGCATGTAAGTGCCTCTTCATTTGTTGGGCATTTTTCTTCTGGTGCATCTTCTTCGCTGTCTTCATCGTCCTCTTCAATAATGCCGTTGTCAGTAGCTTGGGTTTGGGCTATGATGTCGTAATCTGTAAGCACTTCATACCCGGGATCGTCAATGTCACACTCTAACCACTCGTTAATGTTCTCTTCATCGCAGTCTTTGAACTCTGGCGTATCCTTAGCCAGCTGAACCAATTCCCTTACAAACTCTTCATTTTGGTCGTCTTCCTCAGCAGGTTCCTCGGGTGCAGTTGAGTCATGGTAGAGTTTGTTCCAGGATTTTTGTAACGTAATTCCTTTGACATTTTCCCATACTTCAGCTGCCATATACACAGCATCCTTCATGGTGATCTTTTTGTAGATGTCTAAGATGCTGTAGGCCTCGTCTTCCTGTCCTATCAAGACCATTCTCAACAAAACCTTTCTATAATAGCGTTTGAATGCTTCTATGACTCCCTGGTCCATTGGTTGGATAACCGAAGTCACGTTTGGTGGCAAAAAAACAACTTTAAATTTACCGTTCTCTCTTTCTAATGTCAGGTCTGAAGGGGGGCTGGGCGCATTGTCGATACACAACAAAACTTTTCCGTTCGCATTGGTTTCTTCTTGACGTTTTTTCACCTCTGGGATAAATACAGTGTCATACCAATCGACAAAAATTTTGGTGTCCATCCAAGAGTTCTTTTGGTGTTTGTAAGTGAGCGGCAGTTTTTTTATTCCCTTAAAGCACCGCGGATTCTTAGATTTGCCGATAAGTAGCAAAGGTAGCCTATGGCCGCCAGTAATGTTAGCACATACCATAGCTGTTATGCGAGATTTGCTTGCTTTAAACCCAGGTGCCGACATTTCCTTTTTAGAGACAAGAGATTTAGTGGGCATTTTCTTCCAATACAATCCAGTTTCGTCTGCATTGTATACATTGCTTTCCTTGTAACCCTCCGTCAAGTTCTTAAATGAAACTTTGAAATTTTCGGCAGCTTCAATGTCAGCTGACAGTTTTTCTCCTTGTATGTCAATTTCTCTTATACCGTGTCTGGATTTAAAACGCTCAGTAGACGCTTTAAAGTCTTTGTTGCCGTTTAGTTTTTGGTTCATTTCAAGCGCTTTTTCACAAATCAATGGGCCGCTCATTGGACTACGCACCTGCATAAACCATCTATACACTGCAGAGTCTAGATCCTGGTTCTCCACCACCTTCATTGTTTTCCTGTGTACGCTACCATCTTCACTGTCCAGCACACAAGCAAACTTTGTGATTGAATCACTATTGTTTTTAATGCCCGTAATGGTTGCATTACCAACACTGTACTCCCGCGGTAAACTTGCTCCACTTGCACCTTTATTCAACCGTTCTATTATTTTTGTCCGAGAGATTAAGAACAACACGCTTGCGGTCGACATCGCTAGAAGTTGACACTGACAGAACGACACCACACCGACAGCAGCACAGCTCACACTGACACAAAATGGCGTCTGCACTGTGGCGGTCTGTTGCACTCACGATCCTGTCGTCCACTAGCCGAACTTCGACGACCTTGACTGCGTACGCGTAGTTTAAACCGTCCGTAGCCAAGTAAACCTTTTTGGATAACCGACGTTTCGGATAACCGGCTTTCGGATAATCGACGCTCCACTATATATACAAGTCAGTCATTCCTACATCAATGGTCACATTCAGCAGACGGATCGGGAACCGTTCCCGCTCCAACTGTTCATTTGACAACAGTTGAGTATTGGCTGACAGCACTGTTCTCGTTTATGTGATCACCTTCCATTTGGTTTTGCCGATTCTTACAAAGTAGCGCTGGAAATTGTCAAACCGAAAAACCTTTCCATGGTGCAGTGCTTATTAAGAATTGTGCAATCACAATGGCAAAACAATTCAAAGAAACAAAAATTGCCGATAAATTCGAAACAGTCTTTAGTGTCGCATAAAAGAATTGCAAGACGTGTAGACCACATAAATCAATATGTATCCAAAAAAATTCCACGGTACAATTGAAAGCTATAAATATTTTTCACTCTGCCCGGACGGAAGCATTGACCTATCCGACGTTAGCCAACTTGTAACTTTTAGTTTGAACTATTCAAGAGGACTTCAGTGTAGCAGAGGAGATGCTTGATGTTATTCCTTTCCATGATACAACAAAAAAGGGTACGGATATTTTTGAACCTGTGAATAAGGTGGTATCAGACTATGGAGGATTCGATTAATGTTCCTGTATTGACACTGGTGGAGCCAGAGCTATGATGGGAACTGAATCAGGATTTGCAGGACTCTTAAAACACAACAATACCAACTGTCCTATGATACACTGCATTTGTTCACCAAGAGGCTACTGTGTGGAAAGCCCGTCAAATGAAAGTCATAAAATTAATAATGTTATAAGAAGTAAAGTCTGCACTTGAAAAACATGATTTTTTCCAAGCTGTAAAGAACACTTTGAAGGAATGAAGGATTTTAAGAAAGTTTTATAATTAACTTTGTTGAGAACGTAAGCAGAGTAGATCTTCAACTGGAATTGTGTGATTTGTAGTCAGAGTCTTCTTGCCAGGACAGAACCGAAATAGGATTCGAGTTTCTCTTAAGTGATTCACAGGAGAACGTTATTTCAACTTGCGAAACATAGGCCTTATAATGGGCTAAATACTGGAAAGCAGCGTTTCCAATATGAAATTTATAAAGTTAAAATTTTTCTTGTCTGAAAAAGCTGCATACGAAGTATTTTATTATGCGGCCCTCAACCGCAATTTTATTTACATCTGTCATGTCGGGTTATTTGAATTGGGGCAGCTGCGTCTTAAATAATATGAAGGGAAGAGTGGCGTTATGTATTGAAAGTGAAGGAGCTTACTTTGAACATTTATTATAGTCGTATTTTATATTTTATTATTATAATAATGTTTATTTGTAGTTACTTGTCAAAATAAAGTAAAATGTCATGGTTTATTAGACTCATTTACAATATAATCAGCATGAATTAAAAAGAAATTATCACCTTTTTGAGCGTAAACGATTTTGATCATATTTGATATATTTTTGTATAGAATAATTTTGCATGGTGAATTATAAAGGATTTATATTATTATATTATTATTATTATAAAGGAAGTTTTTTTTTTGTGTGGCTTAAATATTATTGGGAGAAAAAAGTCTTTTTTTCATTTTATTTTCTAACATCGTAAAGGTACGTACTAACTGGTGAATAATTATATAGCTATCAAGATTGTTCTCTAAGTTGCTCCTATCTTTATTTTAGAATGCCATTGTACCAGAGAACAATTTCTTACAGACCTGAAAAATGTTATAAAATGTAATGAGGAAAAGTGTGATGATGTTACTTACTTTTGCAAGATGCTTGGTAGTCTACTGTTGACATTGGAAAAACCTGATCAACTTATTGCTGAAATTAGTATTCTTGAAAACATAGCCCATTTTAAATATAATATATAATTATTAATTTTAACATGTAACTTTATTATTATTTGTACATATAAATTTATTTATTGATGTATTTAGGAAATAATTATGAGAATAAAGAAAATATATTACTTTATTTACATCTTCTAATGGTTACATATTCTTTTATTAGTAAAACCGGAATGATTCCTCAAATAACAATATTATTGTAGGCGGTGTCAGCACCAGTGAAGATCGAATGCAAGTAGTCTTTGAGGAATTGCAAGATTTACGTGGAGTATGGTCCGAACTCTCCAGAATATGGTCTCAAATTGATGAAACTAGAGAAAAACCATGGTTATCAGTGCAGCCAAGGAAATTACGTCAACAACTAGATGCTATGTCAGCTCAATTGAAAGAACTTCCAGCTCGTTTACGTCAATATGCATCATATGAGTACGTCAAGAAGACTTTGCAAAACTACACTAAAGTCAACATGATCATCGTTGAATTAAAATCAGATGCGTTGAAGGAACGTCATTGGAAACAATTAATGAAACAATTGCGTGTAAATTGGGTTTTATCTGATTTAACGCTGGGACAAGTATGGGACGTTAACTTGCAGAAAAATGAAGCTATCGTAAAAGACATAATATTGATTGCACAAGGTGAAATGGCTCTGGAAGAATTCTTGAAGCAAGTTAGAGAGTCATGGCAAACATATGAATTGGATCTCATTAATTATCAAAGCAAGTGCAAACTAATTAGAGGATGGGATGATTTGTTCAATAAAGTAAAGGAACATATCAATTCTGTCGCAGCAATGAAGCTGTCGCCATACTATAAGGTATTTGAGGAAGAAGCTCTAACTTGGGAAGAGAAACTGAATCGTATCAATGCTTTGTTTGATGTGTGGATCGACGTACAAAGAAGATGGGTTTATTTGGAAGGTATATTTTCTGGAAGTGCAGATATCAAAACCTTACTGCCTGTTGAAACATCTAAATTTCACAGCATTAGGTAATACTTTTGTATTTGGTATGCATATGAAAAAAAAAAACTGAATTTCAAATTATTTTAAGTTCTGAGTTTCTGGGTCTTATGAAGAAAGTAAGCAAATCTCCAATGGTAATGGATGTTCTTAATATACCAGGTGTACAAAGATCTTTGGAACGTCTGGCGGATCTGCTTGGCAAGATTCAAAAGGCTTTGGGTGAATACTTAGAAAGAGAGCGTACATCTTTCCCACGATTCTACTTTGTTGGTGACGAAGATTTATTGGAGATTATTGGAAACAGCAAAAATGTTGCTCGCTTACAAAAACACTTTAAGAAAATGTTTGCTGGTGTGGCATCTATTTTGCTTAATGAAGATAACACTGTTATCACTGGAATTGCTTCAAGAGAAGGCGAAGAGGTTTGTTGAACAAGGTATTGTGTACATACTTTACTATTTAATTATTAAATTATTTAAGGTCAATTTTGGCAATCGAGTGTCTACTGTAGAACATCCAAAAATTAACGAGTGGTTAACGTTGGTAGAGAAAGAAATGCGAGTGACTCTTGCCTCGAATTTGGCACAAGCCGTTCAAGATATAAAACAATTTAAGGATAATATCGAGAATAAAATGTTTATGGAATGGGTCGATAAATATCAGGCGCAGATTGTAGTCCTTGCTATACAAATTATATGGAGTGAAGATGTCGAAGCCGCTTTGGTTAAGATGAACAATGAACCGCAGAAAGGGCCATTGGAGACTGTTTTGCAACAAGTGGAGAACACATTAAATGTATTGGCAGATTCAGTATTGCAAGAACAGCCGCAGTTACGTAGAAAGAAACTGGAGCATTTGGTAAGAGCATTATTATATTTTCTAAATTTATATTTAATGGTTCTAACTATTTTATTTTAAACAGATCAATGAATTTGTACATAAACGTACAGTTACTCGCCGATTAATTGCTAATGGTGTGTGCAGTAACAAATCTTTTGAATGGCTGTGTGAAATGCGATTCTATTTCGATCCTAGACAAAGCGAAGTCCTCAAGCAGTTAACTATTCATATGGCCAATGCTCACTTCTATTATGGATTTGAGTACCTTGGTGTTCAAGATCGTCTTGTACAAACACCTCTTACAGATAGATGTTATCTTACTATGACACAGGCCCTAGAAGCCAGACTTGGCGGATCACCATTTGGTATGGTTTATAAAAATATTATTTCGCGAAAGTTTTATCTTAAAGGCATAGTAAACTAAAAAAAATCAATTTTTGAAAATATAACGCAATCCCTTCTTCTGGTTTCAAGGAAATAAAAAACGTAAATATCGCGTTTCTTGAGTTATTAATTCCAGAGTTACGATAGGATTTATAGTTTCGCGTGACGTCATCGATGATACGACTGCCCGAGAGAACACGGCTGTTCAGACCGTGGCGAGACAAGAGTGCGTAGTAAAATTTAAATACCACTGCACATAGTATTTTTAGTTAGTGTTTAGTTTTTACTTCGTTATCACTTATCAGTGCAGACAAAATAGCCTAAGGGATTATGAATGGCGTGAGCCCGTATTTATATGAACCCCGTTATTCACAATTAAATCTAAAGAAAAAAGATTCTAGTGAAGATCCTCCAGAAGAACGTGAAAAATTTACAGGTCGTATTACAAACATTCTGTGGTGCAAATGTGGTTTTTGCAAACAAATGGCAAGTGATTTTGAATGTATTTGCTGCAACGAATGTACGCAAATTTCCAATATAATGGGTGGTGTGGAGTGTATAATATTACATCCGTCGTTTGAAAGTGTTGTTTTGAATCAAGATACACTCAGAGCTACTAGGTATCAAATGATGCTAAGGGCAACTAATAAACATGAAAGAACAAAATTATTAACTGAAAGTAATCGTTTATGGAGACATATCGCTTATAAACAATTTGTTTATTGGATAAATGGATGGCAACCACTTGGTCGCAAAAACAGGAAAATTATACCAGCATGTGTTGTGAATAAAGTGAGAAAGCAATATCCAGAAATAAATGAGGCATATACAGGTTTCATACCGGTGGAAGAAGATGATCCAAACTATTTCGATTGACAATATGTGTACTACTAAAACAGGCATATAGGCTCAATTACATATGAAAACAATATAATTATGTATGGACATACATTCATTAAAAAATAATTCGTGCCATAATAATATATCTACCCTATATTATTCTTAGATCTACATGTAAAAAGAGTTATAAAATAAAAATATAATGGCTAATGCAAACATCGATGAACTACTTATTTATATTATTTCAGATCTAAATCTGGAAAAATGAAGGCGTTTTGTTTCTTCTAAACTTGGTTGGGACACTGTGGCTATGTTTTTTGGAATTTCTCCGGCATATTCATCTTCTATTTTTGTAGTTACAACAAATTCTTCTTCTACAAATTGATTTATAGAAGTTAATAGGTCTTTGCGCCACTGGTTGGATTTTGCGTCGTAAATAGAAACATACACCCACTTTTTCAAAGATTTAGAAAATCTCTGTCCCTCGCGTACTACCGTTCTTCCAATATTGGAATTGTGGTCCAAAACTGCAAGCATACCACGAACAATCATCCCTTCATACGAAAAATGCAAGCGTTTAGGTAAATATTTGAGTCTTTCATTGTGGTAGGACTCTAGAGCTCCCGTGTGACAATAGTGATTTATGTGTTCTATATCTTTCAAGAAATCTTTTTTTTCAATAATTCCTTTTAATGCTTTAAAATCGCCGGAATGTGGTGACAACCATACTGTATCATCATTATCCCGTTCCCCAATTGGTTCATGTTCACACGCAGAAAATATTTCACTCTCCCATGAATGTATGTTGCAAATATGCTTCAAGACTGATTTAAATTTCTCAATGAGTAACTCTTTATCACCATTGCACGTTTGAGCTGCCTACCATAAATGATTTGTAATACTTGCTCTCCAGACAGAAAGAAGTGGGGCCTTTTTTTCGTTTGCTTTGATTGCTTTTGTAAGACTTTTAGCCATATGCCACACATCAAATTCATGAGTTACATGTGGATATTGCGTTCGCAATAATAATCTTATTCCTCGGTGTCTATCAGAAAGAAAAAGAGTGGGCCGTATATTCGCCTTTTCCAGTTTACAGAGCATTTTATCGCACGCCGCTTTTTCCAAATCACCTACAACCATCCCTTTTTGAACAACTATTATATCAATAATTTTTTCGGTCTGCAAATCCATCACTGAATATGTCAAATATTTAGCACAAAAGCCAGGAGAATCGTACTGCCCGTCTCCACTTATTCTGATTTCGTCTCTAGATTGTATAGAACGTATAATCTTATTTTTCTCATTATGAAATGTCTCTCTAATTACAGGTGTCACAAATCGTTTAACTATTTTATAAAATGTAGTTTTACTGAATATTTTTAAATTTAATGTTTCTGCCAAATTGACAAAATTGGTAAAAGACAATCCAGTTGTAAATATTGCAGCAGCTAATTTTATATTTCCCATCGAGAATTTCTTTGATGTTCTTTGAGACCGCCACTCGTAGATATGATCACTTGTACAGGTGGTTCTAATTAGCAGCATAGAGCCTTTTGTGACATACGATGTGCTTACCACTGATTTCCCACACACATGACACATTTTGAAAAGGATTGCCAACTTTTCACCGGCGACAAAAAACATAATATCCGAGAACTCCGTGCTTTCCAAATTTCGATCAACTTCGGTTGGATGTGTTTCCTCATTTGCAATTTGAACCAATTCATCATTGGCTGAACCACTGTCATTAGAGTCGTTATCACTAAAGTCACTGTCACTGTAGTCTGACAGATGAAATGACGTATCCAAATCTTCTTTAGAATGTGGTATATATTTGGATAACTTTTCTGTGCCCATTTCACATTGTACACCGCAACTAATGTGATGGTCACCTTCCATTATTGCACTAATACTTGAAGGAGCAGGAGGATTTTTTTCTCTATACATAGTTGAACATTGCGGTTCTGAATCTGAAGTGGAAGAATAAACTGTCTTGAAAAATGATTTTGAAGTACTCGGCAGTGGTTTCTGTAATGCTAACATTTCTTCTACTTCTTTTCTACGAACGTAGGTGGTTTTTTTTCTTTTGCAAGGTATACCCTCATCAGAATTTTTGCCTGTTAACATTAAAGTTGGAACGGCCGTCTTTTTCAAATATCGGAGGAATTTCTGGTCAGGCATTAAACTTTGTTTTAACTGAGCGGCAACATCAAAATTTTCCGTTGTAAAATGCTTCGAGCACACTCGACTGTATTTTGAGGGGGTGAATTTTTCCCGACGTATTTTGTCCAACCATTTTTTATAACGATATGGCGATTTTTCACGTGATGGGAACCGATAGAAACTAATATCTGCATCTTTTTTGTTGGAATTGCTTTTGCAACCAACAACGCAACAATACACCATTTTTATTGGTTTCTTAAACCTAAAATTCATACAATTAATTACAATTATGTTTCATAAACTTTCAGTATGATGTTACCAGATCGTCTAGTGAGCAATAAAAAATCAACAAATACACTGCACTGATTTGAACACGGAAAACATGCGTTTGGCTTTATGAATCTATGCAACTGCGGCGAGTGCTATATCATCGATGACGTCAGCGGCGCGCTTATTCTTCGTTCTCAGCAGTTAAATAATGAAAATTTTTGTTTTTTAAATAGGAATTCCTTATAATCGCATAGTTCGACGATTAATAAGCAAAAAAACAAAACATCGATTTTTAGTTTACTATGCCTTTAAAAATACACCAAATTAAAAATACTAAATTGAATTGTTGTTTTAGGTCCGGCCGGTACTGGTAAAACAGAATCTGTAAAAGCTCTTGGAAATCAGTTAGGACGCTTTGTATTGGTCTTTAATTGTGACGAAACATTTGATTTCCAAGCGATGGGTCGCATTTTTGTCGGACTTTGTCAAGTGGGTGCTTGGGGTTGCTTCGATGAATTCAATCGATTAGAAGAAAGAATGTTATCTGCAGTTTCACAGCAAGTTCAGACTATTCAAGAAGCGCTAAAGTCTCAACAAGAATCCAACTCTGAAATAACATCAAGCAGAAGTATGTAAATTTTTAAAATGTGTATTTTTTAGGCTATAACAAATTATATTTAAGGTATCACCGTTGAGTTGGTAGGAAAGCAAGTTAGAGTGTCGACAGATATGGCGATATTTATTACAATGAATCCTGGATATGCCGGACGATCTAACTTACCTGATAATTTAAAGAAATTATTCAGATCGCTGGCTATGACGACACCAGATAGACAACTTATAGCTGAGGTTATGTTGTTTTCTCAAGGTTTCAGAACTGCTGAGAAGTTGGCTTGTAAAATTGTCCCGTTTTTCAAGTAATATATTCCTAATTACGACGTTTTTAAAATTTATAAGTAACTTAATAATTTTTTAGACTGTGCGGAGAACAATTATCGAACCAATCCCATTACGATTTTGGCTTGCGTGCTTTAAAATCAGTCTTAGTATCAGCGGGCAATGTTAAAAGAGATCGCATTCAAAGAATAAAAGAGAATAAGAAACAGCGTGGCGAAGTTAATATTGATGAAGCAAGTATTGCGGAATGCCTTCCAGAACAAGAGATTTTAATTCAATCAGTTTGTGAAACAATGGTGCCTAAATTGGTTGCTGAAGATATTCCACTTCTGTTCAGTCTACTGAGTGATGTGTTCCCGAACGTACAATATACTAGAGCTGAAATGAAAGGTATTATATACTTATTTGATGTTTTAAAGTTATACTTTAACGTAATTTCTATTTAGGTCTCAAAGATGAAATTAGAAAAGTTTGCGAAGAAGAATTTTTCGTATGCGGTGAAGGTGATGAGCAGGGAGCATCTTGGATGGAAAAGGTACGTTTTTATCTGAAACTAAACAATTTTCTTAAGTAGTGGTACTTTGAATTGAAATATATTTTTCATGACTAGCCTAAGAAATTAGTAGGAGAAAATTGGATAGAAAAGGTAAATTTTTCCGTTGGTGTGATTTCACACATTAGTTGGGTACAAACTTGAGTTTTTTGTTTTTTGTAAAATTTGTTGCTGTTTTTAGAATTTACACATTCTGTATGGGTACTTTATAAAACACATATGCAGGGTAATTTTATATTAACCGAATCAATTTCTGTACATGGTATGATCAAAAATACTGTGAACTGTGAATATTGCATTAAATGAATAGTATATTACATACCGAGGTGGAAAGTGTTTCATTACTGTCGAGAGGTAGTTAACCGAGACGCGAAGCGTCGAGGTTAACTTTATCTCGAGACAGGAATGAAACTTTTCACCGAGGTTTGTATACTATTTTATTTACAACCATAATTATATTTATTTGTGATAAAAATTCCGGTAAAAGTTTTGACATATTGAGTTGTCAGATTCGTGATGATCTAGCGTAAACGTCAAATAAACATACGCCACTTTTTTTCGGTGAATAGATTATAAAAGAAATGTTGAGTAGTAAAGCCTTCAAGGTCTGCACTCCACTTGAACTGAGGGAAACTGTCCTCCCGTAGCAATCCAGATATCTTGGCTCGAATGGAGAAGGACAAGAAATCACTATTTCATCATATCAGCAATAGCAGGGCGGCCTATCTACATGTATTCAAGCTTCCAATAATTCTAATGTAACAATTAATTTTATTTACAACCATACAATTAATAATTATTTGTGATAAAAATTCCGATAAGGTTTTGACATATCGAGTTGACGGTTTTAAATTGTGATTGACATTGAGGTTAAGAAACGAGGGCAGTAATAGAGGGCGGGAAGTAAATGTGGGCAGTAATAAGAGGGCGGGAAGTAAACGTGAACAAAGTCACACTTCCCAACTTTTAAAAAGTCAGAAATGCCAACATTACGCGTATGGTTGTAAATAAAAATTATTACAGTAATGTAGGTATATTCATTATGCAATCATTTTTAACACTTTCAATAGTCGACGCCTTTAATTACACTATCGTGACTGCTTTCAGTCTTGAAGGATATCAAAACATTTCTTTTCATTTAATTGTATGTTCAGGGAAGATTTGTGAAATAAGGTTAATGGTTTTATTTGATACAAATTGTGCCAAATAGAATATCACGGAGCATGGTTATCATGAAACCTTTTCCTATTTCTCTGCAGAATTCGGAAAACACAAGTAACATCTTCTTGATATTAATGAACGCACTTTCTTCCAATGTGAGAAAAGGATTTCAACTAAGAGTTTAAGATTTTGGTTTCACTATCATGCTCATATACAAATGGATCATCAGCTACCGAAATAATCGGGTACCCAATTGTCTTTAAGCACGAAAGTGCGGCGATTGTTGATACAAAAGGTGTGAGATGAATTCTGATTGTCACATTGCATATGTTTTGTGGTATATCTTTACTAGTTTTATTTAGATTAATTTTAAATGGAAGTAAAATAAGGGGCTTGACGCGTTTCACAATTCTATATGAAAACATTAGGTTCATAACATTTCTTTTGACGTTATGATTTGATTTACAAATCAAAACGTCTAACGTACCAGTGGGTCGTTACTTTTAGTTAACCATCTGATCCTGAGTTTCCAGAGTATTATCCTATATACAGGGTGGCTGACAAAAAACGCCCCAAGCCGTAGCTCCGTTATTTCCTATCCGATTTTAAAAAACAAAATATCAAATAAAATGGTTAAGTAAATACTATCAATTGGCGTAATCGAAATATTATTAGGAACAAAAAGTTTGAACATGCGATAGTCAATTTTTTTTTTTTAAATGGCAACGTATATTTTTAATTAATGTTTCGGATAAAGAATGCTTTCCTGATTTTGATGATGTATAACACGTCAATTTTCAACATAAGTTTCAAGTGTGCCGTGGTTAATATCATTTTATTGGAATGGAGATTTTAAAAAAATACAAATAAATACGAAACTTATCTACAAATATTGTTCAAATTGTCTGCCGCCTTGTTGAAGACATAGTTGACACCTTCTAATTACTCCATTAGTGGCGTTGAGTATAAAATTAGGAGGTATTTCGCGGCAAGAATTCAGAATTCTTTGCCGTAAAATGTCTATATTTTCCGGACTAGTAAAATAAACCTGATCTTGAAGATAGCCCCATAACCAAAAATCTAGCGGCGTAAGGTCGGGCGAACGAGCGGGCCATTGAATTGGTCCATTGGTCCCTATCCACCTCTCAGCAAATGTCGCATTTAACCATTCAACATTTATTAAGGCATTATGAGGAGGGGCGCCATCTTGCTGAAAGTACATTCTGTTTAGCTCGGCAATTGGCAAATCATCTAAAAAGTTTGTAATGTTTTCACGCAATAGTTGATGGTATTTTGCTTGATTTAAGATGCCATCTATGAAAAATGGGCCAATTAATCGATCACCCCAAAGACCGCACCATACATTTAAACTGAATCTTTGCTGAAAATTATTCTCAATTATACCTAATTCTTGGGTTTTCTTGGCTCCAACATCGATTGTTCTTTCTGATAAAAATGCCATTATTACTGAAACTGCATTCGTCCGACCAAATAATTTTTCGATAAAAATTACGATCTCGTTGTGTAACATTTAAGAAAAAGTTGCAAAATTGCATTCTTCGACCATGATCATCTTCCAATAGTACTTTTTGAGAGATGTATGGTATGAACTTGTGCTTTTTGAGTATCGCTTGTGTTGTTTGGTGCGATACGCCGACCTCATTTGCAATTCTCCGAGTAGAAGTCCATGGACTTTCTTCCACGCATAAAAGAACATCCAATTCTGTATTTTCCTTAAACTGTCGACTCTTACTTTTTGGTATTTTGAAGGCTCCATATTTTCTTAAATTCTGTTCTATTCTTCCGAATTTACGACGGTCTGGAACCTCTCTTGTCGGATAACGATAACTGTAGAGTCTCACAGCTTCAGCACTATTTCGATTACATTCAAAGTATACTTGCAACATGTCGGTCAGTTGATTGCTATCCATGTTAATGATGAATTAAACTCACAGAAAGAATCAGAACGTTGAACTAATGTCACACCGATACACAAATGTCACAATAACAGTATTTATTAACATTTACATTCTAATTGACAGTATTTATTACTTGATGCATTTGATTGCTATTCACGGCACACTTGAAACTTATGTTGAAAAATTGACGTGTTATACATCATCAAAATCAGGAAAACATTCTTTATCCGAAACATTAATTAAAAATATACATTGCCATTTAAAAAAAAAAATTGACTAACGCATGTTCAAACTTTTTGTTCCTAATAATATTTTGATTACGCCAATTGATAGTATTTACTTAACCATTTTATTTTATATTTCGTTTTTTAAAATCGGATAGTAAATAACGGAGCTACGGCTTGGGGCGTTTTTTGTCAGCCAGCCTGTATATGAGGTACAAAACTAAAAAGCCAAAGAATATATGGAACAAGCTGTCTAATTCTATTTAAATTATTTAAACAGTGTACATTTTTAGAACCTCGGAATATTTTGTAAGGCATCTGGATCGCTCCTTGCTTTCAACTGATCCACAACCAGTATACAATTTTTGGAACCGTTTGTAAACACTCAAATATCACAGCAGCATTACCATACACTAATTGTGTAATATTTCATGTGTTTGTAATTTTTCTGCAGTTGGAACACAATTTCACATTAATGCGTTATTCATGACATTTCGAATGCACTTGAAAGTCACCTTATCGTAACAGACGTTTACATCCGACTGACTGCACCAAATATATTCAATGTTGTCACAAACTTTTGTGCACAGAAGCTTTGTATAAAAATTTCTTGCTCTGCTACTGGACATTGTTAACAATATTCACTCAGCGTATTTTTTGATCATACGTATGTATATTTTAAGCTTTCATTTTGCAGCTGCTAATACTGAAAATACAATTTTAAATATATCGAATACTATATTGCTGTTATCTGTTTAAAAAAGGATATATCTTCTTTTAATAGAAAAATATTTGAGATTTGCATTAATAGTTTTTATAGCTTGAAAGCTATACTACAATAATTCTGAGCTACAATATTAATGGACTACTCCGTTATATGAACAGAGGGGTAAAAACGCGAATCCTTAAAGTATATTTTACACGATTTTCGAATCATTCCAGTTTCATTCATTTTTTAAACTACGATTTTTCATAGAAATTCTAGTTTTAAAATATGAGAATAACGTCATTCATTGCGTTTCTTTTTGTAATTTTAAATTAATATTGTTCAAGTTTACTTTCAAGTAAAATTTTTAAAGAATCGGAAAATTACATTGCAAATTATAATTATCAGTTAGCTGCTAAAACAGATGTTAGACAAATTTGAGAAACAGGAAATGCTAAATGTCTACATTTCATGGAAGTTCTTATTATAGAAATAGTCCAATAAAAGGAAATGAGAAATATTTTATGTGAAAATACTAGTTGCTGAGTTTGATACTTAGCAGGTATAGAAAATTTATGAGATGGCTTTGGTGGCGATAGGACATTCCATCGCCGCCGATTTATTACCAGCGCCCATTTCATCGTCGCCGTTTCATTGCCAGGCCTATCTTATCTAATCGTTATTTCGTCGCCGTTTAGTAACAGCACTACCCTATATCACTAATTTAACTAAGAAAATGTACGTATTAAACCTTTTGTCAACACAAAAAAAAATCAGTTAAACATTTTTAATAAAGCATTACCTTTGAAAATCACACAGTACAACAAATTACAACAAATTAGAGAGTATAATATAAAAAATTGTTTTTGCCAGTTTTAAATACACTCCTTGAGTACTCAAAACTGATAATTATGTGCCAACCCTCGCAAATATTCTACTTTGTCTCTGTTATTGTACTCGGAAACAATGTTTCTGATTCGTTCATCAACCTGACGGTATTTTTTCAATTTTATTTCCAGCAAGAAGTTGTTCATAATAAGCGTCTCGACTTTTTTGCACCTTTCGCAGCCCATCTATTAATTTCCATATACTTGGGTGATGGACACCTAACTCGGTTTCGCCTGCTCGAACCATTTTTTATGAGCGGGTAGATTATCTGCGGTAGGGGACAATATCATCCATTGATAATCGACAGTTGACAGTTGAAACTATTGGTAACCTAATGACAAAACGCGGAAAATTTAGAACTGAAAAATATGATGACAAATAATAATAAATACAACACAGATTTTAAAGTTTCAAAATTTTAATTATAGCAAATAGAAGTATTTTAAAATTATTGTATTAAAAGTATGTTTATATTCTAAACAATGGTTGGAAAATTTAGAATCAGCTTTTTTATCTCTGTAACTTCTATTATGATCGGACCGGGATAAAAAAGCTGATTCTACATTTGCCAACCATTGTTTAGAATATAAACATACTTTTAATACAATAATTTTAAAATACTTCATATCCAAGATAAAAGTAAAAAACTTGATCTCCAAGAATCATTGGAAATTTCTAGAATTACAAAATTAGGGTTAGCGTTAAATGATCAAACCAACCTATGTCACTCTCTACTTTTGTCCTTAAATTTGTAATGTTTGTCTAGTATATAATGTCTCGCACTAATGTAAATTCGTCATTATTCATCCACCTGATGAAGCCGCTGTGCGACGAAACAACGTTGTAGTGGTTTACTATAATTAAAATTTTGAAACTTTAAAATCAGTGTGTTTTTTATTATTATTATTTGTCATGGAGTTTCAACAAGTGTGTCCCTCTTCAATTAATTTTTTAAATATGATGACCTTAAAAACAAGATGAAACTAGGATGATTCTAGGCCCACGTAACATATAGAATATTTATTACTTTTATTATAGTAGAATTACCGAACAGATGCAGTAGCAACAGCGCACGAGAAATGCGTCACTTGAACGTCATACGTAAAATAACGCTTACTATTGGTTCGTTTGTGGCCGTCCTTGCAAACGAACCAATAGTAAGCGTTATTTTACGTATGACGTTCAAGTGACGTATTTCTCGTGCATTGTTGCTACTGCATCTGTTCGGTAATTTTACTATAGGCATGGTGCTTTCAACTTTACCCTGTATTATTGGATAATGAGAACTACAGATAAAAGCATATTCAGGAAATTCGGCAGTATTGTTTAAACGCGATCTTACCAATACATGGAATTTTTAATATAGTGATATAATCTCTTCAAATTGATTCAGTTATTATATTATATAATTTAATTATTGAATTATAAATGAACATATTATTAGTATAATATGAAAATATGCAAGTAATTCAAACTGTTTTCACTGTAGTGTTTGAGGTGCTATTTGTCATGCTGTAAATATAAACGCCTTGCACGATTTTTCGCTTTTAGGATATTATGCCTATGTCAAATCTATTTTTGCGCAATAAAATTGCTTTTTTAAAGTCTTTATATTCAGGGATTGTTAATTTTTGAATAATTTTAGGTTCTCCAATTATACCAAATATCAAATTTGAATCATGGATTAATGATGGTGGGGCCTAGTGGATCAGGAAAAAGTACAGCCTGGAGAGTGTTGCTGAGAGCTCTTGAAAGATTTGAAGGCACTGAAGGTGTTGCTCATGTTATCGATCCAAAAGCTATTAGCAAAGAAGCATTGTATGGTGTCCTCGATCCAAATACAAGAGAATGGACCGATGGTCTTTTCACCCATATATTGAGGTATTTTGTTTTACTATTTTTACCTGATATACTGTGATTAAATAGTATATTATGCAATGAGCATTTAATGATGGCTATTAAGACACGAGTAAGAAAATTGCGATACGAGCCGAAGGCGAGTATTGTAATGAATACGAGTGTTTTAATAACCATTAAATGCGAGTTGCATACACTATTTTTTCTACGACCCCATAATAAAACATTATTTTTTGAACATTCTATTTCATAAATTGAGCGTGAAATTTTCCGTACGTATTTGCGAATTTAGCTGGTAATAAATTGTTCGTGGCTACTAAGGCTTGTTCCATAATTTCTGCTGGAGTCAAATTTTACATTTCACTGTCATATCCCTCATTTTTACCGTTTATATTTTCAAAAAAGCACAACTTTTTACTACTTACTAGTAAATTGCAGAGAACTGTCACATTTAATTAATTTTTATATGTCAGATATGAAGTGGCCATATTGAATATTGAGGAATATTGGAATGTCACATTCCTATTGGATATAAACTTGTATCTTAATGAAAATCTGTAATTTAATGGACATCATTTAAGTACAGGTTCACCATATCTAATAATACAATTAAAGTATAGGAGTAGAAAAATATATATTAGTTTGCTTCTTCGTAGTATTTATTATGTTCATCATGTTTCTTTCATTTTAGGAAAATTATTGATAATGTTCGTGGTGAAATCAACAAGAGACAATGGATAATATTTGATGGTGATGTTGATCCAGAATGGGTTGAAAATTTGAATTCCGTTCTTGATGACAATAAGCTTCTGACATTACCCAACGGTGAAAGATTGTCTCTGCCACCAAATGTCCGCGTCATGTTTGAGGTAAATCTTTTCTTTAAAGGCCGTTTGACACTTACGTAAATTTCATACAAAATTAGGAATTAAATTTACATCATAATTTACATGTAAATTTAACACAGTATCATACAGAAACTTTTGATAACAAATTTAATTACAAATTTACATGTGAATTCACTAGAAATGCCTGTTTGCCACACATCAACTTTTTGCATAAAATTTGCTAACAAATTTATAATTAAACATGCGCACTAGATACTAAATATTATGATTTGAGGCACAAGGTTATGGTTATGTTGGTTTGTTTGCTTTTTAAATCAATATTGGACACTATTGGATTTGTTATGGACGCAGTAGACGACAGTTTATTACTTCTAACTACTACTATAATAATCGCAACAACCGTAGTTGTAACGGCCCGTGGTAAAAAACGTAAAAAAGTCATGAGCTCGATCGTGGTTAAATCGAAAAAGAAAAGGCATCTTAAGTCTGATAAATTACCAGTTGAAAATAGAAGATTCGAATGCATACAAAAATTTTCTTAGACTTACAAGTGTACAATTTAACGATTTACTTAATTTAATTGAAAAAAATATTTTATATTACAAAACAAAAAACCTTTATGAGGGAAATAAATAAAGTGCGTGGGATCGTGCATGTCAATTTTTATCGTCTTTGGTTTTCACCGCATATAAACAAGGATGCTTTTGATATTCATTAATTAATGCTCGTACTTGATCGTTTGACCAATATGTCTTTTTTATATACTGTTGATCAAGAATCAAAATACCGACAATAAGTACAATAATCAGCAATAACTAACTTCTACCAAACGTGATATCGCAGTGTATTGCAGTGATATTCAATTTACCTGCCCATATCGATGCGCGCGCAGATTTACTAGAAACACCCACCCAGAAAATAGAACATGTTCTAAATAATTTACATGTGAATTAACAACCAAATCTACAAGCTAAAATTTATGTATGCCACGATATGAATTTATTACAAAATTTGCGTGTGAATTAAGTTGTGAATTTTATTTAAAATTTACGTAAGTGTCAAACGGCCTTAATGTAATATTTGTGCATATGACACTATAACTGTGATCAATGACTTATACAGTGAGGACGCGCGGGTTGGAATAAATTCATTTAAAATTTTTGGTTTTGTTTTATGGAAAAGCGCTCGGATAGGTCGATTTTTATTTTTAGCTGCGGCTTCTTTTTATGGTAAATTGATATACAAAGGCTGATCCAAAAATAAGTTATGACCATCAATTTTTTTTCAAATGGAAACATATGTTTTTTATTTAATTTGTTAATTCTACATCGAATTCTAAGTATGTTTCATGTACCATGTCCTATACCCAAACTCAACAGTTGAACATATCAATAACTGCATGTCCAATTGTAAATTTATCGATAACTGTATGTATAGAGCATGCTTTAGAAAAATATACATCCCATCTGCTTAGCACTTGCTCCATTATTCCATGATTATTCTCATTTATTATTCTCTATATGTAAGTAAATTAATTTCTTTTGATTTATAATCAACATATTACCAATTTCTTGAATATAATAGAAAAAGCCATAGAAACTAGATTTCTATTGCTAAATGTTTAAATTATAAAATACTAAACTATATGAAAGGTTTTTAATTGTATTTGGTAATTGTCAATTTTCAGGTACAAGATTTGAAGTATGCTACACTAGCTACTGTGTCACGTTGTGGTATGGTTTGGTTCTCTGAAGATGTTCTTTCAACTGAAATGATCTTTGAGAATTTCTTGCTTAGATTAAGATACATTCCTTTGGATGAAGGTGATGAGGAAGGATTTGGAAAGAAACCCACTGACAAGGATGATATGCTGTCACCAAATTTCCAGGTATTTTTAAATTTATTTTCAACCTCAAAAATTGAGAAGCATTTCAATATAAGGAATTTGCATATGGTTGAATCACTTTGCCAACAGACATGCGCCCATAAATTAATTAAAATGGCGCACAATTTTGTCTGTCAAGTAATATAACCTACAAAATCAAATCAGGACTGTCATAAATAATAATATTCATACATGTTTTCACATTTGTCAAAACACCTTTTGGCGTTTCGTTTAATTGTCATCTAAACAATATAAATTTGCCAACAATGATTGGCTGCCTACTCAACAGAATAGCCAAAAGTATTAAATAAACTATAGGCATAGAAAAGTAATATTTAATAATCATATTTATAACATTCAGTTTGTAACTGGCTTTCATATTATAGTATTTTACTAATGGAAACTAGATATCCTGAAATATTTATTAATTAGTTTAGTTTTATTGTTCTGATAGATGGAAATTTGTAGTGGCATTGAATCGATGTCTTTAGTTCGTACTTTGGTCATGTCAGCTGCCAAAACGAATCAACTATGGTTTCTTAATTGTGGTTCACCCGAAATTATGTAGAATATAGTTGAATCATTTTGGTAACCGACTTGCACCAATAAATTAAAATGGCGTCAAATTTGAGATGTTGCAATATGTTACCTGTCAAGTAATATAACCTACAAAAGACTGTCATAAGTAATAATATACCGCATGTGTAAAATCGTATTGGGGATAGGATATATGTATACTAGGTACACCGGCAACAACGCCCAATCGTGGTACAAGGAAACAAGGTATGCTTTTGCGCATCTTTGTATGACGCGCATTCGACCTCTAGTACTACCAGTTCAATAAAGTTGTGAACTCACAGGACACTATTTCAATAAAGTCCTTTTTAATAGAAATACAATACAACACAGTAAGAAAATAAAAGCACAATTTTAATTTAACATTAATTCTTAGTAAATTATTATATTAATTTATTAAGAACGGAATTTAATGAAAATAAAAAATATACTCTAAACAATACTAAAAAATAAAATGATATTGCATAGGTTCAAAAATGCCTCCTTCAGCAGCAAGGCATTGCTTTCATTCAGCAGACACAACAGTTGCGCAACTGTTCAGTGAACATGTCCAGTAGACGAGCGCTCACTATGAACATGTTCAGGAGCGGTCGCCATTTTTGTGAGCGGAAAAATTCTATGCTCACTTGGCGAGCGTATTCTGTACGCATGCGCCATTGATTCATTCCAAGACCAACCTAATACATACTTCTGAAGAAAGTTACTAGAAAAGTAAGATACAGCAAATTAATGGTATTGTGCAGTAATAAATGTATTATAATATTGGAGTTCACTCAGTATTTTATTCGGGGTTGGAAAAATCAGCCCTTCCACTAAAAACTACATCAAATTTTAATGCAGAAAAACAATTTATTATTATTGTTTATTCAGTTTAATCTCTATAATTTTAACAAATGGCAGCAATGAAAAGTACCAGATGACAGACGATGACATAAAGGTGAGCGGTCCTGTCCAGCGAACACTCAACTGTTGTGAAGTGAACGGTTGGAGCGGGATCAGTTGCCGATCCGCCTGCTGAATGAAAGCATTGTCCGAGCCAATCATAAAAATTTTCTCGCACATTACAAATCACATCGACTGTTAGGGATTCAAAAGCCTCTATGATTAGCCTTCTCAAAATATCTAAGTTTTCTAGCCTGCCAGCTTGTGCACTGTATATTTTATTTTTAATGTATCCCCACAAAAAGAAATCATTTGGCGATAGATCAGGAGATCGCGGAGGCCAACGAATGTTTCCTAGGAAAAGTATTCATTAAAAAATGCTTTACTCTGACCGCATTATGTGCATGACAACCGTCCTGTTGGAACCAAATAATATCCCGATCTATTCCGATATTATCAATGCGGGAAGTATCTGATTTTGTAGCATATCGAGGTATTTGTTCGCATTTAATGTACCATCAATAAAAAATGGACCAAGCAAATGGTCACTCAAAATACCTGCCCAGACATTCACTTTCTGGGGATATTGGGTGTGTTTAACAAAATATCTGTGCTGATTTTCCCGAGCCCAATATCGAACAACAGAAGGATTGTGCTTTCCATTTAATGGAAATGACTATTCATCTGTGAATACAATATTTGCGATGAAATTCCCATTTTCAATTGTCTTTTCCATTACGGTTTCACAAAACTCCATTCTTCTAAAATTGTCATCGAGAAATATTTCTTGCGGTTTCGAGTATTTGAAACATTTTAATTTATTTCGCTTCCATATGTTCGCGACGGTTTTATTACTCACACCCAATTCCTCAGCGACACTTCTGGTAGATAGCGTATCCTCTACTTCGAGAGTGCTACAAATCATTATATCCCGCTCTTCTCGTTCCTCAGCTTTTAGTGGATTTACCTCTCTAGGATTACACTTTGTGCAATTATTTAAACAAAGACATTTTTCAAAGCTATTCAAAATATGTAATATGCTTTGCTCACAGGGTACGGGCTTGTTTGCAAATATTTGCGGAAAGAAATTTATGCAATCCAATGCAGAATGACCACTATAGTACCATTTAATAATTTGCAGTTTTTCTTCTGGTGTCTTGCGAGGCATTGTTACCATTGACCCCTCCTCTCACCAACACAGAACGACGCTGTTCGACACGATCTCCAGATACTATTTTAGTTGTTAAAGGGAGTCTTGGAAAATGCTTTCAGTCAGTTACTTCTGTCAATGAGTTCAGTCAGTTACTTCTGTCAATGAGTTCAGTCAGTGACTTCTGTCAGAGTTGTCAAGTGACAGTTTTTTCGATAAATGCGCGTCATCCAGAGATGCGCAAAAGCATACCTTGTTTCCCTGTACCATGACTACGGCCACGATTGGGCGTTGTTGCCGACGTGTCTAGTATACATATATCCTATCCCCAATATGATTTTACACATGCGGTATATACTTGTATAATAATATATTTGTAATAATTGCCATCAAAGCAATATAAATTTGCAACAGTGCTTGTTTACTACACCGAATAGCCAAACATTAAATACAGTATAGGTAGTAATATTTAATAGCTTTATTAATAATACTGAATTTGTAATTGACTTTCATGTAATAGTTTTACTAGCAGAAGCTATATATCTTGAAATATTAGTTAGTTAGGTTACTTTTATTGTGCCGGTCGGAGGGAATTTGTACTGAAATTGTATCATCTTTAGTTCCTACTTTGACCGTGCCGGTAGCCAAAATAATTCAACCGTTGTCAGGTTTTTGAGTCGAATGACGTTAATGAAAAGTAGAATTATTACTCAGAAGTTCTATTCACAAATGGAAATTGCAAATCATCTAATTATAGTAATTGTTTTAAGAAAAAATGAGTTAAACAAACTAGTAATATTGTATATAATTAAAATCATTAACTTATTGTTTTATCGTTTTTTTATTCTTCATATTACTATTTTCTTTTTTTTTAGGTTCAACGTGATGTAGTAAGTATCTTGCAACCATTCCTTGGTCCAGATGGTTTGGTAATTCGTTGCCTTGAATATGCTATGGAGCAAGAGCACATCATGGATTTTACCAGATTAAGAGCTCTTAGTTCACTTTTCTCAATGTTAAATCAGTGTGTTAGGTATATAATTATTTCTCCATGATAAATATTTTACTAATTATGGCACTTCTTGCACAGGAATATCATACAATACAATCATACCCATGTTGATTTCCCTCTGCCTAACGATGACATTGAACGGTATATACCAAAATGCCTTATTTACGCCTTATTGTGGAGTTTTGCTGGCGATGCCAAACTTAAAGTGAGATCTGATCTTTGTGATTTCGTTCGCTCCATTACAACTGTGCCATTACCGCCAGCAAGTAATATGCCAATAATTGATTATGAAGTTAGTCTTCAGTAAGTATGCATTATTTATTTACACATTTATACATTTTAAATGGGAACCCTCCGCCATAAAGAAATAGTTTAATAATTGTTATACAGAGAGATCGTAAATGGTTGACCCTGCCGCTTCATAGGCATGGTGTAATTGCCTCATATATCATATTCTGAATTGTATTTCGTCCGTGCGACATCTATTATTTTACGTATGAACTATTTTCAAGAAGTTTTGTTAAATTTACCCGTCTTAATATCCCAAGAAATATATTCAATAATTGAAAATATCTTTATTAAAAATAATTTAATACAAAGATCTATATTGCATATAGGTAACATTACATATTTAGAAATATTATAACATATGTTGAAAATGAGATCCTTTATTTTGTAGACACACATTTATATATCTTTTGAGAGAACTGAAAACATTTTGAATCATTTCTTCTGTTACACTGTTAATAGCATTTGTAATAGCATCTTGTAGTTCAGGTAAAGTATGTAGTGGAGTCTTAAAGACAGTGTTCTTTAAATACCCAAATAGGAAATAATCCAACCCAAACAGGAAATAATCCAGGGGAGTCAAATCTGATGATCTAGGAGGCCATATATTTCTGGTAATCAGTCGGTTATTATTGAAATATCTTTGCAGGAATTCAATTGTAGCATGTGCAATGTGAGGGGTAGCACCATCCTGCTGAAAATAGCCAAATTGTCTTCGATTGTCGTCAAGTTGTCTAACAAATGGTTCTAAAAGAAGTGTTCTATATCGTTCTGCATTTATTGTATCATGGAAGAAAATTGGCCCTATTATTCTTCTTCATGATATTACACCAAACACATATTTTAATAGGATGCATGCCAGTTTCAATAAAAATATGTGGGTTTACAGATGACCAGTGTCGATAATTTTGGGAATTGACATATCCACTTATACGAAACTAGGCCACGTCTGAGAAAAATGTGATGTCCAACAAATTATCATACGCACGATTATTATTAAACTACGTACAAAATTGTATGTGTTTCTCAAAGTCTGTTGGCCACAATTTCTGTACAATAGATACTTTATATGGATGTAAGAGTAGTTTTTTAGTGGCTTTATGGCATGTTCCATAAGATAGTCCTACATGAACATAAAATCAGAATTAATAAATTTTTTGTATATCAAACAAAGTAATATTTTACCTGTCTGCGCTGATAGTCGCCTTAATGATTTCTTAAGACTCACGTCGAGCCGTTTTTGTATATCTTCTAGCATTCCTCCTGTTAGTAAATACAGCAGTACCAGAAGAGTGTTTCTTAGATATACTGTCAGTTTCTCGAAAACGACTAATAAGACGGTTGACATATCTTGCAAAAATATCATGATGGAATTCCATTTCTGGGAATCGAGTGTGAAATTGTCTACATGAATCAGTAGAATATTTCCACTCTGCATTCGGTAACAGTTCTCCGCTACGAAAATAAGCCTCCACAATAAACTTATCTTGTTCTTCAGTAAATGGCATTGTTGATTTCAACGCAACTTTAAAATTAAGCAAAGATGATAATGATACTCGTATAAACACACAAAAAAAAATAACTTACGGTAACAACGAAATGTGCCTTTTATTGCCTTGAGAAAGACAGTTTCTAATATTCAATTAAATGCAGTAAACCAAGAGAAAAGGAAACGACAAAAAGCTTATATGACTACAAATATGTATAAATGGCAGTATATTGGATTGACAGCCACTTTAGTGAAGTTAGATACAAACTAAATATTTATACTACAACAATGATGTGGCAAACTCGTGCTAAAGTTGATATATCGATGAAGCGGCACGGTCAAGCATTTACGATATCTCTATACATTTTTTATGAAGGTATCCACCAGACAGAAAAGTTTATTCGGAAAGGTTCTTATTAAATCCTCCCTGCTAAGGTTCACAATTTTTAACATAGATTCGTGTTAATTATGCATATCATAGATGATTTTTTTTTGTACCTGGCAAGATGTGTGGTATGCATTCATCCTCACGTTGCTAGCTGGGGAATATGAATTTGCAGTTTTTTGTGAACATGTTACTTATTGATGTTCTCATTGTTAGAGAAAATATTGTCATTGTCATAGCTCAAAAAGACCTGCTTATCATATTACAAAGTCTCGTAGTTTTTTTGAACGAATTGACAACGACATGCCGTGATCATAGACATGATAGACTGTCAATAAACCGTATGCGCATTTGTATTGCCACTATCAACTAGGTGGTAGGTATTTGAAACAGACATTGTTGGATGTACCTATATTTGGGAAGTCTGTGATTGGATTTTTATCAATTATATAAAATCGCCGATTTATTAAGAAATCGAAAATATGCTCGGATTATTTACGCGAATCAGATCATTGATTATGTTATATTTGAAATATGAATCTACATGATATTTAAGATTTTCGAACGGTTATGCAAACCGATCATGAGATTTATAGGATCACATTTTCAAAAACGCCTTTTTCGTGACTGGAACAGTTTGGCTATGTTTTACTTTAATTGTTATACGGATACGATAATTTTATAATACACAACTATTTTTGCTATTTAATTACGTTGTTGACGACCTCTGTCTATCAAATATGGCTGTGATGTGACGTTAGTAATTTTTAATTTGCTCGACGGAGTTGCTCTTGAGCTGTTTATGGACAGATATTTTTGTTTCATAATAGTCCGTAAATGTCTTCTAAGTTTAGGGTTTTAAAATAAATCTTATTTAATTAACAAAGAATAACTGAAGAACCATCCCAGTTAGCTAAATACACAGTCAATATTATATTACTTATTTGAGCCAACAAAAAATTAAACGAGTCAATAAATTAGAATGAATCTCATTCTATATTCATAGCAGTACACTGCGGCTTCAATAAAAAATCTGTCACCTACATACATACATACTTTTAATAATTTGTTGCTACATATTTGCATTACACAATCACACATAACAAAATTATGCAAATGTGATCTTCATTATTCTTATGGCATAAGTAGGTGATCTTATAAGTTATTATCAAATTGGTCTCGACATCGGATACTTATTTGACAATTACATATGTTGTCACCATCAGCGGATTTTGAACTATTAAATTCAGGAGCTTTATAAAACACTTGTGCTAGTTAGCTACTAAGGTAAACTGACATACATGACCTTACTGTAAGTGTCTTAAGGTTAATGTTCGATTGCCCTTGAATATGTTAATCTGTACAGTCAAGATATCCTAACACATTGTAGTGTATCACTATACTACATGCTTTATTTTTAGTGGAGAATGGGTTCCATGGTCTAATAAAGTACCACAAATTGAAGTTGAGACACACAAGGTTGCTTCACCAGATATAGTTGTTCCAACTTTAGATACAGTACGACATGAATCATTATTATATACTTGGCTTGCTGAACATAAACCACTAGGTAAAGAAGACACCCATTTATATATATGTTTGTGGCACTGATAAATGTGTTTTTTAGTATTGTGTGGCCCACCAGGATCTGGCAAAACCATGACCCTGTTTTCAGCTCTTAGGGCATTACCTGATATGGAAGTAGTAGGATTGAATTTCTCTTCTGCAACAACACCAGAATTATTATTAAAGACATTTGATCATTATTGCGAATATAGGAAAACACCTAATGGAGTCGTTTTAGCACCCGTTCAGGTATGATTTTGTCATGAGTTGTTAGTATTATCTAATTATTGTCTTTTAGTTGGGCAAATGGCTAGTGTTATTCTGTGATGAAATTAACTTACCCGACATGGATACTTACGGAACACAACGAGTCATTATGTTTTTGCGTCAATTGGTTGAACAGAGAGGTTTCTACCGTGCCTCAGACCAAACGTGGGTTGCACTGGAACGCATACAGTTTGTTGGTGCTTGTAACCCTCCTACAGATCCAGGCAGAAAACCACTGTCTCATCGATTTTTAAGACATGTTCCAGTTATTTATGTGGATTATCCCGGTGAAATATCATTAAAACAGGTAATTAATATGCTTTAAATCATTGAGAGACAGTGCTTTATTAGTTAAATCATCCAAAGGTACATAAATTTTGGATATAGGTTCCTTTGATGTACCACATCTTTTAGAATTTACCTAAAAAACATACTGATTCTAATTTGTAGATCTATGGCACTTTCATAAGAGCAATGTTAAGATTAGCGCCGAATCTTAAAGGCTATGCGGAACCACTAACTAACGCAATGGTGGAATTTTATTTAGCATCCCAGGACCGATTCACGCAAGATATGCAACCGCATTACGTTTATTCGCCTCGTGAAATGACTAGATGGGTTAGAGGCATATGTGAAGCTATAAGGTAAGTACTTAGTTTCATATGCTCAGTAATTCACCAAGGATACGAATTTAGCTCTTCTGCTACGTACGAAATATATAAAATTTGGTTATTCATACTGGTACCATGTGACTCGGAGGTAGGCATTTTGTGTTTGAATTTGAAGCAATGTCTAGAATGTCATGTTAACTGAATCTGTATATGTAGTTCACTGGAAATATATTGTTATGGATACAATGAGCACAAATGGAAATTTTAGCATTTCAAATCAAACTCTAACCTGTTAATTTTTTCCATTTTTTCATAATAGAATAGCTTAAAATCGCGTTTTTCTAAATGCATATTTGGTTATTTCTCTAGGATTTTTACAATAACTATAAAATCATAAAAACGCTTCGCGTTGAAGGCAATAATAAAGTATAAGCAGATTTATTCTGATAGGTTAACGCAAATTGTACCTACATAATGGCGTCTAGTGCAAAACTGTGATATACAGTTACATTCTTATCTTTATTTATCACATATTTTGAAATACATATCCATTTAATACCCTAATTTGTAATATTTATAGTTATCGTAGATAGCATTTCTGAATAAATTGCACAATCATTTATTTGTGGTCTCTAAACAAAGTGAAAGTTTTAAATGGTATCTGAACAACTGATGGAATGGTGTTTTGATTGCTTTCCATTCACTTAGTTGATTATAATATACAGACGATCTATGTAATATACAGCGTTAGTTTTAAATAGCGTCATTAAAAAAAGGAGGTGAAAGAAAAATATAAGTAATGCCCGTACAAAAAAAATCGGGCTCCAATGTGCCCGCAGTGACGAGAAATTTATTTTTCTTTCCTCGAGTCTGAGCCTGTCCAGTTAATATACAAACATAATAATTTTCTGTAGAGGAAAATAACATACTTCCATTTAACGGAAAAAAAATATCGTAATGCACCGAGGTTGTCCACCTTTTCCACATAAAGGCGTGCTATTCACAACGAAAAACATCGCTATAGAAAATCTTTCCTATTGCCATTCTTCTCGAATAAAGATTGTAACTATTTGCATTTTACGTTTTTTTTTGGAGGAACCTTAAACTGGTATTACTGGTGGTGGTGTTATTTACCTAAATGCGTAAAGGGTAAACAAAGTTATGGACCGACTTTAACTACATTTTGGCCCTAAAAATTTAGAAGTTTTTGATGAGTTACAAATAAATTTCTTTTTTGATTTCCAATAAGGCTGGTACCTATTTAGCGGTAACCCTGTATACAGAGAAATTATTTGCATGAAATCAAGAAAATAGCTGTCTCATCGGAACAAGAAAAATATTGTTTTTGTTTTGTAGGTGTATCCTTAAAATAAAACAATATAGTCATTGACTTAATATTGTTATATTATTGCCTCAAATAACTTAGGTATACATACAGTGGATGTACAAGTAATGCTTTATTAAAATAAAGTGCCGTTTATCTAAATCAAATCTACTGGTAGTTTTCCTTCACACCATACGATAGCTAAATTTAAGTAGGTATTCCATTTGTTTAAACAAATTGAATTAACGAAAGCAATAAATTTAAATCAAGTGAATAGTTGTCATGATTTAAATAGGGGATTACATAGAAAATGGATATTTTCTTGAAAGTGCTTTCCGCTTGAATATTTTATGAATATGCATTTGAATCAATTTTTATTACAATAAGATGGAAACTTACCTTACTATAGTTTAATATATTTATACAACTTTTGTTTAGCCATCTATTATTCTCTATTTATTAATGGAAAATATGCAGACATTTTATCTGCAATATTCTTCCACAAGAAAGTAAAAGAATGATGCAATGCATTTTAAGTCTTCTTAATAGTTTTGCTATTGCAGTCTATTTATTTATATATGACATATGGATACTATGTCACTATATATGTATATACATAATTAATTATCTTTTTTTATATATTTGTGCTAAGTAGGTATTGTTAATAAAAAACAAAGTATATAGCAGAAATTTATTTATCTCATGTTAAATATATACTTCTAATACTTTACATATATTATTTCCAAACTCACATCATAAATAATTTGAAAGTTGATATTCTGCCATTCTGAAATATATGCTAAAAATTTAATATCCTTTTATTTGCTGTGTCATAAGTTACCTTTTGAAAAAGTGTATTTGACATTTTATCCACTTCCAGAAACACAGACTCATTGAAATATTTTGCGTATTTATGTATATTTTGGGACTCTTTCACTTATTTGAAAGATTTTATGGTAATGAATATGATACCCACATAATGGCCGATTTGGTTTTTTATTGTATTTCCTATCTATTGTCACCACTCTCATTATAAAGTCATCTGGTTGCCAAAGTGATCAAAACATATCTTCTGCTCCAATTATCGAAAATGCCCATTAAAATACGGCCTTAATAACTATTTTATTATTTTCGAAATAAGAGATATATATCGTGATTTTCATATTAAACTACTCCTAGCTATAAATTCCTAATTTCTTTTTATTATGTTTAAATTACACTTTTGAAAATTTAGTGATACGTGTATTTATTTTTTTTTTGATTTCGACTTTTAAAATATTTTTTCAGACCATTGGATAATCTTTCGGTAGAAGGTTTAGTTCGATTATGGGCCCACGAAGCATTGCGTTTATTCCAAGATCGTCTGGTTGAAGATGTTGAGCGCCGTTGGACCAATGAAAATATTGACACTGTAGCTTTAAAACATTTCCCGTCTGCAAACTGCGAAAAAGCCCTTGCACGACCTATCTTATACAGTAACTGGTTATCCAAAGATTATGTGCCAGTAGACAGAGAAAATTTAAGAGAATATGTGAAGGCAAGATTGAAGGTCTTCTACGAAGAGGAATTGGACGTTCCACTTGTTCTCTTTGATGAAGTTCTTGATCATGTTTTGAGAATTGATAGAATTTTCAGGCAACCGCAAGGTCATTTATTATTGATTGGTGTTTCTGGCGCTGGAAAAACCACTTTATCAAGATTCGTTGCATGGATGAATGGTTTATCGATATTCCAAATTAAGGTGCATAATAAATACACTGCTGATGATTTTGATGAAGATTTAAGATCAGTCTTAAGACGTAGCGGTTGTAAAGATGAGAAAATAGCCTTCATTCTTGATGAATCTAATATGTTAGATTCAAGCTTTTTGGAAAGGATGAATACTTTATTAGCTAATGGTGAAGTACCTGGTTTATTCGAAGGTGACGAATATACTACGTTAATGACGCAGTGCAAGGAAGGCGCTCAAAGAGAAGGTAACTATTTGAAATGAATTTAACTTGAAATAAACCTTTACTTATTTTATTATATTTCTTACAGGATTGATGTTAGATTCAAATGATGAATTATACAAATGGTTTACTGGCCAGGTAATGCGTAATCTACACGTCGTCTTTACAATGAATCCTTCAACTGATGGTTTGAAAGATCGCGCTGCAACATCACCTGCCTTGTTTAACAGGTGTGTGCTGAACTGGTTTGGAGATTGGTCGGATACTGCACTGTTTCAAGTATGTAATTATAAGAAAAATGGAATGAGTTATAAAAACAGGTTTGTTATTATAGGTGGGAAAAGAATTTACAAACAGATTAGATTTGGACAGACCAAATTGGAAGACTCCAGACTTTTTCCCTGCCGTGTGCTCGTCCATAACTGTATCTCCGACTTACCGCGAAGCCGTTATTAACGCTTGTGTCTATGTTCACCAAACATTACACAAAGCTAATGCTCGTTTGGCTAAAAGAGGTAGTCGAACTATGGCTATTACTCCAAGACATTACTTGGATTTCATCCATCACTTTGTGAAATTGTACAACGAAAAGAGATCCGATTTAGAAGAGCAGCAGTTGCATCTGAATGTCGGTTTAAGTAAGATTGCAGAGACAGTAGAACAAGTTGAAGAGATGCAGAAGAGCTTAGCTGTAAAATCTCAGGAGCTTCAAGCAAAGAACGAAGCTGCTAATGCTAAATTGAAACAGATGGTAAAAGATCAGCAAGAGGCTGAAAAGAAAAAGGTTCAAAGTCAGGAGATTCAACAACAGCTGGCCGAGCAAATCGTGCATATTGAACAAAAACGTACCGAAGTAATGGCTGATTTAGCGCAAGTCGAACCTGCTGTTATTGATGCTCAAACCGGTATGTCTACTTTTTACCCTCGTATTAAATTATATGCAAACATAATACTCTTTGTATACATACATTACATTTTCATACACTATAATAAAACTAACTTTACACTCCTAGTAACACCTAATAAATGAACATCCAAACAGTGAATCATAAATTTCCACTATATTGAAATATAATGTAGGAAGTTAGTCTCCTTAATTACTTGCTTAAAATGAGATTTAGCATCAGGCGTTAGTTTGTCAGAAAATTATTTTGAAAGAAGACCTCAAGTAGTGGAGTTCTTACTACTATAGTAAAACTGATTAAGTAATTGTCTCATAGTAAAATACAGGCATAATAAGCATGTGTTTTCTGTATGATACTTACTTACATATTTCAGTTTATGGAAAATTCTTGATTTTTATGTTTGTTTGCCCACTTGTTGGACTTTTATAAAGTTGTTGCATAATATGGACAATAAATTATATTGACTAAAAACCGTGAAGATTTAGATTGTAAAGTATTGCAGTATTATGCACGAACTTTAAATCGTTAAAGCATACCTGTTTTTCATGGAGTATTTAAGTTTAGCTGTAAAAGCGATAAAGAAGCAACATCTTGTGGAAGTACGATCTATGGGAAATCCACCACATAGTGTAAAGATGGCGCTGGAATCGGTATGCTTGTTACTTCACGAGAATGCCAATGAGTGGCGCTCTATACGATCAGTCATAATGCGTGAAAATTTTATAGCTACAATCGTCAACTTCAAGAGTGATAACTTAACGTAAGGCATTATATGGCCTTGTTTTTTACAGTTACTGAATGTCGGAATGAATTTATATAAACTACTTATGATGTATTTAGCTTATTTTTTTCCAAGTGTATGTGTTTGTATATATAGTTCTTCAGCCAATTAGAGATACGTTACATATACTAGAATCGCTCTCGCAACCGACATGCGCCACCAAAATTAAAATGGCGTCAAATTTGAGATGTTGCAAAATTTGATCTGTCAAGTAATATTAATTTTGACACTATAACCCTAAATGATCAATTAGACTTGTGGTTTTAGCACTACCGACAATAATTCTAATATGTAACTATTAATTTGATAATAATTTTGCTTAAGTACTATTGAAAAGAAGAATATAATGATTATTTTATATTTGTATGAACTTGTCTGCTGTTAGTAATTAGATATAAATATAAAAAAGGTTAGATTTTCAGAGAAAATTTAACTTTTGAAATTCATTTAAACATTCAGGAATGTATTTAATAATTATGTTCGAGTTAGTTTTACTACAGACAATAAAGATATTTAGTAGCAAAGACAGTTGTACAGCAGTATCCTTACTAGTAGTGCTATTTTGCTTTTCCATTAAATGCATCAAAATTAAAGTATTTTTACATGCAACAGCGAGAAGGTAAGAAAAGTATTACACTAATTATAAAAACATTTGTTTGCCAGATTCTTACTGTACACTATGATTATAGGTATATGTAGGTATATCATTGATTACAACATAAATTTTGCATGCTAATCAAACATTTCTGATTAAGCTAAACACATCATTATTATTTACTTAAGCTTTAAACTAGTATAAATTTGTTGTTGTTAAAGATTATATTTAATGCAGAATTAAACAATTCAAACGTATTTTAAAGTATTTCAAATGTTGAGTATTCGTAAGCTGAATCTTTGCTACTGATCAGAATTTAACTTGCCAAGCAACTTTAAATTATAATATAATAATGAACAAGTATTTTTACTATCCCAATTTATAATGTACTACATTAATATTATTACAATACTATCACATACTTTTGAAATTATATAATCTTAATAAATAAAGTCCTACAGAAAATATACAAAGGTTATTTTAGAAAAACTATAAAAATAATATAACATAAATATGTTTTAACTGCATCCCCCTATGCAAACGCTTATCGTGTTATCACATTAATAAACTCGATCATTATTTTATTCTGAAATCAATCATCCACCATTCCTCTATTACATTCAACATGGTTATACCTTCTTAAATTTGAAAATTTTCTAAACAGTATTACTTATGTGATCTTCAAACAATTGTTATTTTAGTTATAGTCATCTACTTCCTCGATTAGACAGAGTTCTTTCTTCAACTGATCAATATAAGTACAAATTATTTTAACTATGGTAATCTTCTGCCGAAGCATTATGAACAAATATATTAACAGGTTCCAAAATCTGTCTTTGACTTTTGATATAGATACTGAATTTAATCCGTCTCCAATCCTTTATAAGCTACATTCGTTTTATCAGTTACGTGATTATTCTAAATAACATAAAGCAATTACAAGTAAAACCAAGCATTTCTGTTGAATAAAACTTACCTTCTCGTCTATAATTTGGTTTAGATCAATATATTTGACTTTAATAACTTTCACATGCGCTACTACCGCTATCATTAATACAAAATATTACTGGATTAATATCTGTTTTATCAATTTCTATTTCCCTATCCCACGACTTCTTTATTTCTTGTTCAATATGAGTGATGGTAGCCCAAGTTTCATGTCTAATTGTTCGAAAAACGCTGTACTGAATACTAGACACCTGCTTGTCAAACGCTACGCTTGTCAGTGTCATACGCTCCGTGAAAATAAAAATCTGACAACAATGCTCAGAATAGCCATGTATCAAATAAAATATTGATATAGAAAAGTAATATTTAATAATTATATCTATAATATTTAATTTCTAACTGACTTTCATGTAATAGTATTTTACTAGCCGTAGCTATTTATCCTAAAATATTAATTAGTTGGTTGAATTTTATTGTTCTAAAATTGTTCCGGTTGATTGGAATTTGTAGTGGTATTGAATCAGCGTTTTTAGTTCGTACTTTTGCCGTGTCGGTTGCGAAAACGACCCGACTATATATGTTGTTATCATGTATAAAATTGATTGTATGTATTTGGTGTTTGATGAACAAGTAATACTAAAATATAAAAAACACAAATAAAAATGAGGTAGGTTCTTCAATATGTATTTGTCTATATATTTTAAACAGGCAAAATTTAAGGAATTACATTTTAATTTCGAGAAAAATTAGTGAATGATTGGTATTAATATAATTTATTAATTTAAAATTATTTTTGCCAAAAAGTGATATGTAATAAAGTTATGTGCTTGATGTACAATTTGTGCCTTGCATTCAATTCTTGTCCAAACAATATTGCACGGGAATTGGATCATGTAAAATGTTCACTGAATTGTATAATGTTGTCATTACTTGACATCTGGAATTTACAATGATGAGTAAGTAAAGAAATAATTATTTTTGTGTGAGAAAATATAGTGAACATGATAAAAGGCTTTACATGTTTGATGAAAGTCCGGCAAAAGAAGAGTAAGGAAATGCGATTTTTATATACAGCAGTCAGAACTAGGAATATATGCCCATTAATGGTAATTTTGCTTTATATACTGAACATGATAGACTGCCAATAAGTCGTATGCGCATATGTGAAAATATTATTCTTATGTATAGCTGCGAATATTAGAGATGCCAACAATTTTTACCGGTATATTCGAAATAAAATAATTCAATTGCGGAACGTGCACAGTATTGCTCTAGCAGTGCTTTGAAAGTATCCAATCTTTTAAAAATACATATTTTCCAGAGAATGGAAAGAATGTGTTACTTTTTGTACAGTAAAATTTAATTTCATTATTATTATTATTAAAGATTAATGTAATACTGTTCTTGTTATACTTGTGTTGTTTATATGACTATCACTAAGTGTATTTACCTAACTCAGTTTTATCTGTTGTAATGTATTTCGGCATCACTTGAACAATTCAACTAACCTCTACATATTTTTATAACTTAGCTCCTCTTACCAGTAAATTGTATTTATCTTTGCTTATTTTTCGTTTGCTGGCAATTTTTGTATCCTTGCGAGATTATGATTTATTCCTCTATACCTTATTATTATTATTATTATTTTTTATTTGCACACAGCCGTAAAGTCGATCAAAAAACAACAACTGGTAGAAATACGTACCATGGCTAATCCGCCCGCTCTGGTAAAATTGGCGTTAGAATCCATTTGCTTGCTACTTGGAGAGAATGCAAGTGACTGGAAGTCTATACGTGCCGTCATCATGCGTGATAACTTCATCAATACTGTTGTCTCCAATTTCAATACTGAAGATATTAGGTATGCATGTGCTTTGTTTTTAGACCAACCGCATGAGGTGTGCCAAAATTCTGTATACACTTACTTGTTTAAAAGAATAGATTATCTACATCTGTGCATTATTATGGTCTTTCTCTAAAATTATTATTTTTAAGGAATTTCTTATAAGGTATATGTTTAAATATTACTATATTACGAATTTAAGAATTGGAAAAGACTAACTTGGTAAACTAAAGTATACTATATAAAGCACTTATATTATTATGGTGTAGGTTAACAATCTTTTTCAGTATGGGCATGGTTCCATGGAGTTCATTTTTGTTTTCTTGAAACTTACATATTGCAGTGGGTGTCAGAGATTTGTTTAATGCCCCCCTCGACACTTAAATCTTTCACACAGGTTAAACCACAAATTGACTTATGCTGTGTTTACACGATCAAATAAATTCATGAAGTTTTTGACCTTGAATTTATTGGAACGTGTAAACGCTAAACTTGTCAATTCTTTCTTGTCAAATAAATTCACGATTAAATTTTCGAATAGAATCCGCTCAAATTTTTCGTCTATTTTCTAGGGAAATATAGTAACATGTTAGTTTAAAATACATGCCAACTTTCGCGTTGTGAACCATCTGCCCCGTGAATAATTTTTTTATTATAAAAGATTGATACAGTTAGTAAAATCAATCGTATTTGTAAAGAAATATTTATGTTTCAATAAAGAATATGCAGGCTATTGCTATTCTATACAAACGTTGTTTCACCATATGAATAGTGCTATTCAGTAACTGCGTGATGTTATACATTATTTCTTTTATCCGTCGTAATTTCGGCCTTATACGTCCGGTCTGTACTAATCAGATCTCAAGGGAGAGATTATATTTCTAAATATAAGATGTGGAGTTGATAGCTTGTGCCGTTTGCCCGCTATCACGGTGAGACACACACATACAAAGAGAAGACTATTCCTGGAATATTGTCCGAATTTTGAGTATGCAATTTCGATACACAAAATACTGTTTTACCTTCTTATATGTAGTATATAGATATCAATTCCAAATTTTGTATTTATGAGTATAATCTCCCTCTTGAGATCTGATTAGATTTTCAGTAAAATCGACAGACCGGAAGTAGCAGTGTACTTCAGTGAAAAAATCGGCTTTTGCCAATATTTTGTCAACTACTGAGTTTAAACAAATTTATAAAGAATTCATATGTACTCAAAATTAAATATGGGAAGAATTATATTAATTTTTTTTACCGGAAATAGGTCTTTTACACTTATCGAAAACCAGGCAAGTACGTTACAAGTATGAAAGTATTTAGAACATAATTTTCAATACCTTTTGTATAAAATTTTTTTTAACACTTTCTCTATGGAATAGCGATTTTTTGCAAATATGTCGTAAATTATGCTTCTATATATATTTGTCAAGAGTACAAAAGTATTTAGAGCTAGATTTGGGATATTTTTTGTATAAATGAAATTTCGAAATTCAGACCAACACTTCTACTCTTAGCGAGTAGCACTTTTTTAAAATATCTCGCAAAGTATGCATTCGATAGAGATTTATTAAAAGAATAGAAGTATTTAGAATAGGATTTTGAATATTTTTTGTATAAAAAATTTCTTAAAATTTGGACTTGAAGTAACGCACAGGTTTATTTTTCGGATTATTTTTTCACGATAGAAGTATTTAAAACAATTCAGAACAACTTATGTATAATTTGAAATGCTTATAAGTATAAGAAAGTCGTGTGGTGGCCACACCTCATTTTTTTTATTTTCTCAAACGTTGTGTAAAGAAGTATTGTGATGACGAAAATATTCGAGCCCGAGATTTTTGCATATGTCCACGTTTTGAAATGAGTGAAAAGACTTTAAGGGGGCTTACGCAGAGGTGCCGACTAACTGCCGCGAGTTAGGACGTAAGGGGGTGGCGCCATATGCGCTAATGTAAATTCCACCGATGTAAGGTATTCGTTAAAATAAAACAAACAGCAGAAATTTTTGTTTTTCTTATAATGTTTTTGCATTAAATTGAATGCAAAGGATAAATTAAGGCTTTGTTGGGAGTACTTTCTTATAATTCAAATTATTTGCTCCTACATATCACTCTCAAAGTTGGCAAAATTTACAACATCATGACACAGTTTCAGAAACTTTATTTCAAAGACTAGTTCCAATCGAGCATGCATTGAGCGCCCCGAATATTGTAACAAAACTTATAGTAGCACCCTCCATCTTGGTGCCTTGTTTCCAAACTAACTCCGAACGCTTTGCGGTCGTTTCCAAAATATGTTTCCAATAATTATCATTACATCGGCTATCTGCAATCTCCCTTATCTGTGTCTAAATGAACAAGTTCCTCTACCAACTCTTTAAATCGTATTTGTGTATTACAATTTATAGCGCCAATTGCAACGGAAACGTTTATATATCGGCCTTTATTATTACACATAATAAAATCATAAATCCATTTTTTTTACAATTTGTTTAGTTATGTTACATTATGGCACGAAAAGTTTATTGTATGTTAACATGAAGTACCGATACGAATGTCAAATAGTATAAATAACAATTTTTCATTTGTTTCTTTTGGTCACGTGTTTAATTTTTGATCTTGAATGCTATATTAAGCATTCAAAGTATAAAATCTTTTCCTAATTAACTTCTTCTGTTTCCATAACAAAATAAATATATGCCTGCTCACCAACAATCAATCATGCAATTTATGCAACAATTTAATGATGCACTGATGAAGATAACAGCATGTAGATGAGACAAAAAATGTATATGTTTCTATTTACAGCGACGAAGTAAGAGAAAGAATGAAGTCTAAGTACTTGAGCAATCCAGATTATAACTTCGAGAAAGTTAATCATGCCAGTAATGCTTGTGGTCCATTGGTGAAATGGGCAACAGCTCAGATACAATATGCTGATATGTTGAAGAAGGTGGAGCCTTTACGAGAAGAACTAAATTCCTTAGAAAATCAAGCAGAAACTAATAAGCGACGAGGCGATGAAGTAAAGGCACTTATTAGTCAGCTAGAACAGAGTATTTCTTCATATAAGGAAGAATACGCGCAACTGATCGCACAAGCTCAGGCCATCAAGAGCGACTTGGAAAATGTCCAAGCAAAAGTTGACCGATCTATTGCTTTAATTAAATCCTTAGTTATCGAAAGAACGCGATGGGAGGCAACCAGTGAAACCTTCAGGTCTCAAATGTCTACGATCATTGGTGATGTTCTTTTATCATCTGCCTTTATTGCTTATGGCGGATACTTCGATCAACATGTATGATATAGTGAATATTTAATTTAATTTTTATTGTCATTACTTATTCATTTTTAGTATCGCCAAAATTTGTTTATGACATGGAGTCAACATCTTTCACAAGCTAGCATACAATATCGCGCAGATATTGCAAGAACTGAATATCTATCAAATCCCGATGAACGATTACGTTGGCAAGCTAATGCGTTACCTTCAGATGATTTGTGCACTGAAAATGCTATAATGATTAAGGTTAGTATTATATTTAGGGCAACCAATGTATAATAGATCCTTCCTTAAGTACACGACGACTATATTTACTGAAGATTCGTTGAATTATTAAAAGACGTAAAAGGTTTCTTTTTTACCTATTAAATGTTTTTTAAATAAATCGTCCGTTTTTTCTATTTACAGAGAGAACTGCTCCATTATGTTTAAGATTTACATGTCTTCAGCGAATATATGTAACATAATAACCAGAAATTTATTATTAACAACTCCAAAATTAATTTATATTGAATATAGAAGTTTACGTATATTAAATATAAATTCTTTATTTCAGCGATTTAATCGTTACCCATTAATTATCGATCCATCCGGACAAGCAACTGAATTCATCTTAAATGAATACAAAGATAAGAAAATCACGAAGACTAGCTTTTTGGATGATTCGTTCCGCAAAAACTTGGAATCTGCTTTACGTTTTGGCAATCCACTTCTTGTTCAAGATGTCGAAAATTACGATCCAATATTAAATCCCGTTTTGAATCGCGAATTACGAAGAACAGGAGGTCGAGTTTTGATTACACTTGGAGATCAGGATATTGATTTATCACCATCATTCGTTATATTCTTATCTACCAGAGACCCTACTGTAGAATTTCCACCGGATATTTGCTCAAGAGTGACTTTCGTCAATTTCACGGTAACTAGAAGTTCATTGCAAAGTCAGTGCTTAAATCAAGTATTAAAAGCCGAAAGGCCCGACATCGATGAGAAGCGATCAGATTTATTGAAATTACAAGGTATTATATTCGTGTTTTAACGTCAACGCTTAGTACTCTACCCCAAGATATTTTTAGGCGAATTCCACTTGCGATTACGTCAGCTCGAAAAATCACTTTTACAAGCCTTAAATGATGCCAAAGGAAAAATATTGGATGATGATAGCGTCATCACCACACTGGAAACCCTCAAACAAGAAGCAGCCGAAATTGGACAAAAAGTTGAGGAAACCGATAAGGTTATATCTGAAATTGAAACAGTCTCACAACAATATCTTCCTCTTTCTCAAGTAATTAGAATTACCAAAAAAGTATTGTTAATATATATTAATGTTTATTGTTTTAGGCTTGTAGCAATACTTATTTCACAATGGACAGTTTGAATCAAGTTCATTTCCTCTATCAATATTCCCTGAGAATGTTTTTGGATATGTTCAGCTCAGTTTTGCTTAATAATTCTAGATTGGATTCCATAACAGATTATCAAGCTCGACTAAATGTTATCACTACAGATTTGTTCTCTGTCGTTTACGAAAGAGTTGCTAGGGGAATGTTGCATACGGACAGGCTTACATTTGCGCTTTTGTTATGCAGAATTCATTTGAAAGGAGTACCATCTGAACCTAATTTGGATCAAGAATTTAATTTCTTTTTACGCGGAAAAGAAGGTGTTTTCAATTCTTCTAACATCATTTATATAGATGGTTTGTCTGGAGAGCAACAGGAAGCTTTAACAAGGTTATCAAATAGGTATGCATATACACTGTTATTATATAAATAAAATTAAAGTTCCGATTTTTTAGAATTGCCTCTCTTACAAATGTGAAATAATCTTGTATAATATATTTTAGATTACCCGCATTTAGAAAATTATCAGAGAACATTAAGGAAATGCCAGAATTTAGTGCTTGGTTGCAGCAGAGCACTCCCGAACAGAATGTCCCGAGATTATGGATTGAAGAGAAACCATTAAGTCCAATAGGATCAGCTATGTACCAAGTCTTACTAATACAGGCATTCAGACCCGATCGAGTTATTGCCGCTGCCCAACTATTTGTATCCGCTGTTTTGGGTGACTCATTTATGCCAACTGCCGAGAAAGAACTGGACTTTTCTACAGTTGTCGACAAGGAACTTCAAGCTGGTATACCAGCATTACTTTGTTCTGTACCAGGGTTTGACGCGTCTGGTAGAGTGGACGACTTGGCTGCTGAATTAAATAAACAGTTATCAAGTATTGCTATTGGTTCAGCTGAAGGCTTCAACCAAGCTGATCGGGCAATTAATATGGCTTGCAAAACTGGAAAGTAAGTATAGCATTTAAATTTATAAATTGGCTGTTTTGTAAAAAAAGTAGTAATGTCTCTGCGTTGGTTTCCCTATGATTTTCCTCACTACTTGACTAATTCCGAGATATACCATGACTATTACCTCATGGCCAACAAATATCCATTCTGCAAGTGGCATTAATGTATTTTGGGAAAGGTTAGACCAGGATTGTTAGTTATTTGTATTCATTTCTAAATGGGATCAATACTAATGGCAAAAGAGTATAGGATTTGAGTTTTGGTGGAATTTAAATGATAAACATATTTAAGGTTCCATGTTAATCAAACACTCAAATTTTGCAGTTTCATCAAATAAATGAAAGATTATTATTTTCGATTGAAATAAACTTACGGTTTCCAACGAAAAAATACTATTTTGTCTGTCAGCTATAATTACAGTTTTTTTTGGCAGGATGGTTTCTTTATATAATCCAATATTACAAGATTGTCTGTATTATCGCTATTCCTTTTAATCACGTGAACTCTCAAAATGGAAATTTGCACAAGGAATAATTTTATTTTGAAATGACAAATATGCTTACAATAGGACGGCGAGTCAATTGTTTCGCAAATACTGATTATAATTTTAACAAAGCATAAACTTATTTCACAGGTACATTGCGCTTTACATAAAACTCGTATAACTTTTATGAGCATAATATCCCAGTTTCTTAATTGCGTAAATTAAGACTTTAGATAAAAATACATTCAAATTTTCATTAAAAGAGTTTACTAGGTCCGCATAGGTACCTAATATGTCGAATTTAAAAGATTACAATATTTTAAAAGACAAAGTATTTCTGACATATAATTTATTAAGATTGTGAAAGGCTCTGTTGTTTATATTATACCAGGTACAAAAAATAACGAACGCATTTGTGCTAACCGTGTCGTAACCAAATGCCTGGGTTTAATTTCCGGAAAGGGCTTCTGACATCGAAAATAAATGGAAGTACATGTATGTCGTTATAAATATTTATTTTAAACTGATAAGTAAGAGAATTATTATAAACACAACTAATGGAATAACCATTGATGTTTCGTAGTTGAAAATACATTGTGCACCTATTTTCAAATATTCCCGCAGTTTCTGACGTAATTATGACAAGCATTGCCATATACGAAATCTGAACTATATGTCAGTCAAATCGTTATCAACGATATATAAAAGTCTACGAGGAAAGAATAGAACAGGAGAGAGTCTTTAAAAATAATATTTGTCCAAAGTGGTAACTCAATATGGCCGCCGCAATGCATAGGCGTGCGTAAATATTTTGTATAGTGTATACCGATAGGTCCAGCTCGGAACGGGCCATAGTCAGCAATCAGTGGCAACACCGAAACCCCCACCGAAACCCCTCTACCCGCAGCAGCAGGACATTGCAGTTAAGAATTTAGTAAGACTTAAACCGCGCAAGGATATAGTCGTTTGCATATTCGTTCTGTATACGTAATTCGCCCATTTGTTTCAGACATAATAAGGTCCAATTTATTATTATTATTGTATTCTTAGCTGCTACGGAAAAGTAATTTTAAGTAATAAAAAAACAATAACGTTTTCTAAAAGATATAAGTAAAAAAATCAATAATTCTACAAAATAAATTCAAATTTTAAGAAAGTCACTCAAAATAAGAGCACGCGGAGTGGTATCGTACACACGTTGCCACATAGCACGTTCCATACGTATATTGTTGCCTATGTATGGCCCGTCGCGGGCTGGACCTATCGGTATGTACACTTCGTATGTTCTCGATAATCATTTAAAATAGGTTCTCAGTCCAATAATAATTAAAGAAATATCGTGAGTGCATTATTTTTTCAATCCTTTTATTCTTCTTAATATAGTAACATTTATTCTAACTGTATTAAATAAAACATTAAACAAAACATGCCTAGGATATGTATGTTTCGCCACTGAACACATAATCAAACATGTCAGATATATGACAAGTTATTCAAAATACCAATTTTTTAAATTGTTATTGCCTTTGTTTAATGCTAACTTGAAATTAACTTTACCGATGAAGAGAAAAAGTGAGATTCTTCGATCTTGTCGTTTTAGAACGGCCACAAGCCACACAATTCACCATTATAAAAGCACTAAAGTCGTCAATATTGACATAACTGACCTGCCTTAAAGTGGTAACTTCCGTCTAAATAATACCTATTCCCCCACTACTTTATTATCTCTCCTGTTCTATTCTTTCCTCGTAGATAAAAGTACGGTACGAACACAGATCTGATACTGAAGGTTAAAATACGGGCAATACGGTACTGAACATGTATAATATGTATACTCGCGGCAAAAAATGTTGTCGGGGCGTAAGACCAGCTATATGGAAGGTATCACTGGTCAACTCTAGTAAATTCTAACAGGAAATAAAGAGGGATTATATTCAATTTCTATAATACTTAAGTTTGAGTAAATATACTTAACTGCTTCATAAAAGAAAATACATGTGGCATATAGAAGTAAATACATTTCAAATATTCTTCATTTATGATTTATTGCACGATAACATTGATGTGTCAACATTACAAAGAAATATTGGTATTAACAGCGCAATTGCTAGGGGTGTTTAAATTTTGGAATATTATTTAAATTAAGATTTTTTATAGCCCATACATCAAATACTTTTTTTTAATAGTTCAGCCACCTTTCGAAAGATTAATTATTTCACCATTCCTTGTTTTATTAGTATGATAATTTCTCTGCATTTTTAAAACTACATATGTTAAAACGTCCGAGGTAAGTGTGATATTGCTTCTTATTTTACATTTTAAAATATTTGCCTTTAAATATATTGTCTTCAAAAGATTCTTTGTGTAATTTATTGTTTGCTTTATTCATTGCTTTATTATGCGAAATGTATTTTATTTTTGACGAAATTTAATATATCTCTCTGTTTGTATTACAATCTCCCTTTATAATTTATTAAAATTTAGTGGGAAATAATATCGGATTACTAGAGTTGACCAGTGATACCTTCCATATAGCTGGTCTTAAGACCCGACAAAACTTTTTGCCGGGAGTATACACATCGTTGAAATTCAAAGCAACGATACTTTTTATCAGTGATCGAGATGACATTTCATGGAACCGAATGGCCACGTGACTGACATATGTGAATAGACCTTCCCCAACATCGTTTAAAGTGCTGCTATCTAAAGTGCTTTTATGTATAAAAATCAACCTTTTCATTTTTTAATCTAAATTCTGGTGACCAACACATTTTGCAGTTATAGTAACTTCTTGAGATTAGAAATGTTTATTCCTTAGGGCTTCCTTCTCGATTTTATTGGTGTATATAAACCCTTAATTCTATAAGTACAGTAATAATGGGTGTCTGTAAATGATTTACTCATCGGCCATTTGCAATTTAGTGACCTATACTTTTTACAATATTTGCCCCAGTTTGAATTTAACATGATTATCAAGTTTTCGCATTAGCTGTAACACGATATACATTTAAAATTACAGGTCGTTAATGCTATGTCATCATATTGATAATGTTATAGTTGTATGTATAATAATATGATTACAAAATGATGTAAATTAAATATTTAGGCACGATTCTGTCTGTAGAACAAACGAAGGCAGACGTTTCCAAGTTTCAGATTAAATAACACGAAAGTTTAAATCGTGATGCGTAAATTAATTACAGATGCATGTTACAACATAAGAAATAGATAGAAATTTACAAATTGTTGTAATGATATAAAAAAAAGAGTAATTTAATTCCCTCCTCGTAAGGTGTTTACTTGTCAAATAGAATAATTAACTAGATTTCGTTTTTGCTCCAATATACCGAAAGCGATGGATGTTATAAATTTTATGCATTTGATATAGTTGAGTCGATGATGTTAGACTGGTTATAACAATAAACATATTTGAAAGATATAGTGATGTTAAACTTAAGGACATCACATTGTTACTTGTGTTTTATTATATAATGTTTGATTCGCTCTCCTCGATTGATTGACAATACATAAGTATTAAAATGAAATATTTACATATTTTAATTTTTATAGGTGGGTGCTTTTGAAGAATGTCCATCTCGCACCACAGTGGCTGGTACAATTAGAAAAGAAACTTCATTCTTTACAACCACATCCAAACTTCCGACTGTTCTTAACAATGGAGATAAATCCAAAATTACCTGTTAATCTACTTAGGGCAGGTAGAATATTCGTATTTGAGCCACCCCCAGGAATAAAAGCAAACTTATTAAGGACGTTTAGCACTGTAATATAAATCTGTCTTAAGTATATTTTGATACTTATAGTATTTTTTTTTATATTATAGGTACCAGCAAGCAGAATGATGAAGGCACCGAATGAAAGAGCAAGATTATACTTTTTACTGGCATGGTTCCATGCTATCGTGCAAGAACGTCTTCGGTATGCACCTTTGGGCTGGGCAAAATACTATGAGTTTAACGAATCCGATTTGAGAGTTGCTTGTGACACACTTGACACATGGATTGAAGCTACTGCTATGGTACGTTGTTAATTTTTAATTTGCTGAGTAGATAATATTAACATATAAATGTAACCTTTTCTTTTTCATAGGGAAGAACGAATTTGCCCCCAGAAAAAGTTCCATGGGATGCGTTGGTTACACTTTTATCCCAATCGATATATGGCGGAAAGATTGATAATGACTTCGATCAAAGATTGTTACACTCGTTCTTAACCAAATTATTTACACCAAAAAGCTTTGAAAGAGATTTTCCGCTAGTCGGAAACATTGAAGGTGCAATTGGACAAATAATTATGCCAGATGGCACTAGGAGAGACCACTTCTTAAAATGGATAGAAGGTTTGTCAGATAGACAAACACCATCATGGCTGGGACTTCCCAATAATGCAGAAAAAGTATGTTTAATAATAGTTTGATGATTGAGATACATCAAATGAATGGTAATCTTTTGTAGGTATTACTAACAACCCAAGGAACTGATTTAGTGAGCAAATTGTTGAAAATGCAACAGTTGGAAGATGATGATGAGTTAGCTTATACCGGTGATGATGCATCACCAACTGATCCCGCACAAATTGACGGAAGACCATCATGGATGAAGACGTTGCACAACTCTGCATTAACATGGTTACAATTGTTGCCCAAGTCATTACAAGTAAGTCTTCTTAGTTGACATGATAATAGAAATAATTTTTAAATTTAATTATGAATTTGTAGACCTTGAAACGTACCGTAGAGAATATCAAGGACCCATTATACAGATACTTTGAAAGAGAGGTCAATTGTGGTTCTAAATTACTCTTGGATGTTAATCACGACCTTAATGATGTTATATTAATTTGCCAGGTAACTTGTCAAATAGTTTGATCATATATTTTAATATGTTTATTGTTTTTATGTAGGGTGAAAAGAAACAAACTAACTACCATAGAACCATGCTCGGAGAACTTGTTAGGGGAATGATTCCGGTAAATTGGCGACGATACACTGTCCCTCGGGGATGCACTGTTATACAGTGGATAACAGATTTCAGTAATAGAGTGAAACAATTACAACAAGTATCACAATTGGTTTCCACCTGCGGAGCTAAAGAATTACAGGTACGTACTCAACTATTTTGTATCTTTCTGTTTATATATTTTCGAAGGTATATTGCAATTTCGGAAACGTATTCATATCGAATGACATTCAGATACTTGTCGTGCTACGTTGGTAGAGTAACGAAAGCAAATAAGCTGTCGTTAGTAGTATCGTATATATTTTTCGTAGATATTTCCATAGAAGAGGGTCAAATTTAAATATTGAAAAGGATAACAATTTATTACTTTATATTTGTTAATTCTTCAACATGAAATAAATATTTCAGACAAAGTATTTGGCAGTGTTTTTATTTTATGCTCTAAAAAAATGGCGTCTGCCGTCTACCCACTTGGCAAAATCACTATATGCTCACTTGTTCTACATTAGCAAATACGTATTTTTTTCATTTTTCTCTAAAATTGTGATTTTGCCAAGTGGGTAATAAGCTCCGCCCTCTTGGAGCAAAATAGCAGAAACGGTATATTGATTTTTAAACGAGTTAGCAAACGGCAACCAAGCGGTTTCGTATTCTGATAAAGTATTTTTTGACCTCAAGTTTTATTTTATGAGGTTCTCTGATTAGGAAAATGTGGTTTTTTAAATGGACTCTTTTTGTCCAGGAACAGAGAGACAAATCAATTTTATAAAGAATACAATAATAGCATTTTCCACGGATTTATTAAGAGACTAGACTAGAAAAAAGCATTTAAAACTCAATATGAATCCACTTCTGCTAACGAAATAGTCAAAATTCGGACTTAAAAGTAACAATATTTTTAGTTTTACTCATTTTACAAAAGATTTAATATCAAAAAGTTTTGTTTTATATACTTTTCCGTTTTTTCCTAAGAACGAATGGTTCTTTTCGAGATTGTTATACATTACCAAGCTCTATATCAAAAAATATTGTTTCAATTCGTCATCTTAACGATCGGTGTTACAGAATAAAATCAAATTTCAAATGGATTGGTTGCGTTTCATAAATTAAAACGATTATTTTACTAGTAATTATGTTTCTTTTTTTTTGTAGAGTTTCCATGTGTTTTTGGGCGGTCTATTCAATCCTGAAGCATATATAACAGCAACAAGACAATGTGTAGCTCAGGCAAATAGTTGGCCTCTAGAGGAACTGGAATTAGAAGTAACGATTACCGACTCAAACGACAATTCTATTCCAAGCGACAGCTTTGCTTTAACTGGTAATAACGCACTTTTAAAAGTCTTGATATGTTTTTCTAATCTGTTTCTGCTATTCTCTTTATAGGAATCAAACTTCAAGGCGCTCAGAGTCGTAACAATCAACTACTATTAACATCTAGTATTATGGTCGATCTTCCAATTGTAATGCTTCGATGGCTTAGAGTTGTTGGGGAAAATAAGACCGTTAATGGAAGATTATCATTGCCCGTTTATTTGAATTCAACTAGAACTGAATTATTGTTTACCATCGATCTAAATATTGCACCAGGACAGGATGCTCATAGTTTTTATGAGCGTGGCGTCGCTTTGCTTACTTCTACAGCACTCAACTAAGAATAATAAAACTTTCTGTTATTTTATTATTAGTTATAATATTTAATGCACATTAAAATAGTATAGTTTATATATTATTATTATTTATAATAAATTATGCTTATCATTTTGTTTTTTTAATACATTATACCTCATAGAGTTTAGTCCTAGAGCAATTTAAAGAAATAGCATATTGGTATTGAATACATTTTCAAGTAATTCTATATGATTTCGTATTTTCCATTCTCAATTGATTTTCCAATATTTTACTACCACAATAGAATACAAATTTCATTTGAAAACATTAGAATATACTAATAGTTTTCCCATAGCAACAGGTCTTACAGGTACATGAGGTGTTACTGTATGGTAGCTTGACTAGCGTTACACACCGACTGTATATCATTACCTGCGAGTTTAAGTTTAGTCAGAAAACACTGGCGGGGGCAAAACAAAACATGTAACTAAGCAAAGTAACACAAAACTAATAGGTAAGATTAAAATTATATCAGTTTTATCTACATATAGGTACAATATTATTACATACTTTTTCTTGGCAACTTCTACCACAAGTTTATGTTCTCAAAATCAATTTAGGTGATCGCATACGGACAGATAATGGAGCTATCTTAGATCATTAGTTTAGGGAGCGTTCTAAAGCTGGAGCTAGTGTGCTAGATACGGCCCTGTCTGCCAGAGTCTGCCTGTTTCCCTTTAACGCTCAGACTTGTAAAAAGGTAGGAGTGAGATTACGTCAGCCCTTGGGGACATTAACATCTCTTCTCCACAAACTACGTATACTAGGTATGTTTCAAGATATAGTGCGCCGTGATGAATACTACCATTAAGGATCTATTGCGCGAATTCCTCCATAATCTGGCGATTGCAAACACAAATTTTAAATACCTGGAAATTATCTGTGCCGGCTTAAGGGTATTAAGAAAATAAAGGAATTAATATTAATTTATAATTTTAACATTCAATTCAGCGATAATATCTCTTACAATTAACAGAATAAATTAGCGAGCAAAATGTATTCTTGCATTTCACATAGCGTAGTTGACATTTTTTTTATAAATATAAGTTCATATAATAGACGTACACTTTTATTATTTCTAATCAAATATTGACAATACGGGCCTGTAGCGTGTTTCTCACATCAATTACTTTTATTGCATACCACCTGCCGTGTTCAAGCAACCTGTGGGAGTTAGTTAAATATCCTATATTTATAAATGAGTAACTTTGATTAAAACTTTTCAACTTATGAAGTAAACTTGACGTAGTTTGAAATATTGCAGTTATTGTGTATCAAAAACTTGTTAAAAATAACAAAGATAATAAAGAGCGCTTTTTAATAAATGTTCAAACGTTTTGCTTTTTTTGGTCTCCATTTAAAGTCGTGTTTCACATGACCTATAAACATTTTATACGGAGTGCTCCATTTATCTTTTTTTTGAATTAAATTTTATCTTTCTTTAAATAATTTTATAATAACAGTACAACATGCCTATTAATTCCAAAAACAATTCGTCAAAGACGCAAAGATCAGAAAATAAAACGACGTGTAAATTGTTTCAACTAATATTCAAGCGAGCCATTCATCCGGTCTACCGTGTCGCCTAATCGCTTCGTTCACTGCACATGTGAATATTATATCTAATTGGTGGAACCTTTGCCGCCCGCACTCTTTGTTCTTCGCGACAGTCCGGCGACGTTTTATGTTTTAAGTTGGGCCGTGTGCATATGTAATCAGTGAACTTCGGCCGGGAGAAATTCTTATGTTTCCACGACTGTGTAAGCTAAGGAAGTATATGACACCATGATTGCAGAAATAAAAAGAAGGTTTTCGTTCACAGGCCATTTGGAAATAGCACACTTATTTTCGGTGGAGAGTTTTGAAACATATTTATAAAATTTTCCAATACTACATTTAGATTCAATAACTTGAAACTCTCCATTTTTAAACGAAAATAAATTAAAGACAGAATTGGAAATAATATACAGAAGAGCAGATTTTAGAGAAGTTTCCGGAGCAGCCACTTACTTACATTTTTAATTGAAAATAATTTGCAAACAGATTTCTCAAAAACATTTGCAGTGCCACAAGCAATTGTTACGATGCCCATGACAACCGCAGAAGCGGTACGTTGTTTCTTGAATTTGTCATTGAAGAATTTATCTCAAAAAAAGGAGAAACGAATTGATTTTCAATACAAAACGTGTTTGTGAAATATAGAAACTATTATACATTTATTTATAAAAACAATTGTTTGGTGAGGCCGAGGTACCCAGAGAGATAAGTTTCTAATTTCTTAATAAGTTCCATTAATTTATACGATTTGATAGCTCAAAAAATTTTACCAACTTGCCAACCAACACTCTCTTTTATTCTAAGCTTGTGCAGCCCAAAGTAGGTATTGAACCACACGTCGCCACTACTCACAGGGTACCCACATAATGGCCGAATTATTTTACATTGATTTCCTATATCGCGTCACCACTATAAGGCACTCTAATACTCTAATAAGGCATGTTTACGCTTAGGTATAACAGTATAAGTTGAAAACACGTCAATACCACTCTATATCTCTTTCAACTCTTCGGAAATTAAATTCCGCCGCTGTACGTTACATTGTGAATGAAAGTTAATTGTACCGCCGGACATCCTGTTAGCCTTCAAATAATATTACAAAAATCTATAAGTAAATAAATAATGTGTATTTGCAAGGGACAGCTATGTAAGAATGTAAAGTAGGTAACTGAAATAGTTGCTAATTATAGAGTATCTTATCAACATTTATGAGAACAGTTTTTAAAAATCGACACATACATATAGTACTTATTGCCTCATGTATTGTTAAAATTCGTGCATATAAAGAGGGGTTCACACTGATGCAGTTAGTTGCAGCAATTCCAGTTTTATGAAAAGTTGCACGTAAATTCGTGTTCACACTATGCAATTACTTGCAGCAATTTATCGCATGTGATAAGTTGCACGTATTAGAGCGTGTTCTATTTTCTGAAAAAGGCGCATGCGATTTTTTAGTAACTTTTACGCTGCCAACCTGTCTTATGAAATGTACCAAAGTACATGTATTTTTTTCATCACTATACATTGAAAATAATGATGACATATAATTATTTCATGTTGGTAGTACCACAAAAAAATGCATTTGTGAAAAATTGCTTTTATTCAACAGGCGGATCGGGAACCGTTCCCGCTCCAACCGTTCACTACACAACAGTTGAGTGTTCGCTGGACAGGACCGCTCACCTTTATGGTGCCTTTATGTGATCGTCTGTCATCTGGTACTTTTCATTGCTGCCTTATGTTAAAATTATACAAATTAAACCGAAAAAGCAATAATAATAAATTGATTTTCTGCGTTAAGTTTTGGCGTAGTTTTTAGTGTAAGGGCTGGTTTTTCCAACCCCGAATAAAATACTGGGTGAACTCCAATATTATAATACATTTATTTCTGCACAATACCTTTAATTTGTTGTATCTTACTTTTCTAGTAACTTTCTTCAAAATTATGTATTAGGTTGGTCTTGGAATGCACCAATGGAGCATGCGTACAGAGTACGCTCAGTAAGTGATCGTAGAATTTTGCCGCTCACAAAAATGGCGGCCGCTCTTGAACATGTTCAGAGTGAGCGCTCGTCTATTGGACATGATCACTGAACAGTTGCGCAACTGTTGTGTCTGCTGAATGAAAGCATTGCTTGTACTTCCTGATCAGTGTGAACCAACCGTGCAACTCTTAAAAGTTGCACCGTTCATGCAACTTTTCACATGCGATAAATAGCTGCAACTAATTGCATCAGTGTGAACCCCCCTTAATAACAGATCTATTTATTCTTTTTCCATCGACATGTATTATAAATACGAAATATAAGATGGATGTTAATCGATATTTCTCAATAGCCGCATGTTTTATAATTTGATTATATTTTGTGCTATCAGTATAATATATACATACAATAATAGGTATAATAAGCTATAAACACACATTTATGTTTTCAATTCTAATTATTATAATTAGAAATTTCCAATGTTACAATTCAATGCACGCCTTTGGATTCTTGTTTACTTTTGCAACACACGTAAAAAACTTGCGCTTGAGATGTATGCAGTCTAGAACGACATAGCAAAACGCTGGATTGGGTAATGGTACCTACTACCTATATTTTATTGAATTTATTGGAGCGTGTAAACGCTAAATTTGTCAATTTTTTTTGTCAAATAAATTCACGAATGCATTGTCGAATTAGAACCCGCTCTAATTTTTGGTCAATTTTCTAGGAAATTATAGTAACATTTTAGTTTAAAATGAATGCCAACTTTCGCGTTGTGAACCTTCTGCCCAGTAAATTTTTGTTATTATAAAAATTGAGTAAAATCGATCATATAGTTGAGTCGCTCTCGCAACCGACATGCGCCACTAAATTAAAATAACGTCAAATTTCAAATGTTGAAAATTTTTATCTGTCAAGTAATATAACCTACAAAAGCCATTTTAGGACTGACATAAATAATAATTAGGGAGTGGACACGAAAGATTGATGACTCATCGCCCATGGCGCACTATTGAAATGTTGTATTTTTAAAGAGGTTTTAATTTTATTTATATAATTGGATAACAAGTGGCTGGTGATCTATAAAATACAAAATACCTTATTATGTGCTCAATTTGTAGTTCAAGTCGAGTAAAGGAGTATTAATATTTACTAGCAATACTTTCTCAAAGTTCTCTTCTGTAAGATTTGTTCTCTTTGAATGAAGTACATCCTTGTAGATAGAAAACGTCCTTTCTACATCGCAACTGGTTTTAGGTACGTACTGGAAATATTCTTTTATTTCAGCGTATTTAGCAGTTAGATTTTGTGTCATTGTCCCCATAGACAATTGCCGCAATGTTATTAAATCTAGATTTCTATTAAAAACTGTGTCTAACTTTGCCGAAGGCCACATCCGAAGTCACTTGGAATACTTTTGAAGTTATTAATAGCCACATCTAATGCGATTAGTCCATCTTTTAATTTGAGATTTTGATTTTCAAAATATGTGATTAGTTTAGGCAAATTTCCAAAGTGTTCCTGAAGGAATAATAACTGATTTTTTAAATTTGGGATTTGTGTTAGTTCCTTGCACTAAGAAATATTTCGAGCGTCGTCATTTAAACATGTAACGAAATTTTGTAAACTATCGAAATTCTCTGCATTAAAACTAGTAGCTTCCAGCCATGTTCCCCATCTAGTTATTACTGGCGAGGGAGGCAGTGACAAAGATGGAAGTTTTTCCCTGTAAAGAGCTACTCTCGATGGTGCTTTTCCGAAAACGTTTTTAAAAGCGGATACAAGTCTATCAATTTCCGGATACCTGTCTCTGATATATTCCCAGATTCTGTGGAGAGCACGTGCTACACAAGTAATATGCAGCATATAAGGATATGTTGCCTTTAATAGTCTGCCTGTTTTTAACATACCGTAGTCTGTAACGAAGTTCCTTCGTTAATTGTAACAAATTAACATTTTTAAGTTCATAATTAATTTATTTGTCAATATTAAATTAAATGTATGTGTGTTATTTTGTTCAAATATTAATATTGTATACAGTGATTTGGATGGACCTGTATATATGTTCAGTTGTTGTAATAATTCATGTTATTTACTTATTTTTAATGGAAAAATACCGAATGTCTACGTCATGCTCAAAGTCGCGCGTTTCACGTCAGTATCGTGTGCAAATTTTTGTGTTTTGAACGGGTTTTTACCTACATACGTAGGGGGTTTTCACATACAAAAGGCCCCATCGAGCGTGCCTCGTTCATTTATTTCTCCGACCTATCCGAAACCCTACACCTCTCTCTATTCAGCCTCCAGATGGCGTGGAAGAGACTTGGTTAACTCCTTAGAAACGTGCTGCTTTCAGGTCTCTGCATCGTGAAACAGTCGTTTTAAAATCCGCTAATCTCATCCGAATATGTCTCTCCTTACTCAGGCCCCATGAGCCGTGGGAAGAAGTGATGTATTACCGTTGTAAACCGTATCCCGTCTAAGTCAGACTTTCGATGTCGTGACTGTATTAAAACCCGCATTTAATAATAATTATTTATTTCAGAGATTTTTGCGACCGTTAAATTTCCGATATTATGCGTAAACACGCACCGCGAATTTATATATCGTCTAAACACCCGCGCTTGCCGAATCCGTGTTAAAATAGACGTATTAGTATTTCACCGTGTAGCTATTGAATAAATATCCGAACCCGTACCAAGATAAAATTCAATTGCACGATAAACTAGTAAATTCTTCCTGTGAGCATGTCGTAACATAGAAATAATTTGTAGAATAATTTAAATTGATCTGAATGCGCCTTTTATCTCATATTGACCGATACATATCTTATTTCTTGTTTATTGTTGATTCATATTAAGGATGATAAAATGCATTGGGATTTGTAAGTAACAGTTCAGGGGCTAGGGTTGAGTACATGTTCAATCTTAATTTAATTACGATATAAAGAGGTCACTGATGTAAATTTATTTTAATATTTAATTGTGTACATATTGTACGACGTTGTGTATATGTGTAAAAATGTAAATATGATTAAAATAAATGTGTATAAATTTTGATATTGTTTTAGTAATGATCAAGACTAATTATTCTATTTTTCAAATAAGTTTCCGCACGTGTTTTCTTTTTTTTCCGAGTAGTAATGAGTATAGGGAATGTAGTATTTTCAATGAACGTTAAGATACATTAAAACAAAAAGAAGTACTCACGTTTCTCCACTGTGTTAGCCGAAGAGCTTGTAGTCTTATGCCTCAAAATCACAACACTTCAACCGCCATATTTACGTCTATAAACAATGCCGACCGTGCGAACTTACAATGATGTCATTCCGCTAGACGTTTAGACTTTCGCGATATTGGCGCCTGCGTGCATAGGCAACCCGAGGTGCTTGTAGTTTCCGCAATATAATGGAGGCATTCAGAAGACTTGTCTTATGACGTTCGCTTGTATTACAATGGCATTACGTAAGCAAGCGAGCATGTTAATTATAAGTGGCGCCCAACGTTAAAGCCTATAAGTAGCACCATGTTATAAGTGGCGCCTACAACGTTAAGGCCTTGTTTTAATGAATTTAAAAATTAATTCAGGCAAGAATTAGATAAATTAAAATCCGACATTAAATTCCGCCGCGTTTAAAAACTGGTCAAGCAGTTTTCCGTCAGAATATATTTATGCTTATTTTAAAAATAGCAAGATTGATACACATTTTATAAACATACACAGAGATAAGTTTTTATTAAAGGATAGTAGGATGTACATATTCTTTTATTAACTGTGAGGGAATAAAAGGGCAGGAGAGTAAATAGAAACTAAAATACATTTTTTATTAGTCAATTTAGTACATTATAAATTATAATATGTCTGATTCAGATAAAGGCAAAAATCCAAACCCTCTTGGGTGGATATATACATTGAAAAAAGAGGACTTAAATGCCGCAGCAGAGTCTTTAGGGTTAGACGCTTCCGGTAATGTAGAAGAGGTACGCAAACGCATTAGCACATTTTTGAAAGAGGGTAAGACGGGTTCCGCGAATAAGGGAAACGTTCTGTTTGTAACACCGCAGGTAGACGCTAACGTTCAGATTTCTTCCGCTGAAATCTGCACACAAATAAGGAAATGGGGAGTTCATTTTAATGGCAGCTCGGATGCTGTATTTTTCTTGGAAAGAGTTAAAGAACTTCAAGTTTGTTACGGTATTAAGGATGAACATATGCTCCATGCGTTGCCTGAGCTTTTTAGGGACAAAGCACTGCTGTGGCTCCGAAATAATAAGACACTATGGGGTACATGGGACGAGTTCTTAGAGGACTTTAAACTCCAATATCTTCCGCCCCGGTATAGCTTTTCAATAGAAGAAGAAATACGCGCTCGTTTGCAGAAACCGAAGGAATCTTTTAAAGATTATTTAACCGCAATATTAACATTAATGAGACGCGGCCGAGATATGTCCGATGGTGATAAGTTGGAACGTGTATATGGTAACATGTCACCCAGTTACAGAATGTATATACGTAGGGACGCGATACAATCCCTCAGACAATTGTCTAAACTCGCTGCTGAATATGAATTACTGCAGGAAGAGCAGGCGCGCTTTTGTAAGAGAGAAAGTACGCTATCCGCACCGGAACGCCCGTTCAGCGATAAACCCAGTACTTCGTCAGCGACGCCGCGTTCGCATCAATTGTCGTATGCCGCTCAGAATGATAAGCCTCGTCAATTTTCTATACCGCCGCCGTCATTACAAAAGTTATCGCATCCGGAAAGACGCTGTTGGAGATGCGGAAAAGAAGACCATACGCGTAGTCATTGCCGTAACCCGTTTAAAATGTTTTGTTCTCGGTGTGGTAAATTAGATGTACGTTCCGTCGATTGCCGATGCCAGGGAAACGCCGAGAAGGGCGGTCTGCGGGCAAAGACCGTCCGCAAGCAGTAAAACCGCCTGAATCCGCAAGCACGTGTATTAAAGACTCGACAATACCAGATAATCGCGTCTGGATCCGCGTGCACATTTATAATCAGAATTTACGAGCTCTCGTGGACAGCGGGGCTACTTCTTCATTTCTATCCGAATCACTAGTTGCCCGGTTGTTAAAAAATAATGTCCAACGTGTCTTGGATAGAAAATCCAAAGTCCGCCTCGCCAATGGAGACGTTATAGAGTCACCTGGCTCAGTTTCATTACCGGTACGCATGGGTAGCCGAACTACATACGTTAATTTTGTAATTATGCCGAAGAGCCCGTGCTCAGTCATCTTCGGAATTAATTTTCTTAAGGAGATTGGGGCCGTTCTTGATTTTTCCGAAAGGAAACTGTATTTTAAGGGAGACAATGCAGTCTTTGCCGCGAGCTGTGGGATCTCCGAAGTACAGGACCGCCAAGAAACCGTTTTAAAAAAATTCCTTGAGCAGGAATTGAGTAAATTTACTACCGTACCTGGTCGGACGAATTTAATACGTCACACGATCCGTTTGCAACCGAATACCGCCCCAATAAAACAAAGATACTATCCGTGCAATCCGAAGAAACAAGCACTGATCGACGCCGAAGTAGACAAGATGTTACAAGACGGTATAATAGAACCCAGTAACAGCCCGTGGAGTTCTCCTATCGTCGTGGTCACGAAAAAGAATGGTGGCGTTCGGTTCTGCGTCGATTTTCGCAAAATCAATTCTGTATCAATTAAAGACTCTTACCCTTTGCCGTACATTTCGAATATTCTTGACAAGCTCCGCGATAGTAAATATTTTTCGACGCTTGATCTTAAAAGTGGGTACTGGCAAGTTGAGTTAGAAAAAGATAGCAGACCCGTGACGGCTTTTACAATCCCGGGGAAGGGCCTATTTCATTTTGTGTCATTACCTTATGGATTACATAGTGCGGGAGCGACGTTCCAGCGCTTATTAGATTCAGTGATAGGTCCTGAGATGGCAGAATACGCATTTGTATATCTGGATGATATTATTTTAGGCAAGACTTTTGAGGAACATTTGAAAAATTTAAGTACTGTTTTCGCGCGTTTACGGGAAGCAGGCCTCCAACTTCAACCAGACAAATGTACTTTTGCCAAACAGAGTATAAAATATTTAGGTCATGTTGTCACACCGGACGGCATCCGTACAGACCCGGACAAAATCGCTGCGATTTTAAATGTACCTCCGCCGCGAACCAAGAAGGAAATGCGTGGTTTCCTAGGACAGACGTCGTGGTACCGTCGTTTCGTGCCAAATTTCGCACAACTTACCGTTCCGCTTATAAAATTAATTAAAAAGGATGTGCGTTGGGAGTGGACGACGGAACAAGAAGCCGCATTCGCCGCCGTAAAGAAAGCTCTGACAGAGAGTCCAGTTCTCGCGTGTCCGGACTTCTCCAAACCATTCCAATTACATACCGACGCCAGTGAGAAAGGTTTGGGAGTCGTTTTAATCCAAATAATAGAGGGTGCCGAAAGAGTGATCGCCTATGCGAGTAAGACTCTAAGTAAGGCAGAATTTAATTATTCGACGACCCAGAAGGAAGCCCTTGCCGTCGTCTGGGGTATCAAAAAGTTTAAATATTATCTAGAATTTTACCAATTTACAGTTATTTCGGATCACCAGTGTTTAAGGTTCCTGAATGACTTGAAGAATCCGTCAGGACGACTCAGTCGATGGGCTGTTGATCTACAACAATATGATTTCGTCATACAGTACCGAAAAGGAGCGATGAATAATTTAGCCGATTCCCTGTCACGTTCACCGCTTCCTTTTAAGCATGAAACCGATGAAGATGCATGTGCCTTGGTGGAAGAAACGTCTTGTTCTTGGTACAATAAGAAAGTTTCGGATGTTCAATCAGATCCTGCAAAACATCGAGAATACCTATTAGAAAATGGCAATTTATACAGACACATACCTGATACACAACATACCGATGGAGTGCGCGCATGGAAATTATGCGTAGCTACACCTGATAGAAGTGACGTCCTGAGAGAAATACATGACGCTCCTGAAGCTGGACATCTTGGGGTCGCCAAAAGTATAGCGAGAGCCGCTTCATTATACTATTGGCCAGGCATGCTTAGAGACATCCGTCGATACGTGAATAGGTGCCGGTCCTGTAAGCAATATAAGTTTAATCAGGGAAAACCTCTAGGCCAGATGTTATTCTCACCTGTTGATTGCCCGTGGGAACAAGTGAGTGTGGACCTCCTCGGACCTTTTCCGCGTTCCAAGAGAGGATTCACTTCGTTGCTAGTAATACATGATCGATTCACCAAATGGGTAGAGTGCCAGCCGCTACGCTCTGCCACTTCACGAACCGTTATCCAGGCGTTGAAGGAGAAAGTAATATACCGTTTTGGTTGCCCGAAGATCCTGTTGGCTGACAATGGTCCGCAATTTGCCAGTCACAGTTTCACAAGTTATTTCAATGGACTAGGTGTTAAGATCAAATTTAATGCTCCGTATGCTCCGCAATCGAACCCTGTGGAAAGGACAAATCGGGTATTAGGACCTATGATTGCACAGTATATAAACAAAGATCATAGAGAATGGGACCAATACCTACCTCAGTTTATGTTCGCCATCAACACCGCTAAACATGAGTCTACAGGATTCACACCTGCTTTTCTTAATTTTGGTAGAGAACTCATGCCGCCGAGCTCTCTGCGAAGAACCGCTGATGGGCAGTTAATGGATCCTGCTCGACCGAATACCGAAGAATTGGCCCAAGAGATGTCGAAATTGGACGACTTTTTCAAGATCGTCAGAATAAAGTTGGCTCAAGCGTTCCAGAGGCAAAGTAGGCCTTATAATCTGAGACATCGTCCTTACCGCCCCCAAATTGGACAATGGGTATATCACCAGACTCATAATTTATCCGACGCCTCTAAGAAATTTACTGCTAAACTTGCTCCAAAATATGAAGGTCCCTCTAAAGTTATCCAGATCCTGTCCCCGTCTGTTCTCATGTTACAGGTACCAAACAGACGAAAGCCAGTGAAAGTCCATGTGAAAGACATCAAGATTCCGTCCGCCGACGAGTTCCAAGCCGATCTCCTACCTCTGAATCCGCCGGAGGCCGTGAGGGATGTTTTGGACTAATACTTGCTGCAATCCGCCGCACCAGGTGTTTTGTTTCAAGACATCATCCGGAGCTCATACTTTGTACAATCCGCCGTACCAAGTGTTTGCTCATGACACCATCTAGAGCTCGTACTTCGTGCAATCCGCCGCACGAAGTGTTTGTCCACATGGAAACCGCCAGAGTAAAAATCACTGCAACCTCTGTAATAATTCCGGCAGTAGAGGCCTATCTCAAATTTTCGATGCATGTAGTTGTCCGATGCGATACCAGCACCAGTCCTGTCGTTTTCACTACTTCCGTCACTAGTGAAGCCGAGATTCATCATGCAGACCTGCAACGTCAGAACAATTAGTGCCGTGTGCGTATAAGACATCTTAAGTGATGATAGACCGACCAAGTGTTAGTTTTTAAATTTAATTTTCCGTTTTTGAACATTTGGTTTGTAGTTATTAGAATTTCAATGTTTTCTTTTAAGGGAGGGCCTGTAACGAAGTTCCTTCGTTAATTGTAACAAATTAATATTTTTAAGTTCATAATTAATTTATTTGTCAATATTAAATTAAGTGTATGTGTGTTATTTTGTTCAAATATTAATATTGTATAAAGTGATTTGGATGGACCTGTATATATGTTCAGTTGTTGTAATAATTCATGTTATTTACTTATTTTTAATGGAAAAATACCGAATGTCTACGTCATGCTCAAAGTCGCGCGTTTCACGTCAGTATCGTGTGCAAATTTTTGTGTTTTGAACGGGTTTTTACCTACATACGTAGGGGGTTTTCACATATAAAAGGCCCCATCGAGCGTGCCTCGTTCATTTATTTCTCCGACCTATCCGAAACCCTACACCTCTCTCTATTCAGCCTCCAGATGGCGTGGAAGAGACTTGGTTAACTCCTTAGAAACGTGCTGCTTTCAGGTCTCTGCATCGTGAAACAGTCGTTTTAAAATCCGCTAATCTCATCCGAATATGTCTCTTCTTACTCAGGCCCCATGAGCCGTGGGAAGAAGTGATGTATTACCGTTGTAAACCGTATCCCGTCTAAGTCAGACTTTCGATGTCGTGACTGTATTAAAACCCACATTTAATAATAATTATTTATTTCAGAGATTTTTGCGACCTTTAAATTTCCGATATTATCCGTAAACACGCACCGCGAACTTATATATCGTCTAAACACCCGCGCTTGCCGAATCCGTGTTAAAATAGACGTATTAGTATTTCACCGTGTAGCTATTGAATAAATATCCGAACCCGTACCAAGATAAAATTCAATTGCACGATAAATTAGTAAATTCTTCCTGTGAGCATGTCGTAACATAGAAATAATTTGTAGAATAATTTAAATTGATCTGAATGCGCCTTTTATCTCATATTGACCGATACATATCTTATTTCTTGTTTATTGTTGATTCATATTAAGGATGATAAAATGCATTGGGATTTGTAAGTAACAGTTCAGGGGCTAGGGTTGAGTACATGTTCAATCTTAATTTAATTACGATATAAAGAGGTCACTGATGTAAATTTATTTTAATATTTAATTGTGTACATATTGTACGACGTTGTGTATATGTGTAAAAATGTAAATATGATTAAAATAAATGTGTATAAATTTTGATATTGTTTTAGTAATAATCAAGACTAATTATTCTATTTTTCAAATAAGTTTCCGCACGTGTTTTCTTTTTTTTCCGAGTAGTAATGAGTATAGGGAATGTAGTATTTTCAATGAACGTTAAGATACATTAAAACAAAAAGAAGTACTCACGTTTCTCCACTGTGTTAGCCGAAGAGCTTGTAGTCTTATGCCTCAAAATCACAACACTTCAACCGCCATATTTACGTCTATAAACAATGCCGACCGTGCGAACTTACAATGATGTCATTCCGCTAGACGTTTAGACTTTCGCGATATTGGCGCCTGCGTGCATAGGCAACCCGAGGTGCTTGTAGTTTCCGCAATATAATGGAGGCATTCAGAAGACTTGTCTTATGACGTTCGCTTGTATTACAATGGCATTACGTAAGCAAGCGAGCATGTTATAAGTCGACATATTTTAATTTCTGATACGAAAGTAGAAAGAGGAAAAGAGCGCGACGAAATAAACATAAGCGAGGCTGTCAAGCCAGTACACTCGACAAACGTTTCCTATGAAATGTAAGGCGTGAGGGTCCCACGACACTGCGTTGCTCTTCCACCACTGTTAGCAAGCAGGCATCGCTGCATATTATAAGGTCATCTTCTGCATGGGGTAGAAGTGTAAACCGAAATTCAAATTTGACGACTGCGGTATATGCGGCACTGCAACTAACAAATAAAAGTATTTTTTTCCTGTACCTGTCGTCCGAATGAAGCATCTTGTGGAAATTCTCGTCAATGCTTTTAGCAACTGTTCCCGCATCAACTGTATTTATAACTTTAGATGCCAACTATTCCATATGCGTTATATGGAATAGTTGGATGTAGTACACCAGCTACAACATTTACCACACAGCGTCCTAATAAATGGACAGTTTCGTCGGCACTTATCCATAGGTACTGATTTGAAAGATGTCTTCTAATGCATGCTACTGTTTTCGTGAAGCTCTTAGAAACACAATATTTGCGTAAGGTGGATTCATCAGAAACATATCGACCAGCATATTTTTGAAGAAATGTTTTGAACGTGGGATTGTCAAGTTTCTTTAAATTGATAAATGAAAACAAAAACATTTAAAGGTTGCAAGAGAACAAATGTCACTATTTGATGGTTGGTGCTACTGGATATCGTCAATAAAATATTGAACGAACGTTTGCGTTTACACGGTCCAATAAATTATTCATCAATTTATTTGACAGTGTAAACAGGGCATAACACTAGGCCCTGACTAGAAATTGCCAGATGTAATACCCAACTTGGCGCTAATTTTGACCAAGTTCTAGAAATTGAACTTTAAATTGATATAAGTCTGTAAAACAAAGTTTATATGTAATACCTACATAATATGGCATCACCTTTGGTTGGTAATGAGCCGGAACCAAATTTGACAATTATTATTTCAACTCACATAATTAATGGTTGACAAATAGTTTAAACGAACCAGGCTTATTTAGTGTTGCAATTTTTGTTGTCATGGATTCGTTGATGAATTGTATATTTATTGGTATGACATTTATTGACTTAATAATCAATAATTTTCTTGATATACTTATCAATTAAATACTATATTCTTCCAATTAAAATGATTTACGATTACGATGTGGACGATTCTGTATCTGGGCCAGACTATGAAAATGAATTTGTAAAGGCCAAAACATTTTTACAAAAGTCAAGTAACTTGTCTGGCGATAATCTGTGAGTACCTAATTACATTATTTGCAAATCACGTACGTAATAAAAAATATCGACAATTTTTTGTATATATATAGCGAGTTTTTGCAGTTATTTCCGCTTCTCGCATCCTAAGCGTCATTCTCTATCGTTCCACTCTTCCTCCCGTAGACCTCTCTTTCTCATTTCTTCTTTTATATTTTCCATCCATCTCCTTCTTGGCCTGTCTCGTTTATTTCTTTGAGGTGGATCCCAATTCCATACTCTCCTTGGTAATCTTTCTTCCTCCATTCGACGCAGATGTCCGTACCATCTCAGCTGCCTCCCATTTATAGCATCTATAATAGTCTCCTTCATCCCCATTCTATCTCTGATGTTCTCATTTCTGGCATGGTCGTATAAAGTTATTCCGCAGCATCTTCTCCTATATGTCATTTCCGCCGAAAGCAACATTTGATTCATTCATATGTCTATCACCCATATCTCTGACCCATATGTCATAACTGGTTCATTGATTACTTTAAATATGTTCGTTTTTGTCTTTTTTGTCAGGTTCTTGTTCCACAGAGTAGGATGTAATGCTTTTGTCATATTCTTTGTTCTGCCTATTTTCTTCATTATGTCCTTGTCGTCTCTTCCGTCCTCGTCTATTGTCACCCCCAGGTATTCATACTGGCTTACATTTTTTATTGTTCCGCTGTCTAACTCTATATCCCGTCCTGTCCCTCCTATGAGTATATACTGGGTTTTCTCCATGTTTAACTGCAGGCCCCACTTAGTATATTCTTCTATGAGCTTGTTCAACATGCATGTCATATCCTGTTGATGCTCCGTTACTACTATTTGGTCATCTGCAAATAGTACCGTATGTATCGGGCTGACATTTAGCCATGTTCCCATGGGGCTACATTTTTTGGTCCAATGTTTACGTCTCTTAAACAATGCTTAATAAAGTTCATAATCATATTATGGTACATAATTACATATGCGTTAATAAAAGTGTTTACAGTAAGTAGTACTACACAACACGCTGTCATGCAGTATTACCGCGAGAATAATGAAAATATAGAGGGATATAAGACAAGTGGGTTGAATTTTTTTTTATTATTCTAATGAAGTCTATTCGTGTAGAGGAAAGCGTTACACGTTGAACCGCTTTTTGCCTTTTTAAAGTAAAATTAAATTATACAGAGTCAATATTATAAGGAAATGGTTTGGTTTGGGATATAGGATCAATACTAGATTTTATAAATGTTAAATTATTATACGTTCAATGTTCATCTAAATAAAAAAGTACCCTCGATAAAATGTTTTTATGGAATTTTATAGATATGACCATTTAACGGAAGTTTTGAATAAAATATTAGCAGAACGTCCTGAAAATGTAATAGATTTCTTTGAAGAGTTTAGTAGAAAAATTAAAGAGCAACGATTTGCATCACAAACAGATCACCTGGAAGATATTTACGTATCGCCTTTGAGATATGAATATGCAAATAAAATTATGCCATTTCTTAAGGCAAGTGCAAAGACGAATAATTAATATAATTTCTTTCAAGTATTTTTTAACAAATGCAGCCACCTCTTCCTGATGAAGCAAGTACTCTTGATCCTGAAGATATTGAGATTGCTGATATGTCGACAAACGATTTATTACAATTGTTATATTATTTTGAGCATGCAGGCGTAGGTCTACCCAGAGAAGAACTTTTTGCAATATTGTTATCTATGAAAAAATTGATTAAAGAAGAACCTCTTGCCTCAATTCGGTACGTAATTTTATGTTTGATTGTATTGATGTCAGTTATAATATCTTTTTTTCAAATTTTAAAGCTTTTGGGGAAAGATATATGGAACGTACAAAAATTATATTGTAGTAGAGACGGAACTGAGGGAAGATGAATATTTAAAGAAGATTGAGGTAAGTGCAAATATCGAGTATTTAATTAAAAGTGTATAATACTCAGAAGAGGGGATACTGGTCATGAGTTGTAACAGAGGTCTTACAAATATAGAGCCTATTATTATTATTATTATTATTATTATTATTATTATCATCTGATCTTAATATGTTCTATTGCAATTGAATCTTTTATAGAAAATTTAATGTCTTTTTTATTAGGATTTATTTATTTGATATTTGCATTTCCGATTCTCTTAATATGCTTCCAGCATATAAGGTTGATTCATTTTATTATTTCTTTATTAAACTCAACTTTTTTATGTGTAAATGGGTAAATAAGTTGTAAAAATTAGATATAAATTCTTTTACAATAAAATAACTAGAAAGAAAATCCGAACATTTATAGTCACGTTAAATATTTTTTTGAGGAAATGGAAAGAGAAAAAGAAGAAAAAGAGATGAATGTCGCAGCAGAATTACCAACAGACATAACGGATTTTGAAAATATAGCTGAGCCCGATGTTGAAGGTGAAGAAATAAAAGAACCTCCTGTTTCAAAAGTTCCACGAAAACTACCTCCAGCACCAGTAATTCAGTTTGAAGAACCTCCAGAACCACCATCGGAATTACCAGGTGTAGGAGTAAACAAAAAGGTATGTGTGGCGCATGAGAACACATTATATTATACGCTGCAAGAATTGCCAAGCCTGCAAACCTATCCATAGGTGGTTATAACGTTTGTATCTGGGTACTGAAAAACTTGAATATGAATAAACGTAGCAGTTTTTGTCGCCTATATTTAGCACGACCCAGAGTAACCGTTACATTTATGTGCTATATTATCCCATCGTGTTTTGTTATCCTTTCCAATTTATGTAGGTATGCTTATACAAAGAGATCATTTTGAACTGTCCTGGGTTGGCAACAAAAAAGTCCGAGTATTTTCAAAAACTGTAGAATGAACGAACAGATGCAGTAGCAACAGCGTTAAATTTAGTAGGGGCAATTCACGGAAGTAAATATTTCCTACTGTAGTAATTCTACAGTAGCAAAAAATTTACTTCCGTGAATTGCCCCTACTAAATTAACATGTCAAATATCAAAACCATAATGTATTGAAATGTCTTGTACTTTCATATTCTTATTGTTTGTAATGGAACCCGCTTATATTTAATTTAATAAAATTGTAGAGTTTAAATCTAAATAAAATTTAAATAACTTGCTTTGCCGGCTAAACTCAAATCAGATGATCTCAGGGCCATTCTGATTAATAAGAAATGATTAAGTAAACGGTGATCCTAAACATTAATTATATTTAATAAAAAAAAATACCATTGTAAAACTTTAAACAATTCGTATATTCAAAACCCATGAATTATATATATAAAACTATTTTTTACATATAACAAAAGAAATAAAATATATTTAAAGACAATTTGAATACATTTTTACAAATAATTAATGGCCATAGATTTTTTATGTACAATTGTTCGACGTAGTCTAACATAAACAACGGATGCCAGAATTTACTACGTCCGTCGGCTGGTTTTGTGTACTATTATATAAATACACAACAATATTAATACAGATCAAATTACATTCTCCTTCATAGAACGGAGATGATATGTATTTATCGACTTTATTATGTTAATTTCAATTTAAAATTTATTTCATAATCCTTAACTCTTCAATATCAACAATATTTTTATTTACAATAATCTTTTAAAAATACCTTATAACAGAGTTTCTTTCTTCGCTCTTCAGCGATGTCTATCTTCTATAAAATCTTCTTTTTCTTGCGATGTCTTTATCGGCATCATTTGTTTAGTGGCCACGATCCTATAGTGACGAATCTACTTGCTCTGCTTACTGGGGCACAATATATTTATTATAAACTTTTAACACTGAGCACATTTATTCTCTAAGTGCTACTTTAATCACTATTTTTCAAATAACAATTCTTATGATTGTTATCGAATTTATTATAGGAGTTTTAGGTTCTCCTTTTTATAGAACATTTAATGTATATTACTTGAATTTCTGCTAGTCGGGGTTTGACGACTTCTTTATGAAGCCAGCCAGTCAAATCCCTCCGACTTTGGAGTTAACTTTCCGACTCGAATGAAGTCTAGCAGTTGACTCCCTCGTTTTTAGCGCGTGTTTCTATTTTATATAAACGTGTCTGTGGTTCCCCTTTCTCTATATAGTTCGGTTATTTCCACTTAAGTTTCCCATACACACTCTTTTACGTAGGCGAATGTTTATCACAACTGTAGCGTTTATTTCACTGTTGTAAACATTCGGCGACACGGTTCTTAGAACTAAATACACACTTAGCTTATGACTAATATTTACTTAATAATACCATAACATATTCATTGATTTTAAATATTATTTCTCTTCAAAATATTAATAACAGAATAAATATACTTAATTAAATTCTAAAAAAATAAAAATTTATAAAATTAATAAATGGATTGGTATGTACCGTTACATGTTTTATTGTCGCGTTTCTGTCTATTTCAAGACAATATACTTCGTATACCATGCCTTTTACGATACAACAGGATACATTTATCGGAATGTCGCACTTTCGCAGTGGAACATTGCAACAGGATGGATTATCGAAATATTCATTGGGATCGTGTTTTCAGCAAATTTGTAACTGAAAATGGAAATCTGGAAATAAACTTGGACACATTCACTTGTCATCGCAATAGGGTGATTGAATGGTTTAAGGAAACGGGGAGTGTTTATAAATGTAAACCTGAAAAAGTACCAAAAATTTTAATTGAAGATGTCGCAGACATTAGGCAGCGAATCGAAATCAGTCCCACAAAATCTGAACAAAAGCTGTTTGCACAAACTGGTAAAGAGATCTAATTAACTTAAATTGTAGTTATTTCCTATGGAAGTACTCATAAAGCAGTGAAAACAAACTTACATATGCACCCATATAAAGTTTCTGTACTACAAGATTGACGGGGCAATCACTTTGAGCAGAAATTTAACTATTGCAATGGTTTAATGAAATATTACGTGAAGGAGATTTGAATCGCACTTTCTTTTCGGATGAAGCTTGGATCTATTTGTCGGGGTATATCAACTCTCAAAATTACTGTACCTGATCAACAGAGAATCCACATGTTTTTGTTGAAAATAGTCTCCATCCTATCAAAGTTGGTGTTTGGGTTGCAATGTCGAAGAGACGGATTATTGGACCAATTTTTTTTCATGATACAATTAATGCAATACGATACCGAGAACAAATATTGGAACCCTTCATAACAGCCTTCATGAAGATGAATTTAACCTGGGGTTCTTCCAACAAGATGATGCAACTGTAGATACTGCGACTACTGAATAATAATCAAAGTAACCTTCAAGGTTTTAGTAGCAGAAGGCGGCAAATATTTTCTCTCTCGTAGGGTAAGACGACATAGCAACCGTCGGCTTAAGATGACATAGTATGTCATGGTATGTGTATCTTCATAGTAATAAAATTTATTTCATAGAGAAAGCCATTTGCTTCTATTAATCGCTTGTGCTTTAAAATGCGCTCATGTGGGAAGATAGTCTTACCGGACTTGATTCGTAATTGGTAAATAGCTGTATAATAGCTTAGTAGGAGTACGTCAAATATATAAAATATATGCCTCTGTATTGTCAAAATGTTAATCATTTTATTGACAGAATCATATTAAATTGTTTACTATTGATTGTTGCTTATATTTAGTTTTAAAAGTCAATAACGGACGAAAGATTTAATAATGTTAGAATGTTTTGTCCAGATTAGTAAGTCTGAAGATGCAAGTCACACCTATTATGATGGTTACCTAGAAAAAGGGCATCCTAATAAATCTTTTTTTTTAGAAGATTGAAATAAAATCTCTGTAATTATGGGTCATTTGAGAGAGAAATATAATAGATATAAAGATATCGAGAAAGTTACTGCAAATTTAATTACAAGTCGTAAAATTAAGGTTTCTAGTATATCATGACGGTGGGCAAGATCCATTCTTACTTAGAATATCATTTAGACAAATGGAGTATACAGTGAGGAAGCGAGGGTTGGAATAAATTCATTTAAAATTTTTGGTTGTGTTTATGGAAAAGCGCTCCAATAGGTCGATTTTTATTTTTAGCTGCGGTTTTTCTGATGGTAAATTGATGTACAAAGGCTGGTCCAAAAATAAGTTACGATCTTCAATTTTTTTTTTCAAATGGAAACATACGTTTTTTATTTAATTTGTTAATTCTACATCGAATTCTAAGTATGTTTCATGTACCATGTCCTATACCCAAACTCAACAGTTATCGAGAAATTTACAATTGAACATATCAATAACTGCAGTTATTGATAGGTATGTTAGTGTAAGTTATTTTATAGTTTTTTTTAATATTATATTTTATTTAATATGCCTGGTTGTGCTGTATAGGGTTGTCGTGAATACAATCGAAAAAGTAGAGATACTCAGATTAAATATTACAGGTTTCCCAAGGGAGGAGGGACAGTACGAAATGTGTGGAGAATTGCGTGTAAAAGGCAGACTTTAATAAATTTGAAAAATGTTATTTTCAGAAATCTGGTTTTATCATTGTTCATAATAAAAAATCAACTTATTTTTGCATGTATCTTTTCCGTTTATCTTAAACCATCATGTTTTCATACATCACTCTAACAAGAATTACTGTAGTTTTCCAGTAAATCATACAGAGATTTAAATTCAGATGCAGTTCCCAGATTTAAAGAGAAGACAGCTTGAAGCAATAAACAATGAGTTGAAAATCTTTAAAAAGCAAGAAATAAATGCTTTGATAAAACTAATGAAACATATACACATGGTCACAGTACTTTAGAATCGAGCAGTAAAATGTGTGAAACATCGACATAGACTGATTTTGAAACTTTAAAGTGCCCGATGCTTACTAATCACCTATGAAAGTGAATTATTTGATTCAATACCTTTTCCAAGACTGTCACATTAAGAGCAACACATTTGTACATCTGCGAACATTCATAAAGTATTTTGAGGCATTCTATACATCGTAACAACATACATAGTTTTTTTGTTTATTAAGAATTTTTAATTTATTGTTGACTATTTCAGGCTGCTTTTCGTTAATATATGGCAAGGGTATAGTGAGAATAGTATTTGGATTTCAATCTGATACAAAATTGTATAGCTTTTTCTTTAATAGATTTAAAAACATTGACTGGAACTGAATTGAAATAAACTTCTAAACTATCAAAGTCGTTCTTTATATTAGCAACCATTATTAGAATTCCTTCCTTCTACAAACATTTATCCTTAACCTCCATGGTATCTTTCTTAAGCAACATATCTGCCTTTTATAAACATTTGTATTCTGTTCAAATACACAGTGTTTTTATCAAACACAAAAACATCTAATAAAATCTCTTCAAATTAAACTTTTTTTGTTATGCATGATAAAAGATAAAAGTTTGACAATTTTAACTTAATATTATTAGATAAAATTTTGAAATATGTGATTACAATTATTGTTTAATCTAGAATAAAGATAATTTATGGCTTGAAGTTAGTTTTATGCTCTTGTATTTCAACATATTTGTAAAATATGTATATTAAACATAACAAGTCCAGCCAAGTTGTATTTGGTTCATTCAAATGTTGGTTTATCTTCTCTTCAATTGCCCAAGACACTTCTATTAAAAGTGATGTAGCTGAACATTACCAATATGGAATACTTCAGATCTATGCGATTCACTAAATAGTATTTACATGTGTGCAAAAGAAATACTATATGCTTCAAAATATATGTTAAATAAATATCTTTATTTACATTTTGGCAATGATTTTATTCACTAAATGAAACATTTATCAATACCTCAATTACAATTTTCAGTTTATATTTACACAGATCATTAATGCATAACTCTAGCCTCTCGATAGCGAAGTCTAAAAATGAATTCAAAATAAACTGTTTTGCATTGTGTATTGAATGGAAATACCATTTTTCAAATTAATTAAATCCTGCCTTTTACACGCAATTAACCATATATTTCGTACTATATCTTCGTTGGAAAACCTGTAATATTTAATCTGCACATCTCTACTCGAGTGTATTTACGACAATCATATACAGCACTACCAGGATATTAAATAGAGTATTACCTAAAAGAAACGATAAAACAACTTCAAACTTCGTCAAAATGTAGCCCATATGAGAACTGTCAATCTGACTTGCTCCGCTATAGCTACTATATTTAGGTCAGCTGACTCGTCGGCTATTTTGGAGATAAATGTCAGTATATTACGTACTTATTTTTAGTTATTTATTATATAATCTGGGTATTTCTTAAATATACGACTATTATAAAAAGTTATACCTACATTATATCACGTCCTAAACCGGCTTAATAAAGTCAATTATTCGAAGTTCTATTCAACATTTGCTATTAGCATACATATTTACCGCCTTAAAATTATCCTCAAAATGGCGGACTAGTCAGCTATGCTTTATATAGTAGTTGTATGCTCCGCGATGACGTCATTGACAGCTAAAGTGAGCATACCGGTATAAGTGTATCGTGGTTTTAGTAACTGACATGGCCAAAGTACGAACTAGGGACGACGATTAAATGCTAATACAAATTTCCATCGACCGGAAAAGTTTTAGAACAATAAAATTAAAGTAATTAATTAATATTTCAGGACATATAGCCTCCGCTAGTAAAACACTATTACATGACAGCTAGTTACAAATCGAATACCATCGTAAATAAAGTTATTAAATGTTACTTTTCTCTATAATTTTATTTAATATTTGGCTATTCTGTTCAGTACACAAGCATTGTTGACAAATTTGTATTATTGGATGACAACTATAACAATTGTCAATTGTCATTATGAAAAATGTCAAAAGATGTATGAATATTATTACTTATGACTAGGGAGCGGACACGAAAGGTTGATGACTCATCGCCCATGGGCGCACAATTGAAATATTGTATTTTTAAAGAGGTTTTAATTTTATTTATACAATTGGATATTGGTGATCTATAAAATACAAAATACTTTATTATTTGCTCATTTTCTAGTTCAAGTCGAGTAAAGGAGTATTAATATTTACTATAGTGGAGGCAATCCTTAAACCGTTGCACGTCATTACTCGTTAATGACGTCATATACTGCAGCGTAGTCAAGTCTGTTTGAAAAATCATATGATTTGCACGCCATTTTAATGTAAACAAATTTGACATATAAATATCTGAAAAATATAATTGTGTATTGTAAATTTTATAATTTTTTGGGTGGTACGGTTTTTAAAAAATGAATGACGTGCAACGGTTTAAGGATTGCCTCCACTATAGCAATACTTTCTTAAGGTTCTCTTCTGTACGATTTGTTCTCTTTGAATGAAGTACATCCTTGATAGAAAACGTCCTTTCTACATCGCAACTGGTTATAGGTGCGTACTGGAAATATTATTTTATTTCAGCGCATTTAGTAGTTATATTTTGTATCGTCCCCATACATAATTACCGCAATGTTATTAAATCTGGATTTCTATTAAAAACTGCGTCTAACTTTTGCCAAAGGCCACATCCGAAGTTACTTGGAATACTTTTGAAATTATTAATCCATCTTTTAATTTGAGATTTCGATTTTCAAAATATGTGATTAGTTTAGGCAAATTTCCAAAGTGTTCCTGAAGGAATAACAACTGATTTTTTAAATTTGGGATTTGTGTTAGTTGCTTGCACTCAGAAATACTTCGAGCATCGTCATTTAAACATGTAACAAAATTTTGTAAACTATCCAAATTCTCTGCATAAAAACTAGCAGCTTCCAGCCATGTTTGTTCCCCATCTAGTTATTACTGGCGAGGGAGGCAGTGAAAGATGGAGGTTTTTCCCTGTAAAGAGCTACTCTCGATGGCGCTTTTCTGAAAACTTGTTTAAAAGCGGTATAAACCTATCAACATTCGGATAGATGTCTCTGATATATTCAAAGATTCTGTGAAGAGCAAGTGCTACACAAGTAATAAGCAGCTTATAAGGATATGTTTCCTTTAATAGTCTTTCTGTTCTTAACATATATGTTGCACTGTCACTAACAAATAAAAGTATTTTTTCCTGTACATGTCGTCCGAATGAAACATTTTGTGCAAAATCTCGTCAATGGTTTTAGCAACTGTTTCCGCATCAACTGTACATATGCGTTATATGGAATAGTTGGATGTAGTACACTAGCTACAACATTTACCACACAACGTTCTATATATCGACAGTTTCGTCGGCACTTATCCACAGGTACAGATTTGAAAGATGTCTTCTAATGCATTATACTGTTTTCGTGAAGCACTTAGAAACATAATAAGCTTCACAGAGTACTTCGTTAAAATTGTCAGCTTTCAGCGGGTCCAATTTCTGTGTATGTGACGTTGTACGTGGCTTTTTTGGGCATTCTGTAACGATATTTTACAGACTATGCAATAAATTTCGGAATCACTGACAATGGAGGACATACAATCTATGACTCTTAATCCAACTTGTCATTGTTTTACGATGCCATTCTCGACGTTCTTCCATATCATAGCAACATAAAAAATGTTCTAGATCTAAATAAATGATAACTAAAAATGTATGCGTATGTTATTGAAACTTAACAAAATCCAATGCACATTTACGTCGAGATAATTGGGAGAAATAGATTCAATGAAACGGTATTAAACAGGAACTATTACAAAAATTACGAAGTACGTAATTAACATTCAAAACAATGAAAAAACAAAACTAACGTAAGTATGTATAGATGTATATAACTTTATTTATCATGGGAAATATAAGGTAGATATAATAAATTTTAAAAACCCCTCACGCTACTACCTACGCCGATGAAGAAACAAATTTTATGAGGAAAGACGCCTTTTTTTCTCGCATTCTCGGGAGTAAACAGATGTTGCAGTTCACTATATGAATAGTGCTCTCAGTAACTGCGTGTTGTTTACATTATTTCTTTGTTCCGTCGTAATTTAATTTTATTTATTATGTATATTATTTGACGGTTCAAATATGACGCCATTTTAAATTATTGACGCATGTCGGTTGCCAGCACGAGTCCACTATATATTCATATTTTTCATATTCCCCCTATGGAAGTGTTCAAATTTACAAACTGGGAGAAAGGTTTGTCAGGATAATAGCAGGTTTCATACGGTCTTGCAAGATCAACAAACATATGAATAATATGAGTTTGACGGTAAAACCATAATGGTGATTATGGCAAGTAGGGGATATTTCATTTCTTTAGGTGAAATATATGCAGAAGAGGCTTAAAAATGTTTGGTCTAATTAAATAAACAAAGTGAAAAAACGTACGATAATGAAACATGTTGGCCAAAACAAATCTACAAGACGTATTTTATAAATATTGGCTAAAGTAATATACGAAAACAAAAAGAGTACAATGAATAAATTATTATATACGTAATATTGGTTTGCTTTTGACATAATAATTATTTTGTATATTAATAATTGTAGACAGATATATTAGTTCCGTTTTATTTGGTAGAGGTTAAAAATTCAACCTCACTTGTTAGTATTACCTTTCTACATTATCTATTATCTGTTCCTTTAATCTAGGTATATTATGTATGTAGTGAACCAGGAAATCCTTGGATAAAATTACCCGATATCACATCAAAACAAATTGTCATAGCTCGGCAAATTTACAAATCTTTTACCGGTCATCTAGATCAAGAAATTATAACCTATCCGGAATTTCCAGGCACCGAAAGAGAATATTTGAGAGTTCAAATTGCTAGAATATCTGCAGGTATAAAGTATTTTTTAATATCGTAAAATTTAAAGATTTTATATAGATAATTTTAGGTACACAAATATCACCGTTGGGATTCTATACTTTTGGTGGAGGCGAAGGTGAAGAGGAGGAGGAAGAAGAGGAGGAAGAAGAAGAAGAGGAGGGCGGTGGAAAGATGAAAACTACTTATAAAGAAAATAAGAGATATGAACCTGTACCTATGAGAGATTTAGCTGATGGATCCATGGCCTTTTGGGTTCATCACACTCTGTACATATTAAAACAAGGTACTTAATATAGGTTAATCGAGTAAGACTAAAGTATACTGATCAATGTGGTTACAGTTGGTCGTTATAAAAGCAGTAATTATTAATGAACGTGCGAATAATAGAAGAAGAGAATGACTTTCTTGTAGTTAGAGTTTGACTTAAGTCATGGAAAATTTCTTTTTTCTTCCAATTTTCTAATGTAATTAAATGGTGATAAGCTTCAGGTTTACAACATTTAATTTTTCTCTTATCTCGTTTAACAATTACCTATACCTACATAAAGAGTATCGAATACTAGTTCATATGACTCTTTTATTTAATTCCTCCATGCTTCTTAGTCGCTTATCCTTTTTAAAACTTCCCTTCAGCCTTCGCCCTCTTTTTTCGCAACTCGTTCACTCCTTGGAACAACGTTTTCGCAGTCTCCTCTGTTTCATTTTGTAATCATAGATCGACAACTCTTTAGAAAATTGATATCCCGAATATTTTAAAAATGGACTCATACTGGATTGAAACGGTTAGTTCTTATGCCTTCTATTTTTCTTAATTATTAACTTGTATTAACCATATGCTGCCGTAGAAGTGTGTACGCAGTCTAATTAATTAAAATAATTTTGCGTTATGGCTTTTTCTGTTTCCATCATTTTATGATCTACTATTTATAGCAGTGCCTAAAGATATTCTAGTTTTGCACGAATCAGTGTATTATATAATAAATTAATAGAACTTAAGTGGAATAAGTGATGACATATGCCATTAGTAACATGGAGAAAACTGAATCAAACCAAACGACAAGATTTCCCATCCAGAAGTACATCAAATAGTCGATAATCAAGTATGTTTAGTTTTTTTGCTACTAATTATTATCATCAGACATCTGTTAATATTTCCTTGCAATTTGGTATTTCACATCATAACGAAAGATTATTCAGATAGCACTGCAATTGATCCAAGTTAGCCCGGAACCATTTCTAACGCTGTGTAATGTGTAAATCATGTATAAATAAGAGAAATGCTAGTGGTCCCTAGCAGCTATCCTGCAGCACATCGTAAATACAATGTATAATTAGCGATGGCGGATTATGATTTTTGAACATGATAGAGCCCTTTTCATCAATCAGAACGATAAATATATAAGATATGTGAACTAATGCGTGTTAATTTACATATAGTTAAATGCTGACATATTTTTCATGTTACTAAGCTGGTTTTGTGATTGCTTAAAGGCCATTTCCTTTTGTTTAATAATCCAGTGTAATTTATGTGCTGGTTGTTGTAGATTAATATAGAGTTATAAATATATTTAATGCAATCTATTCTTTTAAATTTTCAAATTATTTTACATATTTCAATATGTATCACGCTTTTTTAAAAATTAAATTATTTTTACATATTTTTCTTCTAAGTTAATTTTAGAAACATTTCATAGACAAGACTAACTTTATTTTTCTAACAAACTTTTTTAAGGAGAGGTTTTTTCTTTTGTTCAACATAGTGGCAATGCAATAAAAGTTTTAAGATTTTTTCAAAATATTTCCATGTATTATTAAATATCGGCCAATACCAAGATTATTAATAGATTAATTTCTCTATTAAGCTAGAAAATGTCACTCCTGCTTCAATGAATGTCCCGGATAGTCCTCTTTAGCGTCCCCTAATTACCTTAGCTGTGGTTGGATTTGTCTATTGTTACATATCATTTTGAGCTACGTAATGTGAACAATTCGCTTATGTTTTATATTTGTGAATTACGAGGGGAGGTAAAAATATTCGTGAAATGGAGGGGATAGAAAGGAGAGATTTTTGGTTTGTGCACCTGACACTAGACGGCGACTCAATGCAACTGTAAACGTCAAATGTCAGTGTGATTGGTTCAGTGACGTTTGAGATATCGTCAGTTAAAGTAGTAAATCGCGAAGGTAACAAGCACTATGAACAAAATTGAATATCGTGCTGTGATTAAATTCCTCATTAGGCAAGTAAAAACGCCACAGATTATTATGAAAGAGATGTCGTCTGTTTATGGGGACTCTTGCCCTGGCGAAACAACGATTTACAAATGGCATATTCTGTTTAAACAAGGTAGAGAGTCTATTGAAGACGATCAGCGCTCAGGCCGACCGATTGAGGCGACTTCTGCAGACATTGTGGAAAAAGTAGAAAAACTTGTCCTTGAAGATGCTCGGTTGGAGAAAAAACAAATCGCAAAAATAGTCGGAATATCATCTACGACAGTTTTGAACATCCTTCATCAACATCTTGGCATGTCTAAAGTCAGTGTAAGATGGGTACCGAGAATGCTCATATCGTTTCAGACGCAACAACGCATCGAGTGTTCGCGGGAGTTTTTGAATTTGTTTAGCGAGAACAGAGACGAATTTATGAAGCGGATTGTGACTGGGAACGAAACTTGGGTTCATCACTATGAGCCTGAGTCGAAGCAGGAATCCATGCAGTGCCACAAAAAAGGTACGGCACCGCCTAAGAAGTTCAAGGTGTCACAATCGGCTGGAAAAGATTATGGCTGCGGTGTTCTGGGATTCAGAGGGTATTTTAATGATTGATTATAAGGAAAAGGGTGTCAGTATCACGGGGCAATACTACGCTACAATATTAGAGAAACTAAAAGACACCATTAAAATAAAAAGAAGGGGAAAATGGACTCAAAGTGTTCTCCTTTTGCACGATAATACACCCGTTCACAAGAGTCATGTTGTGATGGATGCCCTACACATGTGCGACTTTGCAACACTAAGCCATCCTCCTTATAGTCCAGATTTGGCCCAGTCTGACTACTATTTATTTCCAAAATTAAAAAAAGAACTTCGAGGAAAAAAATTTACTCATGATGAAGAAGTGAAGTCGGCTGTTTCCATCTTTTTTGCAGGCCTTGACAAAAAATTCTTTTTTGATGCTATATATAAATTATTTGAAAGATCTGAAAAATGTATTAGGATCAAGGGAGAATACATCGAAAAGGAAATTTGAATTTGTGTTTCATTTCACGCCCCTTTATCGTTGTTCCGCAAATATTTTGACCTCCCCTCGTATATTGACACTATCATTTTCGTTGACTTTGCGTTACCGCTTTTCTTTCTTATTATTCAGAAAGCTAACTGTCTTCCCCATTATTCCTTAGATTACTTTAACAACGATGCTCATTTCTCTATTACGCGATTCACTCTATTACCATATTTTCATATGCTCCTTGCAAAGCCATCGACGTCCCTCGATACTTGTGAATTCTGTTCAAGATTCACACAGCTTAAGTATAAATCGTATCGTTTGATACATTTAGCATTCACCTTATAACGTTTAATTTTGAACGGACTATTCATCCCTGTTTTTATTTACAGTCAACAAATATAATAATTTATCTGCCTTGTGTTATTATTGGTGTTTGCCTTAAACGATAATTTTACTTAATTCGTTATTTATTTTGTTATATAAATAGAGACTTTAAAGAGGGAGGGGGGGGGTAACAGCGAGGGCGTATTTCGTGTAGGGACGATTTCGCCTTGTTTTTTCTGCGCAATTGTGGCAACTTTGGCCTTGTAATGTTGCTTGACAGCAGTATATATTTGCGAGTACTTATAACATTACATTTTTTGATCGTAGGTAGAACTTCTTGGTGGAATCCCTATCCATCACCTGGTGGTGAAGAAGAAGAACTGGGTGAGGAAGAGGAAGAAGAAAAACCGAAAGGGCCTAGACCAGAACCAGAAATAGGTCCACCACTATTGACTCCTCTATCTGAGGACGCTACTTTGGAAGCTGTGCCTCCGTGGACAGTTCGAACGTCCTCAAATTTGTTACAAGATTACGCAGTAGTAATTGTGAAGTCGAATTTGTGGCCGGGCGCTCATTGCTTCTCTACTCAAGGGAAGCTATTTCAGAATGTATATTTAGGTAACGAAAAATATTATCTTGCTCGAGAAAAGGAAAATATTTATTTTATACTGCCGAAAGTATTCTATATTCTAGTAACTGAGATACTATTGGCAATGCGAATAAAAATAAGGGCAAAGTAATACTAGAACAATGCTAAAAATAGAATTTTAATTATATGTAATTAATATAACATTATTTCTGTGATATAGGAAATGGTCTTAAATATATAGCATATAATTTTACTCCACTACCACTTCCTCCGATTCAAGCAGAATACCCACTTGGACCAGAAATAATGGAAATTGCTGATCCCACAGGTGCCCAAGAAGAGGAATGGCGTATTGCACACTTGCCGAAAGAGAAACCAATGAAATTAACGGGCGAGGAAGAAGAAGCGGAAGAAGAAGAAGAGGAAGATGAAGATGATGATGATTAAATTTTGTATTTTTTCTGTTCACATCAGTAATTAGTGAGTTTATATGATAATTAGTATTACTATTTGAATCATACTGATATTAATTAAAGAAACCGTTTTTAAATATACACATAATTAACAAAACATTTTTTTTTTCTTCTTGGCTTCATTTTATATTATACAAAAGTATAAATAATATAAAGTAGCGTTAATTCTCGATGGCACCTTTGATGTGTTGATTAGTTGGTCATTTTGTAAGCAAGAACGTTTATGCGGGAATTAAATATATCTGAAATTATTGTAGTTAGAAGAAGTTAGGGTTGGGTGTAAAAACAAAAGCTACATTATCGACTTATGTAATTTAAAAAAGTAATATCAAATTTACTACCACAGCGATATAAATGAGACGAGTCGAGGAGAGCACGTGATCGACATAATATTTTTTAACAGTTTTCATTTTTTACAATCGTAACCACTGTTTATAACATTTTTTCCTATGACGTTGCTTCCTAGAGATATTAAAAAAGCATTGACGGCACAGGAATCAAATCTGTAGTCACCAATTTGTTATAACAACTCAGCAAGCTAAATGTCAAGCTCGGGGACATAAAACACAAAATCTACACTTGTAAAAATCTACAATTGACAAGTAGTAATTTACCTGTAATTGCAAGCTTGATATAATTCGGAAACGAAATCTAATTTCATAGACTTGTAAGGACAAGTATTATGTACATAACATTTCTCACACATCATTTTCCTCATGTTGGTTATGGCTACGAAACAACTTGTGTATAAAAGGAAATGATCCATATCACAACAATGGTGTGTAATGGTGAATAATAAAATTGAAGAACAATAAATATAAAGTAATCACAGTGTTCCAGAGATTATTATTAATTATACTTGAATTTTCCAATTATGGAAGAAAGAAAGCAAACACAATAATAGAATCGATTATTTAGATTCGTACATGTTTTGCAATGGTAAATAAAACGCTGAAAATTATTTATAAGTGTTTTATTGAGCGTGCTACGTTTAAGCATGAAAATACAAATATTTATCTTCATTCAACTAAATTTTAAATAACCTAAAAATTAGTTTTTCAGTGCTTGAAAATTATAATTTTGTGTTTGGGAATGATAATTTAATTAGGTAAATTTAATTGTAAAAATGTAACAATGGTGATATTATTATAATTAAATTTACTTAATTAAATTGAAAAATATTTTCATTAAAAAAAATTTTTCTTGTCAAAAAACAGTAGTTTCCAAATATCTCTCAAATTTTGCACTTTAAGGCAAATTTAGTGCATCATTGTTCTACTAATGGATATTAGTAGAGTTGCATAACAACAGAAACTGTCCCAGATACACTAAAAGTGGCTAAGCTTGTACCAATTTTTAAGAAGGGTACTCTAGATGACATCACCAGCTACAGGCTATTTCCCATTATGCCGACCTGTCTTAAACTAATTGTGTTAATAATAAGTAGAAGAATGATCAAATTTCTCCAAAGAAATAATTGTAGCAATCAGCCTTTGGCTACTGACCAAAATCTCGGAGTACTGAGTCTGTGCGAGAATTGCTTACAACAGGGGCGAATGGTTTGGAAGATGGAAATGATACTGTCAATGTGATATTCCGAAGGCATTTGATTAATTATATAATATAATTCTTTTATCAAAAGATCAATACTATTGCTATAGAGGAGTAGGACTTCAGATAATTGAAAACTATGTCAATATTTATCGATATAAATTTGTTAGCCACAATAATTAAAATTCTTTTTTGTGTATGGCAACGGGCAACTTACCTTAAAATTCGTTACGTCAATCATTAATATTTTCTCTTCTTCTTCTTTTTAATAGGACTATGTCCTGTTTCTCCAACTTTTATTCAATGTCCTGTGACGATGAGGTCCAGGAGTCAGCCCATCTTTTTGGTGGTCTTCCTAAGGGTCTGGTCGTCTTCGGTTTTTCCTTGTATGCGGCCTTGGCGAGTCTATCGTTTCCCATCCTGTCGACATGCTCTCTCCATTCTCTTCTTCTTCCCCGTGACCATCCAACAACATCTGGCATCCTATCGCACTGTTCCCGGATCCCATTACTTCGCTGCCTGTCCCTCAATGTGACGCCTGCGATCGCTCGCTAGGAACATGCAGTCAGTTTGAACTACGAATAAATTCTTTCCCCGCAAGATCCAACACAAGATAACGTGGTCCAACTCTAGAGATCAACAGTCCACTATAGACTACATCATAACCAATAGAAACATCCACCCAACGCAGGTCCTGGATGTGCGATCGCTTGCCTCTCCGGACATGGGAGGTGGACACAGACTGATCCTATGTAAGATGAGACTAGGGGTACAACTAATCCGTAAAAAACCACCAGTAATCCGTGAAAAATTCAACATAGAATCCTTCGACAACGACAACACGAAGGACTTATACAAATCACGATTAAAGGTAAAAATAACAGCAAATCCAATAACAGCTGGGGATACAGTCGATACGGCTTGGTCCAGAATCAAAAGTAATATCATAACAGCGGCAGAAGAAGCGATTGGCAAAAGAAAGGTCAATGTGAATGCAAAAGTCAACAAACCATGGTTTACTCCGGAAATAAAAACCCTAGCTGCAGAGAAAAGAGCAGCTTACATCAAATACCTCACCAAGAAAACAAATGAACAACGTCAGCAATACACCACCGTAAGAAACAGAGCCAATGCTAAAATAACACAAATCAAAAAGGACTATTGGGAAAAGCTCTCCACCGACATGCAACATGATCTGTATGGAGGACAACGGAGAATATGGAACTTCATTAGATCTCAGAATATTACCGCTGAGGAATGGACAAACCACCTCAAGAGGCTGTACAACACCGAAGAACAAGCGGATCTATGGACCATGCCCAACGATATCGACAACTACATTATAAACAAAACAGAGATCAAAACAATAGCCAACCAATTGAAGAATAGAAAATCAACAGGTCCGGATAAAATAACAAATGAAATGCTCAAATATGGGGGCGACGAGCTGATGCTACAACTGTCACATCTCTACAGTATGGTTATGTCCACAGGGGAAGTACCCCAGGAATGGAAATCTAGCATTACAATCCCTATCTACAAGAAGGGAGAAAAGAAAGACCCAAGTAACTATCGAGGCATAAGCCTGCTCAACACCACCATGAAGCTGCTCACCAAAATAATAACCCAACATCTATCAAGCACAGTCAGCATCAACGAAGAACAACAAGGCTTCAGGCAAAATAGATCAACAATCGACGCTATATTCATACTGCGACAAATCATCGAGAAGTCCATAGAATTTAACAAACCTGCGTTCCTCTGCTTTGTTGACCTAACGCAAGCATTTGATAGAGTGCAACTAAAGGATGTGCTAAAGATCCTGCAAGAACGAGGAACCAACAATAATATAATCCAGGTAATAAAACAACTTAATACCAACAACAGTACAAGAATACAGTCAGACACCGCAACCACAGAGGAACTGAAAATATCGATAGGTATCAGACAAGGAGATACCCTTAGTCCGATGCTCTTCAGCATGGTAATGGACCGCATCATAGACCGGGTAAAAGATGTGGGACGAGGTTACAGAATGGGACAAACCGAATTCAAAATATTGTGCTATGCAGACGATGCGGTTCTCATAGCGGAAAATGAGGACAACCTGCAGCGAATGCTATTCGAGCTAAACCGGGCCGCAAAGAAATATAACATGAGCATCTCGATACCGAAAACCAAATCCATTAATATTTTCTTTTAATTAAAATGTGAAAACATTTTGTCATACATAAAAAGAATTTTAATTATTGTTAGTATAAATCATGTTGTATCGTAGACTGATATTTTGTAATGTTTTTTACAGTTATATGTTTTATGACCTTTGAAAAAGATGTTAAATACATCCAAACGTTAGAAAATGTGTTAGTTTTAATGAAAAGGAGAACTACAAACCTAACAAAGAAAATAAGTTTAAATAAAAAATAGTCGTAAAGAAAGAAATATACACACACCGATCACCGATCTGACAAAGTAAATTTACTTTTTAATAATTAATATAAAAAATATTTTCAAAACTGTCTATACATTAGGAAATGTGGATTGTAAAGCTATTGATTTATACATTCATGTAAACAGGACTGGTGATTTTTTTTTCTTTTAGGAAGATTAAATCAAATGGACAATTTGATCTCAAAAATGTTTAATGTCAATATAATTTTGATATTTTGTGCATATGTTTTCGGTACCATTATTAAATTGGACGATAGGCATTTTTAAATTAAAAAAATAATCTAAAATCCTGTAGACCTCCACCGTAAATCGCGTTTCTCCGTGATAATTCTGAAATTAGTATATCACACAAAAATAAGGTTATGCACGTTTATGAAAAATGTTTCTTTTGCATCAAAATGTGTTTAATTTATTTTTGCCTCTTGGTAGTTTCGCTTATCTGTCAATAAGTTGGCACCGTTGTCAATATTGTCAAAGTTGTTCTTGACAGTTATTATAAAAATGAGAAGCGGTTTTAGTAGATTGTAATTGCAATTTCATTTAGGCAATACTTTTAAATTATTAATTATTTTTATTATGAAGAAAATAATTAAATAATCTTTTTATTATTTTGGAAGCTGAATTTTGAGGTCACTTGATTTATGAGGCTTAGGGCGCGGTTCCTACATCTGTTGAAAGATCCGCCTCTGCATTGCTATAGTAGTGAATTTTTTTTAAATAAATTTCATTTGATAAAAATTCTTTAAAGTCAGTCATTTATACCGCGAAATCAAAAATTATATTGATAAAGATTTGCCTTGGAATGTAAGACGTCTGTCTTTAGTTATATCATTATCATTAACTGTCATATGTCATTATATATTTACAAATTTTATGTCACTCAAATGTCAGTATGACACTTAAGGATATAACTTAAGACAGACGTTTTACATTCCATGGCAATCAATATAATTTTTGATCTCGCGGTATATATGTAAATGTATAATTTTCATATGTAGATAGACGTTGCTATAGATATTTATTTTCTACAATAACGCAATACAAGAATATTTTAAATATATATCAAAAACTCCTCTTCACAAGCAATACTGCGTTTCTTCTTATATTTCCTTGTTTTTCTTGTTTTTTTTTTACTTTCTTATACGTAGTATAAGGAAGTATTGTGGTGACGAAAATTTTCGACGTCAAGATTTTTGCAGTTGTCCACGTTTTGAAGTCCCTTGATACCAAAAAAGTGGTTTTTGAAAATTTTTTCTCTCTCTCTCTCTCTCTGTGTGCCTGTGTGTGACTACGACAGCGGTCAAACCGCTGTATATATCAATTCCAAATTTTGTATTTACGTGTATAATCTCCCTTTTGAGATCTGATTAGTTTTTCAGTAAAATCGGTAGACTGGAAGCAGTAGTTTCCTTCAGTGAAAAAATCAAATTTTGCCAATATTTCGTCAACTACTGAGTTTAAACAAATTTATAAAGAATTCATATGTACTTAAAATTAAAATTGAGAACAATTTTATTTAAAAAGTTTTTCGAAATTCCTACCGGAAGTAGGTCTTTTACTCCTATCGAAAATCAGTTTTTTGCGAATATTTCGCAAGTCCTGCTTTTTAGACAGATACGTTACGGGTATAAAAGTATTTAGCACTTAATTATCAACACCTTTTCTATAAAAATTTTTTCAAAATTCGAACCCGGATATACCACTTTTGTTCATACCAAATAGCGATTTTTTGCAAATATGTCGTAAATTATGCATTTTATATATATTTGTCAAGAGTAGAAAAGGATTTAGAGCTGGATTTGCAATATTTTTTGTATACATGAAATTTCAAAATTCGGACCGGAAGTACACTTTTACTCTTAGGGAGTAGCACTTTTTTTCGAATATCTTGCAAAGTATGCATTCTTTAGCGATTTATTAAGAGAATAAAAGTACTTAGAATAGGAATTTGAATAATTTTTGTATAAAAAATTCTTAAAATTGCATAGTTTGAAACGCACGTACGTATAAGAAAGTCGTGTGATGGCTGCACCTCATTATTTTTTTGTTAAATCTAAGTAAACGGATTCCACTATCCTAACGGTTGGGTGACCTCGTTATTAGAGGGACTGTACTGAAAGAAGGTTGGAATTATTCGCAGTCATTTATACCAGTTGATTCTAAAATTTAACATTACATAATATATGTGGGTTAGTAAATTTTAACTTTGTTACTGACGCCGTTTAGTTGACATAATATTCTTTTATAGACTGCTGTATTCGCTGGCTGTCTAAATTTAATATGGCCCGATCATATCCTCTGCATGATATATCGTCCATACATGCGTTGCCCAATTGTATTCAATTGAAACATAAAATTGATAATCACCTATATTCGAGCTTTAAGTGTGAGTTATTAATGAAGTGTAATGGATAGGGGAAGGATGTTGTATATAGACCGACAATAGTATAAATTGATATAAATGAAATAAATGATTATAATTTGTTTAATATTGACACACAGATGTAGCTTTTTAACGTCTGCATAATTCAAATGTACCGAATTTTTTCAACGATTTTAAAATTTTTTTTTTAAATTCCCTTATTTGAAATATGGACAAATATAGTTTAATTTCTTTAATTTCCAAATCGTCTTTATCTTTTAACGTATGTTTAAAAATTCAAACACTTATTATTTAAAGATCTTTTTGTTAATATTTTTTGGTAAAATTTAAAAATGAGTAAAATCAATTATATTGATTGAATTATAAAAACTTGCAAAATGATGTTGTTTCATCTTCAGGCGTTTGTTAATGATTCTTTATACAAATTTATATATAAATACAGTAGACCGTCAATTAAAGAACCCTCCATCGTCTGATATCCAGATGTTCCAACGGGAAACTCAGTTATGGTTATATCTTCTGACATTTCTTTTATGGTTTAGCGTGACGTGTTTCAGTTGACAAATGACCGTTGCAGCAATAAAGTGTTTAGAATTATGCTTGATTTGTAACTGTTCTGAGTACGGACCTGTTACTATTTTGTACAAGCGTACATTATAGCGTCCAGCATGGCATAGGAGCATCAACAATCTTAACATGAACGCCTTTCGGTTCAGTATATTTGAGGTGTGCCTATTCAAACATTAGCTCTATAAGTAAAACAAAAAAGAAATGGTTTTGTTAGAAAACGCTCTTTGCCATCCTGAGAGTTCAGCCAGTGAGTCACGGCGTTATTGAAGCAATGAGAAGGCGCCACTTCTAGAAAAATAAGAAGTAAGTAAATCTGAAAACTGCATGGATCTTCTAAATCACATTAATATGAACCATGTGATTTATATAGCTGCTGAAACAAGCGTAGTAGTTGAAATATCAACACCTAAATATCCTGAAAAAATTTGTGACCAGGCTTTTTTCATGCCATAAAAGTGAAGAAGAGAACGTTATAAACTTGAAATCGTCTAGACGGCTGTAACAACATGCTAAAAAGTGGCATTGATTCATGGGTAGCGAGTGAAAATGATGTAGGACATCTTATGTAGCAACAACTCAAGGATGACAAAGATGCTGATTACGAGGATGATGTCGTGGAAGCATAGGCCCTTATCACGCTGATGTAACGACAATGGTGGAAATTCTGATCCTCTATTTCGAGAACCATATTGAGAAATCAATTTCTGTTTTCTTGATGCTAAGGCGCTTTAGAGAACGTGCAACAAAACAACGTGACTCATCTTTAAAGCAGAGATATATAACGTACTTCTTCAAATCTACTTTTTATTAAATCTTATATATATCCTTATAATTTTCATTGTGTTACTATGTATCTATTGTAAACAATGTTATGTATTGCAATAAGATATAACTTTTTTTATTCACCAGAAAATACTTTGAGTCAAAATATACGATTAAGGGGGCTTATGCGTGTGTATTTATGTGTCTGGATATTACGGACTTTCGCTGGTGCGGACGGTTTTTACAACTCGTATAATCCTGAGTTTATTGTACTAAGGAGACTAACCAACTTGCTAGTAACAGAAGCATTCAATTTATGAGGACCAGTGCAATATGATAATAATCTCTGTTCAGTTTTCCTGTAATCTGTTTTAAATTTTTTATACTTAATTAATAGTACGGGCCTTACTGTGTTAATTATTATTACAGAATGTTTAGAATATTTAGTTTAATTTATCAGCATCATGTAAATATGATTATACGTACATATACATAAATTAAGTGCTATATATAGAACGCGTTAGTTCAATTCATTAGAATTTTGTAAAAGCAATTTCTAAACATAGAAAAATTAAAAAAAAATTAACTACATTTTTATAACTCTTTTTCAAATATAAAGAGGGCAAAGAAAATATACAAGTAGACAAATGTATACCGTTTCATATACTTTAAAGTGTAATGTTAATTAAGAAAGAAAGTATAAACATGATTCAATTCTTCAAAATTACTATCGATAACAAAACATATCATAGAGAAATAAACATTTTCTAAAAATTTGAACAGAAATAACTTTCAGTCACTAAAAACCACACTATCTAAAGTGTGGTAAAATTTCAGCTTCTTAATTTGATGTATATCTCGTATTTTTTTTAGTTTTAACATTTAACCCAAATTAAATATTAGCGAAATTACATTCAGGATTTAAAATTACAGCATATATGACGGTAAAATTTAATTTTTCAACCTTTCCAAGCCGAAGAACTACTTTTTGAGTTCAAAATTTAATATTGCTATTTTAATTCTTAAACATATGCCAGTCAGAGAGTCATTATGTCGTTGAGTACCGTACTAGTTTTCCATTATCTTTAAACATTCATTCAAACTATATATAAACAATAACATCAAATATTATTATCGTTGTTCAAACATATTCAAGTCCAAGAGATATTATTGTCTAACATGAGACACATAAGAAAATTTCCGTTTTTTAAATATACAGGTTGCTCATTAGTGCGTCAAAGTCCAATATAGGCGTTATTAAATAGTACTGAAGAAATTTATTTTATAAAAAGTGGCACAGTAACAAAAAACACACATTTTGAAAATAATTTGAATTATACAGGGTGATGCGTTAAAATGGCACACATTCGATTTTTTTTAAATGAAAGACCCTGTATATTTTTTGTTTTTCCTTATCTACTTTAATTTGTGTTTTCATCGATATCTGGCGTTTTGGTTTTGGATGACGCATTGTTGAGTTATTAATGAAAATTATAAAAAAATGGTCGCGACAATGTTTAAAAAAATTATTTAGTAAGTATACAGCCAAGGGACGTGTTGAACCTACAAAATAATCAAACATTCATTTTATTATACAGGTGTTTGTTACGATGCAATCAATTTGTCTATCGTCAAAGAGCGTTTACTGATTTTTTTCAAGTGGAACACCCCGTATAATATTAAATTTTTGGAATGATGCTTCAATTGCGCTTAATTTTTGTTAATAATGTCATACCCAAACCCAATAATTTCGGAGTTATTTTTAATTTCTCATTACAAACCGCTAAATTATTTGTTTTCGGTTCGATTTAGTGTACTGGGTAAACGATTTGACAAACAAAAACAAATAAACGTCAACAAACGTCAAAAATTAAAATCTTATTGTTGCTGTTAATTAGGTGTAATATTAGTGATTTCTTAAGTTTCTGCGTTTAATATTGTCATTGTGTTATTTATTGATTGGATTAGTGGGTAGATACGTACTTTTCTTGTATATTTGTTGTTTACCACATATTATTATTACGGTTTTTAGTTAAGTCAATATGCAGTTTGAGAGCAACGAACTCGTTGACATGATTTTCATTATAGGATCTGCCCAAAAGAATTGTCTATTCACCAAGCGAATTTATGCGCAAAGATATCCTGACAGAAGTTTGGAAAGACTTAAGGAAAGATTAATTAGAACAGGAAATGTGGGTTATGAAAAGCTTGAAAGGACAAAGAGGACAAGTGACGAAGATAAATTGAAAGTCTTGTTATCAGTAATGGAGGAGCCTCTACTAGTTCGACTAAAATATCAACAGAAACTAATATACCACGATCTACTGTTAGCAAAATAAAAAAAAAATATCTTCACTACAGTATTTCCTTTCATCAAGAACTGTTGGGGCCTGATTTAGAGACTAGAAGGACGTTTTGCGAATGGAGATTAGAAATTGAAAGGATAACACCTAACTTCTTCCAAAAGGTATTATATACTTACGAATCGACCTTTACTCATAATCTTCATCATTATGCAATAGACAACCCAAGAATATTAAGAGCGATTGATAAGCAGAGGCAATGGACTATAAATGTTTGGGCTGGTATTATGGGCAACTTTATAATTGGAACACATTTCTTTCACGGACATTTAAGTGGTGCGCAATATTTGAATTTCTTGCAATATGACTTGCCTCAGCTTCTGCAAAACGTTCCTCCAGTTCTAAGAGAAAATATGTGGTTTCAGCAGGACGGTACTCCAGCACATTTTGCACTAAATGTCCGACACTATTCGAATCAAGCATTCGAAGGTAGATGGATCGGCCGCGGTGGTCCCATTAGTTGGCCACCTGGATCGGCAGATTTGACCAAACTTGATTTTTTTTCTATGGGGATACATAAAAATATTGTATACCAGACACCTCCAACTACAGCAGACGATATGAGGCAACGTATAATACGTGCTTTTGAAACAGTTTCCATTGAGAAGTTGCAACACGTAAATAGGTCTTTTCTGTCAAGGCTGCAAATGTGTTCTATTCAAAATGGGGTTCATTTTGAAAATTCATTATAAATATTGCTTCTAACAAAATTAAAGTTTGATACTTTTAGTCGTTTATTTGTTTTTGTTTGTCAAATCATTTACCCAGTAGGTACATTAAATCGAACCGAAAACAAATAATATAGCGGTTTGTAATGAAAAATTGAAAATAACTCCGAAATTATTGGGTTTGGGTGTAGGACATTATTAACAAATATTAAGCGCAATTAACGCATCATTCCAAAAATTTAATAATATACGGGGTGTTCCATTTGAAAAAAATCAGTAAACGCTCTTTGACAATAGCCAAATTGATTGCATCGTAACAAACAGCCTGTATAATAAAATGAATGTTTGATTATTTTGTAGGTTCAACACATCCCTTAGCTGCATACTTACTAAATAATTTTGTTTTAGATAATCGTAATACTACCGCATCGAATTATTATGGTAAACATTGCCGCGACCATTTTTTTATAATTTTCATTAATAACTCAACAATGCGTCATCCAAAACCAAAACCCTAGATATCCATGAAAACACAAATTAAAATAGATAAGGAGAAACAAAAGATATACAGGGTGTTTCATTAAAAAAAAAAATTCGAATGTGTCATTTTAACGCATCACCCTGTATAATTCAAATTATTTTCAAAATGTGTGTTTTTTGTTACTGTGCCACTTTTTATAAAATAAATTTCTTCAGTACTATTTAATACCGCCTATATTGGACTTCGACGCACTAATGAGCAACCCTGTATAACAATTATTGTTCCTTACCATAAACAATTTATCAAAACTCAAAATTGTGCTGCCTAAGTCTCTCATTATTCTTTACAAAGTTAATTAGTCATAGCAGTAATTACAAAGCCACTCTAAATAATATTAAATAAATAATGCACATATATCAGTGTTATATTTATTGAATGTTGCAGCAACAATGAATTATCCTTCCGCCTTGACATCTACATATACGGTGCTTACTAGGGCCACAGTTTCGTTCAGATTATTTAAAATGCCTGACTTGAGTGTTAAACAAATTATATCGGGTGCAATTTGAAGTCGAATCTAGTTTAAAGTTACAGTGTGTAAACTGAGAAGCTATTCCAAAAACTAAGTGTAGGCACGGCACAATTTTCTTATGCCTATATGCAGTCCGATTTTTTTCTACAAAAGTTGAAAAGTTGGTCGAAATTAATTAATAATTGTGCTTTGAATGTATACTTTGTGAGTTGTTTGCGAAAAAATGCTTTTCGATAAGAGTAAAATTGTTACATGCGTTTCGAATTTTGAAATATTTTTTTTATAAATTCTTCGAAATATAGCATATACCATAAGACCGCGTGCGTCTGCATTATCGCGATACCTGTAGAGTAAGCGAAACAGACAGAGATGTCTGTGTATTAGAACGGTAAACAAGTGGACGCAGTGTTATACTGGATTACAACAGAGCTAGTATTTCGCATATGCCTATGATGCACTCGTATTTGTCCAAAAATCCACATTTATACGGTGTAGTCGGGCAGTCGCATTCGCCGTCGCTTCCACATATGGGCGCCAGTTCGAGTTTTATTATTGCTTAAGAATAACATTTTTTTAGCTAATTACAGGTTAATTGCAATGTTGAATTACAATTCTGTTTTATGAAGTAAATATTTTATGTTTCAGTATTTTATTATAGTTGAGTTTTTAGATTATAATATTTGTTGAAAAATATTATTTTAGTTAAGAAGTTTTTTTTATTTTAAAGTCTAGGAGTTATTTATTATTTATTTTTGCTCTTTTATGTTGTTTATGAAGCTGTGATGAGTTACTTCACTGACATATTATCAGTGATTATCTGATGCTTCAAACAACTACAAATAATTACTTACAACGGGAACGCAATACCTATTACATTGCTTTTCACTTGATTTGCCTACGAATACATTTATACGTATAACTTATACGCCCGCTGTCGGTGTGGCAATTCAAGTTGGCACGCCCATTTATAGTCGACCAGTAGTTACTAATACATGCATCGCGCTATGAACGGCGGCCACACGGTATATCTCTAAAATGCATAACTTCCAAGCTTTTCAATAAGAGACATTTCGTACAGGTCTATCAATCGATCAACAGAAATGTCTACCCATACAAATATGCTCCACGTATGCTGGTGATCTATTTAGTAGTGAAGTAAGGGTATTCATTTGAATAATAATGAAAATTTCTTCTGTCAACTATTCCATTGCTACTGAAAATAGCTTCACCCGTAAATAACACATTTTCAAAAGGATTTGCCTGGACATTAATGTTAGTTATTCCCAATGCTAGAACACTCTTCTAGCTTTAAAATGATGGTTAGGTAACTTAATATTTAAATGTATTCACTACGGATGACATTTATTTTAAGGTCCTTGCAGCGCTTGTTTAGTTAATATCCTGCAAACGAATTACTTCACGAATACTGATGTAATAGATTTTCTGTTGTTGCCATAAGTATTTCATTATTTATCACATATTTAGGTTTCCGTGGTTTTGAATAAGCAATCCCACCAGTAGTAATTAAAGTCCATTACTTTTCCGAAGGCAACTAGAATCTTCTTCCAGGGTAACGCTGCTGTACACTCTCTGGACAAGAATCAGTTCTTTAACATTGTTCCAGTACCAAAATACCGTATTCAAATAAGACATAAAATTGGCAAAATTTTATGAAAAAATGATAATAGATTAGCAATGGTCACCTTTAAAGTAACAACGTCTTATATGTTTTTGTTGTAAAATTTAGCAAGCAATTCAAAAAATGAAGCGATATACAGGTTTTCGAAAAAAAAATGACTTTTAGACGAAACATTGTCAAGTAATTTTAATCCAGTTTTCCGCGTAAGCGGGAGCAAGTAGTTGCAAAAAATTGAAGATGCTTGCATTAGGTCCCTTTATTTTGAATACGCGTCGATTTGAAGATATATAATTTTTTCGAATCATTGGATTGTTCAGAAAAATGATAATAAATCAAAAACTTTAGATTTTAAGCCTATACTGTCTTAGTACTTTTTGACTAAGAATTATACGGGGAATACAAAAATGTAATAATATACGGAGTATTCCATTTAAAAAAGTATAAATATGGTCAGCCACCAAGTTATAGAACACTCTGTATAAACCAAACTAAATTTAGAAGGTGCTCCTAATGAGTGGCTATCTTAGGAAGAAAATCGCTTCGAAATATCTTTTCTCATAAAGTCACAATCGGCCTTCCCCGCGGATATGACTCACCCTGTATATGTATTTTTTATGGTATTAAAAAGAATTCAGTTCAACCAATCTAAAATTCCAAATTTATTTACACCAGTTCTTGTGCTTCAAAGTTTTCGATAAAATAATATTTATCAGGATACTGTTGGAAAAAATTGTAGCTGTGTCTGTACAAGTTTTATAATTAACCCTGAATGAATATTTGAGCTGTGAAACTATGAATATATTATAGTGTTTAAATATTAAGACGGTTTCCATGATGCTAAGTAGACACTGTTATCATTATTTATGCAAGGAAGATGCAAATTTTGAACTTAAAACTTATTACAATTTCTTATTGAGTTTAACTAAGTAGTTTAAATTTTTTTTGTGTTTTATGGCATATATAAATAATGTAAATCTCTTGGATGCAGATGAACAGGAATTTCTAAAAGAATTTGCATAAAATATCTTCCTTCACATAAAACCTAAATTTTGCCAAACATAATTTCAAGTTTTAACATCCTTTTCAATTAATTTCTGCGCATTTGTGTGATTGGTGATTCACTTGAAATGTTTAAACATGAACTAATTTTTGTCTTCGACGATTTTTTGGAAAATCTTGAAAATGTTTTTCTCCATTCGGTAACAACTTTAGAAATATACATTAACTATATCACTTCAAAATTATATATGAAAATAAAATCCATTGTTTCATAATATTTAAAAAAGCTATTTTAAAACTTACCATTATTTACTTAATTTAGCGTTAACATTATTGTACAATAGGATTATTTAGAATTAAAATATACCGTGCATTAAATTCATAAATTAATATCAAATTAAATTTAATTCTTCCAGTTGTTTTGTCAGCTTCCGCATACAATAAGGAATCTTCTTATGACAAACTTTCTAAACATATTTAACAGTAACTTTATAAATAGTTTTTTTATTACATGATTTACATGTAATGTATTGTATGCTATTCTGTCTACCAGTAATTGTAAAAAACAGTTTTTCGCTTTGGTGGTCCGTACAAATCAATTTAACAATTATTATAACTATGCGCACGCATTTCTTGATGTGGGTATCTATTTGCCTTTTATTGTGTGCTTGACATATTCCACCTCAAACTCAAACTTATAAGCTCGGGGATATGGCCGACAATAAGATCCTAGAACCTGGTCAAAGTATGCGCCCCATAATTACTTTGAATGAAGCCAAAGGATTAGTTAAGAAACTGTACAATTTCCACTGCAAAGCTATTTGTGAGCTTGATGGTTACGACGACAAAAATTTCAAAGTTACCGTTGAAGAAAAGGATACCCAGGGAAAGAAAGATTCCGAATATGTACTGAAGATATTAAATTCCTTAGACTCCAAGAATCCCGCTTTAATCCAAGCGCAAAATGAATTGCTCTTATATGTATGTAAGTAGGTTTTTGTTTTCTTTTTTTTATTGATATAAGCGATGATTATTGATATGGTATCAAGTGTTTCATTTTATATGAAATATAGCTTTCTCCTTTTTTGTTTTAATATTTTTTTACTTAATAAACATTATTTTTATATATTTATTACTTTGACGAAAGTTAATTCTTTAACTATCTATCTATCTTCAAGCAAAAATATTCTGTTTTTACGTATGTTAATACATTTTTTAATTGTTTTATCAAATGCTGACTTTGATGAAATTATTTGTATTTTTTCGAACTAATTATAACCTATTTTTATATAATTATTGACTTTATGAATTGAATTTCCTCATTTTCATATTGAACATGCTTTGATGATAGTGATTTTTTTCGATTATAATAAAACTTAAATATATTCAAGCAAAAATGTGCTATTTATACATTTGTGAATTCAATTTTTTGTTTTATTTTTTTTATTAAATACACATACTTATTTAAATATATTTTATTTTGATCACATATGTCAATAGCAAAAGAATAAATATAAAATTAAAAAACCATTAGACATACAACTGTTACCTAATACTACACCTTTTCCAACAGTATATTCGAAAGCGTCAAATGTAGTTTCGAAATGTTATTAGTATTTGGGAATATATCAATTGAATTTTAGAAATAAAAAAAGTATTTTAGATAATATCATATGTAGTTTAGAGCTATTAATTTAATTATCGATATCGTCAATTGTAAATGAGAATAGTCAAATGATTATGAGTCTTCGTCAAAAGTAGTTTCGATTAGTAAATTTAATTTTAGAAATAATCATATGTATTTCAGCTTAATCATATGTAGTTTCGAAAAGGTGATATGTATTTTATTTATTTATTTGTCAGAAAACACTATACTAACTGGTATTAGCACAATAACCGTGTACAGAAAATTATAATATATATTACATTGCCTAAGATAGCTACAGCCTGGAGCGGGTTCACATTAATTGTCGGATGAACGTCGGGCGTCCTACCAGACATACGTATTGTATACCTGGTGCGCGCCCGACGCTTATCCGGCAATTAATTCGTGAGCAAAAAAAAAACTAAGACATTAATAGAATATCGAAATAACATAATGCCATCGAAAATACAAATGATGCTTTCGAAAATTCATTTGATGCTTTATAAAATTCAATTAATAGTTCGAAAATACATTTGACGTTATCCAAAATCCATATGATAAGGATAAAATACATCTGATGCTTTCCACAATCGATTTGATTAGGCTAAAATACATTTGACTGGTTCGCAAATCTAATTCACTGTTACAAAATACAAATGATATCTTCTACAATTCATTTGCTAAGACTAAAATACAATTGATGCTTTCAAAAATTAAAATGATAATTTCGCAAATACTGTTGGAAAAGGTGTAGTTATATTATCAGAGCAGACTTTTTCTATATTTATATACAGTGTGCACGCGGTCTACCTGCGGATAAATATTGTAACGTTTTCGGGTTTGCAATAAACAACTCGTGCAATTTATTTATTTAAAACAGTCTGTATATTCATACACTTAAAATTATATAACAATATAAAAACATAAAACTAACGTATCACACTTAAACTACTACAATTTAATTAACACTGGTATTATTTATTTCTATTACTAATATGTCCATATATTTATGTAACACTTCTTTTTATATAACACGCACCACTATATTTATTTCTACTGTATTTACTTCAAGGCGCGTCGGCTAGTTCTTACGGACTTTTTTAATCCCGAATTTATCCGCAATTACTCATCCCGCAATGAATCCCTCCATCGGTGACCCAGTCGCCTCATATACACATGCGAAGATTACTAGAACATACGAGCACAGTCCCGCTTTTTCTCCGCATGTACGAGAAACGTTCTAGTCCCTTTCGCTATGCACGCCGTACGGCGTGGAGATGATTCATGGCTATTTACATATGTTTCTTTTATACGTCGCGCCGAGATGATGTGTGTGATTTACGACCCTGTTTTTTTCAGCGTCGCCCGGTCTGCCTCTTCATATTTCGTTATAATATACTAGACAAGCTGGTCGACTATAAGTGGGAGAATAAGGGGGTAGCCTCTGTTACTAACATTAGAGCTACGTTAAAGTCGACACTGCAGAAATCGTTACTGCGTTAGTCCGTGAAAATTGCTACTGTTACTGTTAATAACAAATTCATTAACCGAGAATAAAGTCATTTACTGTACTGCTTTAGAGAAGATGGAAATAATATTAATCAATAAAAAATTACTACCTGGATAATTTATAAGTAGAAACTTGTTGAAGCATCAAATAGTCGCAGTAAACAATTTTAGTAAGTAATGGATTTCATCACAGCTTCCCAAATTGTATGAGTAAATAAAAGAAATGATCATCAATTCTAAAAACCTAAAAATAATAATTTTTATCGCCAACAGTCAGTAAAGTGATGCGTTACCATAGCGTTTTACGGAGGTAAAGAAACATTTTATCGTACTGTACAATAAAGTACTTTTTCTATTCCGGTGCTATAAAGTTCACTTTACGACACCCGTTTTGGTTGCATAAAGTATTACTTTATCGCACGCTAATTTTATTTTTTTGAAGTTGGTAACAAAGAAAATGGGACCAAATCGTATTTAAATGTCAAAATATAAGCCTTTAAAGTAACAAAAATGTGCAATAAAATTGTACAAAGAATAAAAAGCACACATGCTAACATTTCACTTACTAATTAGCAATATAAATTGTTAAGCAGAGTTGGATGATAAGTTTTCGGATGCTACTATTGACATTTACTTACCATGTTGAATAGTACAACTGTTATAAAAGTTTGTTTTGATAAATATGTAGAGAGTTTGTGGATGAAAGATTTTGTGAATTGTCCTCTGCTATTTTGCGAATCTCTGGGGGCGTGCAGTTATTTATTTCGTCCTTTTTGTTGATAATTTGAAATAATTTATTGTATAAATCTGAATTTTAAACACAATTACATATAGCACCACCGATATTCAAATATTTAAAACGTTCTACTTAAAAATCAGAGTAACCAACTTCAAAAAAGCAAAATTTCTAAAATATTCGAACAAAACATGTCTCTTATTTTAACCTTTTTTGAACTTTTAATAACCGAAATAGAAAAAATAGTATAAAATACACATTTCATAAGACATTTTGCGCACTCGTTCTTTAGAAAACTAGCCTAGCGGCTCGTTTTCTAAACTTAAACGCGTGCGCAAAAATCGTGTCTTATGAAACTTGTATTTTAATATACTATTATCGACAACTAAACAATAAAGTAGGTATTATATTAATCACTATTGGCTAATAATAACACTCATAATACCCGGAGGGAACAATGAAATGCGACCAGGGAATAATGGGCCATAACGTTACCATTATTCCCTGCATTCCGCCAATAAGAACATAACGTTCCTAACGTTGTCGTAGTAACAATAGACAAGTCCGGCCATTTTACTAACTGTCTAACCGTCAAACGTCATATTGATATAGTAATCTGACATTTTCGTTTAATTATTTTGTTTTTTTTTAGTAATTTTCTGTTAGTCATCGATAAAGTAGTGCATACTAACTCGCAATAATGACTATTATTCCCTCGAGCCGAGTTACTCCCTCGCCGCTTACGCGGCTCGGTTCGTAAATTCAGCTTTCGGGAATAATAACTGTCATTATTGACTCGTTGTATAAACTACTATTACCTGCCGCTAATATCTGTCAGCGTAGCCATGATTGATGACTTTAAAAATAAATCGTTTGTCACTGTCATAAACTTCATAAGTTATTATATCTTTATTTCTTAAATTAACAATTTTCACGGTTGGCTATAAAATTTTGTATGCACCACGTCAGTAACGTACCTTTACCGAACTCGTCTGTTACTCGCCGCGCTCGCTTCACTCGTAAATCAGACTCGTTTGATAAAGTATCACTTTACTGACTTGTTACATAAATAACTATTTTCTTAAAATATCAAAGATAAGAAATATAGCTGATATAAAAAAATGAGGTGTGGCCACCACACGACTTTCTTATACGTATGAGCGTTTCAAACTATACAATCTTAAGAATTTTTTTATACAAAACTTATTCAAAATCCTATTCTAAGTACTTTTATTCTCTTAATAAATCGCTATAGAATGCATACTTTGCAAGATATTCGAAAAAAAGTGCTACTCGCTAAGAGTAAAAGTGCTACTTCCGGTCCGAAATTTGAAATTTTATGTATACAAAAAATATTGCAAATATAACTCTAAATACTTTTGTAATCTTAATAAATATATATAGAATGCATAGTTTACGACACATTTGCCAAAAATCGCTATTCGGTAAGAGTAAAAGTGTTACTTCCGGTCCGAATTTTGAAATCTTTTTGATACAAGAGATATTGAAAACTATGTTTTAAATACTTTTATACACGTAACGTACCTGTCTAAAAAGCTTGACTTGCGACATATTCGCAAAAACCGATTTTCGATAAGAGTAAAAGACCTACTTCCGGTAGGAATTTCGAAAAACTTTTTAAATAAAATTGTTCTCAATTTTAATTTTAAGTACATATGAATTCTTTATAAATTAGTATAAACTTAGTATTTGACGAAATATTGGCAAAATTCGATTTTTTCACTGAAGTAAACTGCTACTTCCGGTCTACCGATTTTACTGAAAAACTAATCAGATCTCAAGAGGGAGATTATACACGTAAATACAAAATTGGAATTGATATCTCCAGCGGTTTGACCGCTATCGTGGTAACACACACAGAGACACACAGACACACACACAGACATTTTTTAAAAACCACTTTTTTGGTATCAGGGGACCTCAAAACGTGGACATCTGCAAAAATCTCGAGGTCGAAAATTTTCATCATCACAATACTTCCTTATACTACGTATAAGAAAGTGAAATGATAGTGAATACTTGGAATAAGTCCAAAAGATAAATCAAACCATATACATACATATACGAATTAAAAATTCATACATGCATGCATGAAATTGATGCACATGTGCATCCATTTTTAATGCGTATTGTAAATTATTTTTCTAGAAACCTTATATATACTTCTAGCGTATAAATAAGAAGTGTCAACGCAGCATAACAATAATAATATATTTTGTTTAAGACAAGATCATATAAATTAGTACAATACATCACACCATATCATAGAATGCATAAAGTTCATTTATATACAGATATGAAGACAAATATCTTTTTATAAAACTATACATATACACAAACATGTCAAGTTGAATATATTTCTAAAAAAGTAAAATAAAATTGGAGTTTTGGTTATGCAAATCCCAAACTGCGACACCAATAACCGAAACCTTACTACAACGGATTCATCACCACAAACTAAGAGTGAGTGATATTTGTCCATAGTGAAGATACACTGCTAATTCAAATATTGTTGACAACACACTTAAATTTGTTTGATCAAAGAATTACGTAAGCGTTAGGAAATTATTTGTTTCAAAATAGTATCTACAAGAGTATCTGTCTATTTTTTATACTATATTACGAATAAGGATGAGCCTGGTGGGAAACTGGTGCAAGGTCACTCTGGTACAAGGGCATTCTCTGTTAGCTAAATCCAGAAATTGGATATTAAATACCAATTATAAACATGAGTTGAAACAGAAATAAAACTGCTTGGAAAGTTCGGCTACGCTTCGCTCTGCCTCGCAAATGTAAAATTGTACTCGTCGAAAAAAGAGACATTTTTAATTCTAATACAACAATTTACAATTGTTTCGTTTAATGAATTTACTTTTGCCACTTTTTTACTTTATATAAGAAAAAGTACTGCATATCACTTGGCACACATTGTGTCTATGCCAGACTAAATTTTGTTGTATTATTAATTTATAGAAAACTAAAAAGACATCTGCAATTGTCTCTTTCCAACTTTAATCATAAATAACTCGAAAAGTATTCTTTAGCGATTAATTACTCTTAGTAAAAAATAGTCATATCTTAATTCAAATCTAAATTTGAACTTATAGGTATATGAGGTATTCACTTTAAAAGAATATTGTAGGGAACTTATGCTCTCTTATAATGACTGGTTCTCAGTTGTACCTCGGGGTCACTCAAGTAGGGAATAATAAAACTATAGATTCGTAGTTTTACATATAGACTTTATATATACCGGTTGTGTAATAGAACACTTGATATAGCAAGTCCAAAATACATCAGAATTACAACGTGGCGTACTGTATGCCCGCTCTCGCTACATTTAACGGTGAAACATCGACTGGCAATAAAGCAGTTATCTCTAATTCTCTCCTGTCTTTCGTCGTATTTCCAGTACGGCCAAAGAGTACGACGTTGCAATATTTACCTGATGATATCAAGTGTTTCATTACACAAGCTGTATATAATATTTACAGTTTGGCAGTGGTGATAAATATTTGATCTGTATACATATATTTCTTGCGGCAGTCGTCTTTACGTGGCGGGCTACGTCCAGAAATCGAGGGACAAATCCGTTGTCTGACAGGGGTTTCTTCCTCCTGGGGGTGGCGATGTCTTCCGGTAGCGGCGGCGATATCTTCGTCGGTGTGGGGTAGCTGTTCCTACTCCGGCTCTTCTAACAGCAGAGGAGTTTCTCCAACCTCTGGTTCACGAGCGGCTAATCCAGCTCTTAAGTGCTTCTAGACTTTCAGGTTCTCCGGCTGATCCAGGACAGTTAAGAACTAGAAATACTCTGCCTGATATCCTCCGGTCGTCTCTTCAAGCGATTCACCCCCGACGTCAGAGTAGTAGGGGTGCGTTCTTGGGTAGTGGGACAGGTTTCGCTGGCGCTACTAGCGCTTGTATAGGGTAAGTACGGAGAGTATTTGAACTAAATACTTATCACGGTGCAGACTTTCCCTCTGGACCGCGTTAGATGTCCCGATCAGCGGTCCAGCTATTCTTCCTTTTAATTGACTGGGTTTGGATGCTTCCGCGGGCGAACTCGTTTCTTGAGTATTTCCACCGGTCGGGCTTCTGGGACAGCCTCATCAACTGGGGTTAGATCTCCGGCGCGAGATATTCCAAGAGGTTCCTCTGGGTTCTCGCAGGTGGTGATCTCATAGCGGTTGGGTCCTTGGACACTAAGGACCACGTAGGGGGAATTGTAAGTTCGTCTAATTTCAGTATAGGCAATTTTTTAAATGCAATTGTGAATTTCAGAATTATTTAATAGGGCAGGGATTGGTTGGCTAAAGGGGAATATAAAGGTGTTCTTAATGACCAATACATATGTATCTTTCTAGCAAAAAGTGGTATTAGATGCCCCATTCCAGTTCGGTCAGTTGATGGAGCATATTATTCCGTGGAGCAATTGGAAAGTGGTTTACACATCGTAAGGCTTATGATATACCTTCCTGGATTTACCTTAATCAAAGTACCAGAAATAACACCATCTTTAGCCTGTCAAATTGGAAAATTTATCGCAAATTTAGATGTAGTTTTAGAGAAATTCGAACATCCATTTTATCGGACACACAAGACTTTATGGATGTTAGACTCCGTCCCCGAGCTAAGAAAGTTTTTATTCGCTATTGATGACGAAATAAGAAGAAGTATGATAGAAGAAATTATAAGTGACTTTGAAAATCAAGTGTTAACGAAGACCGACACATTAGAAAAAGGTATAATTCATGGTGACTTCAACGAGCAGAACATACTCGTCGAAAAACTTGAAGACGACTGGAAAATTACATCTGTACTTGATTTTGGTGACTGCCAGTATTCTTGCTATTTATTCGAACTGGCTGTTACTATGACTTACGTTATGATTCTCAAGAGAGACACCAATATTGGAGGCTATGTTTTGAAAAGTTTCGCAGAGGTTCGAAAAGTATCGGATGCCGAATTGACCTTACTAAAGGTACGTTGTTTCATGGTAGTTATTAATGAAATACAGGGTGAGTCACCTCTCTAGGGAAAGCAGATTGAGACGTTATGAGGAAAGATATTTCGAAGCGGTTTTTTTCCTATGATAGGCACTCATTAGGAGTTCCTTTCAAATTTATTTCGCATTACACAAAGTGTTACACTTGGTGACTGACCGTAGTTACAGTTTTTTTTTAAATGGAACAAACCCTATATATAGCATTTTTGTATTCCCTGTATAATTCTTAGTCAAAAATTATAAGGTAGCATAGGCCTAAAATTTAAAGTTTTCGATTTAGCATTTTTCTGAAAAATTCAATGTTTTTATTAAATTATATTTCACGAAAACCACGTATGATGGTCACAATTTTTGATAATATTGTTTATAATAATAGGTCCTAATACAACCATATTTTATTTTTTTCAATTACTAATTGCATGTGCAGAAAATTGGATCAAAATTACGTGGCACATTTTGTGCTCAAAGTAATTTTTCTCAAATGGAGTAGCTGTATATCGGTTCATTTTTGAATTGCTTACTAAATGTCGCACCAAAAAGATGTAAAACGTTATTACTTTAAAAGTAACCTTTACTGAGCTATAGATTCTACACGGAGTAACGTAATCTCTGATGTAATAAACATTGTTAATGAGTTTCAAACTGTTATTAGGAAAAGGAATAAAACAAAAGTTAACATAATTTTAGAAAAGGCATTAAATAACCTAGCTATAAAATTAGTGAAAGAAAGGGTCATTTACACATCTATACGATTTATGCCCATTTTCTTAACTCCTAGATAAGTTCTTGATAAAGTTATCTGATAGATATCCCTGAGAAACGGAGAAAACTAGATTTCTTCACTTCTAAATAGACTGTATCTTGAATCTTGAAGATAAATTTGTCAAGCAGTTGAAGTACTCGATAAAAATTATCTTACAGATATTTGGTTGCGCGCGCATTTTGTTGACGCATTATAAATACTTCTGCAAGGTTTCTGGGTGTCACTATTGATTCGCATTTGAGATGGCATCAGCACATAGATGGTTTGGCTCGCACTTTGTCCTCAGCACTGTATGCCATAAAAAGATTAAAATATATTGCAACTCATGTGGCAGCAAGGCTGGCTTACTTCGCGAACTTTCATTCGCATTTGTGCTATGGAATACTATTCTGGGGAACATCTGCAGAGGCTCGGAGGATCTTTGTGATACAAAAAAAAGCCATCAGAATGCTGTGTGGCTTGAAGGTGAATGAAACATGTAGAACACGATTTAGGAAGGAAGGAATATTGACATTAACATCGATCTACATACTTTCAGCAGTGGTGTATGTACACAACAATAAGGAGGCCTTTACCACGAATGGGTACAATCATGGGTATTCAACCCGTGAGAGGGACTGGCTGAGGATCCCACATCATAGGGTGTGTTCCTCGCAGCAATCCATCTTTTACTGGGGGTCGAAATTATACAATAACCTGCCGCCGAGCTTTAAGGGCCTCCCAATCAGCTTGTTTAAGAGAAAAGTGAAGAACCACTTGATTAATGGAGAATACTACACAATAGAAGAATTACCTAGACACTAGTAATTCCTCTTCTATATACAAATGATCTTATTTGATTTATTATTTGATTTTATTATTTTGTGTTTTTTTTCTGTCTTCTTTGTTATTTGTTAAGAGTGTTGTTAGTATTAGTATACACTACACTATTTAATTATACTTATCATGATCTGACAATTGTAATGCATTACAAGTTTGAGAATATTGACAATTTTATGTAACAGAGGTCTTACAAATATATAGTCTATTATTATTATTATTATTAAATGGTGACAGTTGTCACTTCGAAAAAGAAATTTCTGCTATAGATTTGTTAATGTTGGATATAGACGTTTTTTCTGGTGAAGAGGAAGACGAAATAGTACAGTTGATCAGGAGGCCATATACGTTAAAGTATCGTCCTAATTACATGGTGGAACAGGAAGACATGGATTTTTACTAAAGATTTCGGTTAAAAAAAGAAACTGTAACTATATATTACTTCATATGCACTTGAAGTTAGGAGCATCGACTCTTTGCTAGGTTGCCGTTTCTCAAGATTCCGTTATCTACGGGATTTCGATCTAAAGGATAAGTAACCAAAGGTTGTAGTGAAGAAATTCAAATGCATGTTATCTGTCAGATATATTTATCTTGAAGATAGCTATTAGTTACTTTATCCGTAAGTGAAGAAAATGGCTATTAGACGTTAATACAACAATTAATGATATTGTATTATATTTACCTACTCACAACATATTGAATACTCAAGCTAAAATACTCCTGAATATGCTTCATTTAATTATCTTGCAATATTGATGCTAGTATAAATCTGCTGATGGCTAATAGGAGTGAAGGTAAGTCGATTTCTTCAATGTCCAGAAAAAGCAAACAACAACATAATATGAGATTGTGATGAGCCCTCGTTGGAAGCAATTAACAAGAAAATACTACGGACTATGCATATGAATATATAGATTAACTGGAACTGTTAATAACAGAAGACCCACTGTTGCAACTACATAACTACAAGTTGTGTAGTTACTTTTGTAGAAAAGATTATAAAGGTTTTGTGTTATAAAGGCACTGTGAAAGTTATCATGCAAATGAAATACAAAAAATTATGAGCCTTGGTAAAGAATTTGAAGTAGCAACAGTGAAGTTTACAATAGGTAACAAAATGTACTTGTTGTTTTGTTTGTACGCTCCACCAAACAACCACGCAAGTGTGATTGGACACGTTGAGAGGCTACTGAACAAATATTTCGAATTACAAGATGTGAACCTTCTGTTTGATAACCTTCAGCAAACATTAGTGCCGAACTTTGAAAGAGCCACTAACATAAAAAAAAAAAAAAAAAAAAAAAAAAAAACGAAGAAAAGCTGTTGACCGTCATGGCATATTGAGGAAATCATATGGGTGGCTGCATTGCTCCTTGAAATGTCAGTCGTAAAAAACATAAACTGTAGTTTCTACAAAGACATATACAAACTAGTAAAAATACTCCCAACACATGGTAATAAAAGCGAAACGTACATACAATAACAAAAGACTGGCATAAACTAACGCAAAACTTGCTAGAGTATAATTAGCGAAAAAACCACAGAAAATCGCAAGAAAAAATTAGATTAATGATTATATGGTTCGAATGCTTCAAGGAACAAAAATTCTAAATCACTACTTGACTATAATATACTTTATACACCAAATGGGTTGATTTAATTAGTCATTGTAAAATTATAAATGTCATTATTTTATTTAGCTCTTTGCAACAGTTCATATTTTAGTATTAATAGATGCTACAAAAGATTTTTGAATTCAAATACGGCACAATTACTGGTGCCCCATTAACGTGAACACTGTGGCCTAGGGAAAATCTCATGCGTAGAATATTCCATACTTTGAAACATTTTCATAATGGTGACATCAAGGTGTGACTTTAACAGTTAAAAAAGTGGCAAATATATTAAATCTGTTTGGTCGTAGATTAGGAAAGTTCTTTGGAGAGTCCACTCTCTTAATCTAATTAATGGAAAACATATTTTATGTGTATTCATCATCTTTTCAACTATTGACATAATACTTATAGTAAACAGAAGTTTTCCCAAATACAGCATTACAATATATAATAATAACACTACAAATACAGAATAATTTCCAGTAAAACTATAGTAATTAGATTATGCATATTGTAATGTTTTAAAACTTGCAAATTTACCTATACGAAGCTCTTGAAATCAGAAGTTTACTTTGGATATATTCACTAGACTACTATTAAAAATAATTTTCATTGCAGATTTGTATTGAAGCCAGATTAGCACAGTCATTGACAATGGGAGAATATTCAAGTAAACAAGATCCCGGAAATGCATACGTTTTAACTACCTCCAAACCAGGCTGGGAATTATTGTTGACGTTGCGCTCAACAAAAAACGAGGATATTGTAAAGTCCTGGCGAAAATTCATGGAGTAATTGTATTGGTGATTTTAATTTATAATTTATTTTTATTTATGTGTACAATTAAGAAATATGTTTATTAAGAGTAATAAAAATTACATTATAGCATCTAAAATAGTTATTTATGTACTAAGTCAGTAAAGTGAACCTTTATCGAACGGGTCTATATTTATAAGCCAAGCGAGGCGAGTAACAGACGAGTTTAATAAAGGCACTTTACTGCCGTGGTGGAAAGAAAACTTTATCGCCAACCGCAAAAATTTGTAATTTAAAAAATATAGATATAATGACTTATGACATTTTATGACAGCGACAAACGATTTGTGTTTAAAGTCATCAGTCATGGTTATGTTGACAGATATTAGCGGCAAGTAAAGTACTTTATTTTACAGTACGATAAAGTGTTTGTCTATCTCCGAAAAACGTTATGGTAATGCATCGCTTTATTGACGGTTGGCGATAAAATACATTTATCGCCAACCGTCAATAAAGCGATGCGTTACCATAGCGTTTTACGGAGGTAAACAAACAGTTTATCGTACTGTACAATAATAGTAGTTTATACAACGAGTCGTCGATAAAGTACTTTATCGACGACTAAACAATAAAGTATGTATTATATTAATCAATATTGGCTAATAATAACACTCATAATACCCGTAGGGAATAATGAAATGCGACCAGTGAATAATGGGCCATAACGTTACCATTATTCACTGCATTCCGCCAATAAGAACATATAATGGGCCATAACGTTACCATTATTCACTGCATTCCGCCAATAAGAACATAACGTTCCTAACGTTGTCATAGTAACGATAGACAAGTCCGGCCATTTTACTGACTGCCTAACCATCAAACGTCATATTGATATAGTAATCTGACATTTTCGTTTACTTATTTTGATTTTTTTTAGTAATTTTCAGTTAGTCGTCGATAAAGTAGTGTATACTAACTCGCAATAATGACTATTATTCCCTCGAGCTGAGTTACTCCCTCGCCGCTTACGCGGCTCGGGAGTAAATTCAGCTCTCGGGAATAATAACTGTCATTATTGACTCGTTGTATAAACTACTATTATCGACGACTAAACAATAAAGTAGGTATTATATTAATCACTATTGGCTAATAATAACACTCATAATACCCGGAGGGAATAATGAAATGCGACCGGGGAATAATGAGCCATAACGTTACCATTATTCCCTGCATTCCGCCAATAAGAACATAACGTTCCCAACGTTGTCGTAGTAACGATAGACAAGTCCGGCCATTTTACTAACTGTCTAACAGTCAAACGTCATATTGATTAGTAATCTGACATTTTCGTTTAATAATTTTGACTTTTTTAGGTAATCTTCAGTTAGTCGTAGATAAAGTAGTGTATACTAACTCGCAATAATGACTATTATTCCCTCGAGTCGAGTTACTCCCTCGCCGCTTTGCGGCTCGGTTCGTAAATTCGGCTCTCGGGAATAATAACTGTCATTATTGACTCGTTGTATAATAGTAGTTTATACAACGAGTCAATAACTAAGTTAAAAATAATGTTGTTGACAAAACAGTTTTCTTTAAATGAGTATAAAACAACCTATTTGTCAGATTTATTTAAAATTTTGACAGTAGACATCAGAAATATGGCGGTGGTCAGTAACATAATCACCGTAGCGAAGGTGTTGCCAACCTTTCAAATCTCACTCTTGTGTGAAACTACCTTTGTATATAACGGTTAGAAATAAAGAGGGGTGATTTTTAGCCAATCAAATCAGTGAAGTAAAATTCTAAATTACCGAATTAGTTGCTATTTACTGATACCTCATTCAGCATATACGGAGATTTTGATGTTTCATTCATGGCGTGGCTATTTTTGGCTAACTAACTTATTCCGGATTAGCAGATTATCTGTGGGGCTTTTGACGATGCCCTATGCCGGTTTACTAGTTCTAACAAATTTAATTTAAAACATGCTGGTCTAATTAAATCATTTTATAAATTATATGGGGAACAAAAATGACGGCATTAAGGCTCCCCGATAGTGGATCTGTGAATAGTTGAAAAATATCAGATCTTTGATGCAATATATTTTTGTTGATTTTAAATTTGGAGAAAACCTTTCATCGTCAACTTATGTAGAATTTAGTAATCTACCCTACTGAATCATCAAACTTAGAAAAAGAATATCTGATTAAAGAAAATTAATTAATATGTCAAATTATTTAAAACAAGTTTTCTCAAAAATCCTTTGCAGTAGATTTGTTTGCTTTAGTTCACGTTAAAAACTGAACAAAAAGCTACCCCGTTCTGCACTTATTTTTCGTTCAACTATTCTTTACTTTGTTTTAAATGTATATAAAATAAATTAAAATTTGGCAACCCACATTACACTGGTAAAAATCATTCCCTCGGTGACAAATGTGTAAATATTTGATCATAAATGAATTTTTATTCGCTTAGATATTGACTGATTATTTCAAATATTTATTATATATTCCATATGTGTAATAGATACTCGGACATCCATGGCTTTTTAAATTATGTGCTATGCAACCAATATTACGTTTCCGATTCACTAGCGAGAACCCTAAATGTTTTGGTATTTATGTAACATTCTGTATCTCAAGAATTGTTATTCTAATTATTATCACGATTTACATGAAATACATTATGTTATTTTCTAATAAAGTAATAAAAATGTAGTGGTTCTACTTATTAGTTTTTCTGGTTAAATTACTCTTTCTTCCTCCAATTTACAAAGGGCAATCTTGTTTCAAAATTTCAAGAATGTCTTAAATAAGGGTCAGAAATTATACAAATTTTTGTAATTGAAATTATATTTTCATAAACAAAAGATTTTTGCACAGATTACAGAAAGAATACTCTAAAAAATTACATTAGAAACCTAAAACTAGTACTAAAATATTCTGTACAAATATAGCGGTAACTTAAAATAAGGAAAAATATACATCGAAATTCTTACAGATCAAATAATGAAAAAATAAATACGTTAGTAACTATTTAAAACATGATAGGGTTTAATCCAAGTATTTGGCAGTTATTTAAGATTACATAAATCTTTCTTATATATTACATTATATATATTATAAATAGTTGAAAGCTGGTTGAATAAAAATCGCAATTTTGCTTTACGAAATTGAAATATACTAAAATATAAATTGATATCTATCAACTCTGATTATCATAAATGTAGTAATTATTATTTAATTGTAATAAATAGCAAAGTTCGATACGAGCTTTTTGCATCACACATATTTTTGCCCTTGTTAATACCTACGTTATTGTGATGGTGTATGAGGTATATATATATCCCACTTGGAAAAATCACTATATGCTCACTTGTTCTACCTTAGCAAATACGTATTTTCATCCTTCTCTAAAATTGTGATTTTGCCAAGTGGGTATATATTCATCTTAGGTGTACTCAAATGATTTGAGGAGTGTCATAGCCCAGCCTGTATAACTCGTGCTTTGCTGTGTTTATTATGCATATTTTATTCGACCACCAAGTTGTGCCGCTAAGTTGAAATTTTGGGTAATTAGTTAACAACTGTTATGAGAGATTGGGGTGATACTTAAATATGAAACAAAGCTTTGATTGTTTTATTTCGATCAAATAATTTCTCCTGAAATTATTCTGAAAAATGGAGGGAAAGTCTACGTTAAGTGAAAAAGTGCCAAATTGTTAGTGAGCAATAATTTCACATTTTTGAAGGCACACGTTGCAAAGTCTGGCAAAATACAGTGGCGTTGCATTAACAAAAAAGTAGGTGTAACACAAAACATTATACGAGTGTCGATGAAACAAGTATCATGGATTTGCACTTGAACACAGTCTGACAAGAACATCGACATATTAGCAGTTAGCAATAGCGTTAAACGAAAAGCAGTCGGAGCTTATGAGAAAGGCTGTCCAAAATACTTCACTAGCAACTAAATATAAGTACCTACTACAAATGCTAATATTGATTTCGATTATTGGTATTTTTTTATCAGTTAAATTTAGGTTTGACTTTGTTTCTTGTGGAATATTATGTTAGCTTCGGAAATTGGAAGCGATGAGTGAGGCAGAATATGCTTGTGATAAGACTAGATGTTCTAGATACATTACCTAAATATAGGGATGAAGTTTTTGAGGCAGTTATGAAGGTAAACTCTACAACCAAGTATAAAAGTGAAAATTTTGTTTTTTGCTTGAACAAAAAAGTGTCATAATAATTTTGTCCTATACTAATTTGTGCATTCAACAGACGGATCGGGAACCGTTTCCGTTCCAGAAGTTAAGGTGTTGGCTGACAACACTGTTCTCGTTTATGTGATCTTCTGCCATCTGGTACTTTTCACTGCTGTGATATGTTAGAATAATACAGATTAAACCGAATAAACAATATCAATAAATTGTTTTTTCTGATTATGTTTCAGCATAGCTTTTCAGTCAAATATTATAATAAATTTATTTCTGCATAATACCTTTTGTTTATTTATCTTACTTTTTTAATAACTTTCTCAAAATTGTGTGTTACGTTAGTGTTGGAATGCATTAATGCGCATGTCGATCAGAACACGTTGGCATTTTTATGCTGACGAAACTGGCGACCGCTCCACAACATGTTCAGAGTGAGCGCACATCATTCGAATCACTGAACAGTTGCGCAACTGTCGCATCTGTTGAATGCGACCACTGTTTATATGGAAATACCTACGAGGAAAGAATAGAATAGAAGAGAGTCTCATTAATAATAATATTTATCCAAAGTGGTAACGAAATATGGCCGCCGCAATGCATAGCAGTCCATAAATATTTTGCATAGGGTATATATACACTTCGTATGTTCTCGAAAATCATTTAAAATAGGTTCTTAGTCCACTAATAATTAAAGTAATATCGTGAGTGCATTATTTTTTCAACCGTCTTATTCTTTTTAATATAGTAACATTTATTCTAACTGTATTAAAGAAAACATAAAAAAAACATGCCTAGAATATGTATGTTACGCAACTGAACACATAATCAAACATACCGGATATATGACAAGTTATTCAAAATACTCATTTTATAAATTATGATTGGTCAATATTGCCATAACTGACCTGCCTTAAAGTGGTAACTTCCGTCTAAATAATACGTATTCCCCCACCAGTTTATTATCTCTCCTGTTTTATTCTTTCCTCGTAGGGAAATACATTTCATTATTGCACAAAATTCACCAACTATTTAATGCTTTTAAAAACGGTGATTATGTGCTTGTGATATTCGCGTTTCTACTCGACAAAAGTACAAATACGTATTTTAAATTGTTTTAAAAGGTTAATGAAAAATGTAAAGCAGTGAAATTATGTTTTAGTCCCAAAAATGTAACAATTGACTTCGAGCAAGCTATTCATAAAGCTATTTCTTACGTTTGACCATCATCAAATATAACGGGTTGTTGATTCTTCTTGTGTCTAAGGTGGAATCGTCAAATTTTAAGTTATTTTTCGGTATACGTTTTTTGGAACTTATAGATGTGGGTGATTACTTTTCTTTTGAGATAAAATACCTAATGATGGGCAAGTAAGAAAATTTTGTGATTACATTCTACAAAATTAGATAATTAAAGAAACCAAATTTCTACTTTACATTTGGGTATGTACGACAAATGGTATGTGTCGATCTACAAACGCATGCTAGGCCTTTTACTGCTTACTAAAACGTAGCATGTATGCTCCATATCCAAATATTTTTATTTTTTGATTTTGATATTCAATCTTCAAGAAAAAAAAACATTTGCCAAAGTAAAAAGAGATCAGTATATTGCTTCCAAAATCGAAAAATTAATGTATAATAGAATCTATATATTTAAATTTGTAAAATGTCTTAGTTATTATCATTTACCCCAGTAGTTTGTGTATAAATACTTTAACGTATTATAAAATGATTAGGCTAAAATAAATATGTAGATGTTCTTTTTCTTGGGTAACATATTTTGGATAATATGCCAATATTTATGTCATTTTTATTATTTCACTCAAATTCTTGTGCAAAATCTTGATATCAAAAGTGCTTTTAATTATAGTAATAATAATAATAATAATAATAATTTATTTATTGAAGCACATACATTAAATACGTCAATACCTTTTGTTAGATCGCATATTCGCTTCTTTAGAGGAAACCATGGTAGACAATGAAACCATCAGTACCCACTATTTACATTTTCTCTCCGCTGGATGTAGCAGATAAGATACGGCATATTTCCACCGATTTTCGCCATTGTATTTGTTACCACCATTTTCGTATAAGTTATTGTCACTTTTTCTCTTTCTATTTATTTTATTTGTTCCATACAAGTTTTTCCCCTATTCCTTCATATAGAGTTTTGTGTATTATTTTGATTACTCTGTGGGTGCTTATTCTATTCTTTGCGTCGATACCAACATTTTGTGAATTCTGAAGAGACATGTTTTTGTTTTGTCTGTTTTCTGGTATTATGTTTCTGTCTAAAATTACTCCTGTTTTATATTTTATTTATTATCATATTTGTGCTGGTTTTATTCACTATACTGGTTATTTTAACCTCTACATTTTCGTATAGGAAAAAATATTTAAACTGTTTATTATCTGTAAGTATTCTTCTTTACAATTACTCATCTAACATTCTAACGTTTATTTATTTTAATTTTAATATTTTCTATTTCTATTATGAACATGAGGATTAAATTTTGCTTTTTATGTCGTGTGCTATATAGGTCAGCATCATATCAACCAAATATAATAAACAAACGATATTTAGTGGTTTTAGATATTTAAGTTGGTTTTTTGGATGGCGTTGGTCACAGATGTAATATTTATAGTTACTATCAAAAATAATGGTGTGAGTTTAGTGAGCCATTTTCAAACATTTAGCTTGAACTGTTTCTCTCTATTACTTACAATCGTTGATTGAAGGAATACGTAAAGATGCGCAACTACGTAGCACTGAGCGTAGCCAAAACTGGGTCCGAGATCTATAGCGATGCATCAGTCGTTTGGGTCCGAGATTCGAAACAGCCCGGCAAGGGGTTTGCGGGACGACTTAACGGAAAGGCAGGCAATTTTACTATAGCGTTGCGCAATTTTATGTATTCCTTCAAACAACGTTACAATATATATTCTCGCTTTCACTGTATGCTTTTGATTTTTACGTTCCCCAGTTGTTCTATTTCCATATTTCGTCTCTATCAATCAGATCAAATTATGATTTTCGGACATGTATAATTCAAAAGTACATCAATCTCATGCAAGATTAACAAGTTTACCTTGGCGCAGCATGGTCTCTGTCTAATGACACAATCATTCGATGAAAGACACAATTGTATATAGATCAATTTTTGCAACAATATCTGACATTTACAAAAGGTGAAAGTTTGAGATGGATTTTATATTGATCACCATATATTAATAGTGCAGCGGTAGTTATTTTGTTTCGGAAAAGGTGTTTCTAAGAATACAGTTGTACATATATAGCATTTGCCAGCCAGAATAAAGGGATATGCTTTTTTTCACTGGACACCCGGGTTTTTATATTTTGTCTAAAATCCGGGCGAATTCACGGAGGTAAACCGGGATTGAATAATGTAAACCGAATGGTCGAAGAGAACTCCACTTTCACGAAAAAGACGTTTTTTTCCTGAGAAGTACATTGAGCTGTCCATTCTCCTGTTTGTTTTTTGTGTGTGCTAAGGGTCACTACGGCTTCCCTTTTATTTTATATGTGGTAGTGCTATATTTTTATATCTATGTGTTTTACATATTTGATAATAATACATAATGATATAATAGAAATATGACATAGATATATAATTTTACAAATACTTTAATATTTGTTCAACCCAAATTAATTTCTAATTTAATATATATTTGCAAATAATATGTGTACGTTTATACTAATCCGCGGCCAAGTGCTCTTGTTCCCATCTGTTGCCTTATATTTTCTCGTGTCATACACGCTAAAAAGTACATTTTTAAATTAAGAAAAACAAATTCTCAAAAAAATTATATTCATACGAAATATAAATTCCTTCAAACGAATTATATTATCCTTATGTTAAGTATAGTCTGGCTCAAGTGAATGCAATTTTTCTCAAATTAAAAGTAAATTTACTTTCCTCTATACAAAACAGAGAATTCTTGATTTGAAACAGATTTACTCAACTCAAAATAATACTTTTTAGCGTGTAGCTTCTACTAACATGCAAAGTTAATTTTCAAATATCGAAACAAAAATACATGTTTTTAGCTATACTAAATAATTTTATCTTTTACCTTTATTTTTAAATTAGGTTTTCTGTTTTATTAACTGATCAATTGAATGGTAATCTTTTTCAAGTTGACTTCACTGTCACAACCATCTTTATGGTTACGATTCAGTTCCCTTACAAAGTTATACTTCTATAATCTTCACATTCTTGATGTTTCTTTATTTCCATCGATACATTTTGTAATTCACTTGGGGTTGTGTCGGAAATGCAGTGTATATTTGTATTGTGTATTATGGTAGATAAAAAATGATTTATAGAATAGTTACTTTTTGTATTACTCACTGAACATAACACATATACAGTGTGCTTGCCGACGACCTGCGTATAGGGCTTATTGTGAGATAAAACGACGACACCGAGAGTTTGTATGAGTTCGAAAAAGCAATATACAAACTGCTTTTTGGTCGAGTGTAGTGTTGGAAAAGAGGGGATTCGAGTAGATTTACGCTGAGGCTAGAACGGGCTAGGCTGACTCTCCGTTTAAACAGGGCAACAAGGATAGATAGCAGCTGTACTGCAGTTTGTATATTGCTTTCTAGTACTAACTCATACAAACTCTCGGTGTCGTCGTTTTATCTTACAGTAAGCCCTATACGCAGGTCGCCTGCAAGCACATGGTATAATCCTTATATTAATCAACTAAAGACTGCAACTGCCTCTCTCTAATGTTGTCACTACTATTTACGAGGGCGAAACAAATATGAACCGGGTTTTTCCTTTTAACGCTCCCTAGGTGACGTGAGTAACGTGACGTCTTGATATATATCAGGTTGGGATGTAAAGTGGAGGGAAGTAAATCGGTTTGGCTTGCCAGAGCAGATTGGCAGTTAGTAGCATCATGCCTGAGCAAGAGGTGCACATGTCTGTTGAGCCAGGCAGTATTATTAAGCTTTTGTCGCGGGAGGGCGTAAAACCTGCCAAAATTTTGCATCGGCTAACTGCACAGTTCGTTGAAAAACTCTTTCAAGGACCCAAGCCTACGAGTGGCACAAACAATTTTCCGATGGCCGCAAGTTAGTGCAAAATGAGACCCATGAACGCCGACCGCGAACAAGCAGCAGTGAGATGAATATTCTTGCGATCCGTGAGATGATTGAAGAAGACCGCCCCCTTACAATATGAGAATTTGTGGCACACGTCGGAGTATCGTATGGGAGTGTTTAATCAATCATTTCAGATGATTTGGGTTACCGAAAAGTGTCGGCAAGGCGGGCCGTGTGCGAAATACTTTTGGCACGAAATGGAACAGAGGGGTATAATTTCTTGAGGCACATTGTCACCTGTTATGAGACGTGGGTGATTTTCTCAATGAACGGCGTAGAGTTAATGTTGCTTGATGAAGTGAAACTGGCCTATCGACGAAAAAGGCGAGACATGCCTCTTCAAAGTACGATTCTGCTCCATGACAACGCTCGGCCACACCCAGCTGCATTAACCCAAGAAAAATTGGACAAAATTCATTGGAAAACACTGAGACATCTGCCCTACTGTCCCGATCTGTCACCGTCTGACTAACTTTGGACCACTCAAAGAAGAACTGGGAGGTTATCATTTTGACATCGACGAAGGTGTGGAAACGTTCGTGCGCAATTGGTTACAGACGCGACCTGGTTCATTCTTTGATGACGATATTAAAAAACTTCCAATTCGGGGTAAAAATGCGTGAATAAAAAAGGTAGATTATATAGAAAAATAAAGCGTACTCAAAATGTTATTTACTGTACCAATAAATGTTCTAAAACAAAAGTCCGGTTCATATTTGATTCACCCTCGTTTTTAAAGTTGCTTCCATTAGTATTATTATGATAATGGAATAACCACATGAATTGGGCATATATTAGCTAAATATATAATATTTCAATTTCTGCATTATTTAGTATATACAAAAAAAGTTGATATAAAGAAGCAACCCAAATATGTCACATTCATATATGTAACATTATGCGCATGCATTGTAATTCCTTTACATTAAAATAAATTCATTTCAAAAATTCCCACCCTAAATTTCTGAAAATCTAGAAATCTACGAAAAATTCCCTGAAACACATATGAAGAATTATCGTGGGGGCCATTTCTTGATGCAAAAATTGACTTACCCACGTTAACCCCCTGCCCCGGGAGATACCCCTTGAAAATTTTAAATGGAAAGGGGTATCGAGTAATACGTCATTTTAAAGGTCTTTTGAAACAGTACAGTTTGGCGGTTACTTTTTTAAAATTGGTCGATTTGTTTTGAAGGTTTTTAGAAAAATTTTTTTTTGTTTTGATTTGTATTTCTAGCCAGTCAATCTATTTTAGGAGTATTATAACAAATGCCAATATTAAAAACTTTTATAAACTTCTCAAAAACATTGAAAATAAATAGTCTTATGGTTCTTTAACTTTTTAGTTGTGTTTAATGCAGAACACTTTTCCTTGTTTTTGTAGTTAATTATTAAACAAAAATGCGTGTTTTAGGAACGATTTTACCCCGATTTTGCGTTCAATGATTCAATTTTTGTAACAGCACAATAAATTAATGTTCTGAACGAACAACAGGCAATAACATAAAAAGCGGATATATAATTTTTTTGTTCTGATGCTCCTCGTTTGGTAATATATTGTATGTTGCTTTAGTATAAATTGTTATTTAGTGTTATCAACACAAAGTTAATAATTTTTTGTTTTTTGTTTTAGGCTTAAATATCTATTGCTCAAACACACTTTAACTGCTTAAATTGTTTTATTTTTGTTTTTAAAGTTATTTGAGGATTCACATATTTTTTTGCAGAAAAAATCATTTCAATAATTGTTCAGAATGTTATCCATTGATCGCTAAACAGTAGTATCAAATCTTCGGCGTACATTTTCAAAACATCTCATTAAAGTCCACGGTGCGCGGCGGGTTGTATTAATCCTCTGACGAAGTACCTCTAAATTTTGAGATGGAGGGGTAAATACAACAGACATTAAATAACCCCATAGAAAAAAGTCTAGTCATGTCAAATCAGGCGATGTAGCTGGCCATTCTATAGGTTCTCTTCGTCCTATCCATTTATTTGGAAATACATTGTCTAACCACCGCCATACTCGAAGGACTTAGTGAGGAGCTCCATCTTGTTGAAAATGTAATTCGTCCTCGACAAGTAGAGTATTTTCATCTCTATCCAGTTGATTTTCGAGAACAATAATTAGCGTATTGATAGTATTTTCCTACATATCCAAATATGCGTCGTCATTTAGATTTCTATCGAAAGACAAAGGACCAATCAGTTGGTCCCCCAAGATGCCTGCCGATATATTATTTTTTTCAGGATACTTTAAATAACTTTGTGTTGATAACACTAAATAACAATTTATACTAAAGCAACATATTTCAAAAGGAGGAGCACCGGGACAAAAAAATTATAAATCCGCTTTTTATGTTATTGCCTGTTGTTCGTTTAGAACATTAATTTATTGTGCTTTTACAAAAATTGAACCAATGAACGCAAAATCGGGGTAAAAACGTTCCTAAAACATGCATTTTTGTTTAATAATTAACTACAAAAACAAGGAAAAATATTCTGCATTAAACAAAACTAAAAAGTTAAAGAACCATAAGACTATTTATTTTCCATGTTTTGGAGAATTTTATAAAAGTTTTTAATATTGGCTTTTCTGCCGATGTTCCTAAAATAGATTGACTAGCTAGAAATACAAAACACAACAAACCAAAAGATTTTTCGAAAAACCTTCAAAACAAATCGATCTATTTTAAAAAAGTTACCGCCAAAGTGTACTGTTTCAAAAGACCTTTAAAATGACGTATTACTCGATACCCCTTTCCATTTAAGATTTTTATGGGGGTAGCTTCAGGTGGCAGGGGGTTAAAGTGAGTGAGTCAATTTTTGCATGAAGAAATTACCCCCTTACGTGTTTCCGGGATTTTATCATAGATTTCCAGAAATTAGGGCAGGAAGTTTTGAAATTGAACACTTGTATATCATAGAATATATAATGTGTAGTGTACTTTAGAAAATTCATGTATAATTGGTAATAGTACAAAAAATATGTAAAATATAAAGAGATGTATTAGGTTATATTATATGTTTGTAAATTGAATCCATAGGCGCAGCTAAAATGGGTCATAATTTGCTTCATATGATATTAAGTAACTTTGGGTAATATATACATTTTTTTAATAATGTCGTGTTATGGTCTAAGATGTAAATATTATATTCATGTCAATATAAACGTAAAGCAATTTCTTAGAGTGTAATGTACAATAACCTGTTTCAACAAGAATCTGTTGCTATATTTTAATCTGTCTAAAATTCGCTTATTTTTAAGACATGACTTAATTATGTGTTTAATTATTTTCTCCAGATATTCCATTTTTTGACTACAATTATTGCTATTCTTTCTTTTTATTTAAAGTCACGGTTTTATTTAAATTAATATCATTAATTTTGCAATGATATTTAAATCTCATATAGTATATTTTAGTTCTTTATATTTAGCCGTACTCTTGCAAAGAATGTGATTGTAGTTTTCCTAGAAAGATTATCTGAGCGATATTTACTTCATATCTTATGATTTGCATTAATATTTGATAACATACATTCTGTTTGCAGCTCCGCTTCCTGGAAACTTTCAACACATAAATATGTATCTATAAACTGTTACCATGCTTTGGTAGGCAGGCAAATATCAACTTATGTAGTCCTTCAGCCATATTACAGGCACCTGCGTGGCCTGATGACTCTAACATCTCATATTATTTTTTTAAAATAAAATTGTTAATAGAAAAAAATTAAAAATTGTCCTATTATATTTCACCTAGCAAATTTTGGTTTCTGTTAAATGATGTGTAATTGTAACCCTTTTCTATTGTTAATGTAAAGCAATAAAGACTACTTATTATTGACAATTCTTATGTAAAATTCTAGTTATGCAGGCTTTCAATTGTTTTTGGACAAAAGTTAGTATTATCTTTATACTAGCGGTGGTCGTTAGGCTCTGTTAGAGCGTCTTGAAAATTTCAACTGACATTAGCCAGAAAACACACATTATTTATTTATTTACTAGCAGTAAGAAACGCAATTTACAGAAACAGCTTGAAAGTTTGTCCAACACTTATTTAATAATAGAGCTTATGTTATTTTATATATAATGCAAAAGACAATTTGTAAGGAGGCTGCGAAACATTTACTTACTACGCTAAAACTTTTGAACATTTTAAAAACGAGAGAGCTTTTGAAGATTTGCCTGCGTTTGATTGCTTCATAATTTAATTGAAATCATTTTATATAAATTAGTTTAAAATTGGCGGTAATTATAGCTTTATAATAATTTTAGAAGTTTAAAATAGTTGTATCCTGTCATAATTAAGTTGATATTTACTACATTACATGATATTTACATTTGAGTTTATATGTATACAACAAATTTTCTACGGATTTGAATAAATTACACCCGGCATGTTCATTTCTAAACTTCGGCCCATACTTCCATGCAGCTACCCTTCCCAAAAAAGATGGTGGAGTTATTATTACTAAACTTTCATTTTATCTATACCGGGTGTTTCGGATTGCACGGCACTATTGTAGGTACTTGTTCCCCAGCATAAAATAAACGAAAAAGTCCATATAAACATATGTCTCAAATTAATTTATTACTAAGATATTGGAGCATAAAGATATTTATTTAACAATACAACATCCAAAAGAACTGTTTAAAGTGGCCACCGTTTTGTTGAATGCAGCATTCAGCACGACAAATTCATGCTTCTTTAGCACATCGTATAGCATAGCATCAGGATGATTCTTGATAGTTGCTGCGGCTTCCACGATGCGATTACTAAACTCTGATGAATCCCGATCTCCCGATCTAATGCCGTTTGATCGGTAGTTCAGTAATCGCATCGTGGAAGTGTCAGCAACTATCAAGGATTATCCTGATGACAGTTCTTTTGGATGTTGTATTGTTAAATAAATATCTTTATGCTCCAATATCTTAGTAATAAATTAATTTGAGACATATGTTTATATGGACTTTTTTGTTTATTTTATGCTGGAGAACAAGTACCTACAATAGTGCCGTGCAATTCCGAAACACCCGATATAATGATAATTCGAATAAATAGTTGTACAATAATTATTTTGCTATTAATTTCTGTTAATATGAGTTCATTTCTATTCAAACAGCTTTCGAACAAGTTAAACGGATTAACAATTAATTTAAGCGATTATATCATTAACCGAATTTTTTTAAAGTCCAGTGACTAATGTTCAATTAGAAAAAACCCCATCATTTTTGAAATTGACTATATACCATCTCTTAGTACTTAATATATTATCAATAGTCAACTTTAATTTTTCCATATTTTCATTCAACTAACAAAGCTATCAGTTTCGATAAACATTATACAATCAGCATGTAACATTGGAATGTTTCGGTTTTAACCCTTATATCCACGTAATCAATAATAGTTTTAATAGTAATAATTCTCTTTTAAATAGTTTCTTTACTTTAATCTTTGTTTAAATAAACTTACAACAAAAACATCAGTCTTAGATATATGTATGTATATATATACAGACCAGCTGTAAGCTAGATCATAAAATGCCATTTTTCTTTCATATAAACTAATATTGCTAGTGCAGCACTTTATATTACACGAGAATAGAATTTTATATAGGAAATACACTTTATTTCGTAACTTTCTGCTTTGTTTTCTTTCTTTTGTTGTTGTATTTGAATAAAATCAATTCTACACATATCCTTCTTTCTCACTCTCTTTTATTATACACTATAACAATATTTGTCCTATCTACGCAGGGCGACCGACTTTTGAACACGACTTGCAGCACGTCTTGTTGTAGCTCGATAGGTAGCACATGTTCACGTTCAGGAGTCTCACTTTGGAACAGAACGGCAAAATATCTTGGCATTTTTCATCTGTAAAAGGGAAACACAAAATATGTATGAAAGTGGGGATATTTAGGGAATGTCTAAAATGAATTTGTGCACATGCTTGCTTCAATACTCATAATGTATATAAGGAATTTTCAGAAAATTAAACTAAAATACAACTTTTCTAGAGATAATTCGAAGATAAAGACTAACAATACATTAATAAACAAAAACTAAATAGGAAATATCATTACCACAATGTGTACAAATAGTTTGGATACGTTTTTAGAACAATAAGTTAGAATCTTCAATCATTATTGTCACACTGCAGCACCGTTTTTAACAACTGGTGATGATTTGATTCTCAAAACACGTTCCTAGCACATCGAGGCATATTGTTTAAGGTTATTTGCTATTTTCTTTTTATTTAAATATTCTCTAAAGAAGACCTAGTTTAAATAACAATATTTGATAATATTTTTAACACTACACAAGAAAACAAATACAAAGCAGATAATGTCAAGATTGCTAGTGTAGTGACTAATATGCTATTTTACCGGAAAGAAAGTGCAATAAGTTCCTTGGAGTTTAACAATCTCTTCTCAGTTTATTGTGTTGAATTTTTCATTAAATGTAATATGATGATACGAATCGGCGATTTAATAAAAGATTAGAAAATTAATTCTAATTTGAAAAGAAATTTTGTTATTGCCTTTATAATAACAAATATTTTTAGCATATGGAGCGTAATTTATGGTATAGTTTGTGTAATACGAGGTGGTATTTTAATAATAAAACTGCGTATGCTCTGATACAGGGGTCTCAAACTGGGGCTTGGACAAGATTTTGGAATTTTTTTCCTCAAATTTCAAGATAACTTAGGAAAAATATGTATAACTCGTTCAAAACATTTATTTATTTTAATACGACAAAAATCAGCAAATGAAGTTGATAAGGAATCAATAGCCAGCTGTCCAGTGCAAGGACTCAGCAAACTACATTAACTTTAAATTCATTAAAAATCAGTACAGAAGTCGACTTGTAGATTCTTCCTTGCTGCATTTTTTGGGATTAGCTACAACCGAAATAGAGGTGGACATTCGTTCATTGGTAGATAAAGCTGACAGAACTTCCACTAGCTTGATCTTTTTTTGAGTCTTGTCTTGATACATTATTAATTTCAGTTTGTCTCTATGGTAATTTTCTTTTATTTTGCCATTTGTCAAATATTAATTCAAAAAATTAATAAGATTCAAGACAAAAACCGACATTCGAAAATTTGGCTGGTGGCTTACATGACAAACATTGACAGAGAAACAATAAAAAAATGCTTCAGGATTTGCAATTGATGAAAGTTTGCGCAAAAGTGGATTCAAAAAACTTCCCACATGATTAAAAGGAGAATAGGGAAAACATCTGCTCTGACATCATGGAGAGATTCACAGCCGACCCTGTACTGATTAAAAACATGTGACAAAACATGGATTTGCCAATAGAATCCAGGAAGAAAGCGTCAACACTGTAGGATTATCACTTTACCAAAGAGCAAAAAAAGATCGAACGAGCAAGTCCCTCGAGCCGAGTTCGGCCCTCGGGAATAATAACTGTCATTATTGACTCGTTGTATAAGCTACTATTACACTCGGTGAAAATTCCCTATATTTTTTTAGACTTTAGTGAAGGTATTTAAATATGTCTTGTAGCCAACGTGTTAAACTCCAAAGAACTCTACTAGAATGTTCCTCTCAATTACTACATATAACATGAAAATCTATATACGTATGTCTCTAAAGAAGTACCTACTGTAACTTAAAGTGCAAAACTACCATGCACTATATTTTATACGTATAGTAAATGTTTTGTTGATCATAAAATGATTTGTAGAATATTATAAAAGCAACACATCCTTTAAATAAGTATGTATATGAACAATTAAACATTTACAAAACCCTTATTTGATAAATTACAGGCCGTTGTTCTTACCTTGAGATAAACATTATCCATTGGCTAGCTACACTGAAAATCATAGGCATTGTGAAAATATGTTCAATAAATTTATGATTTAAATAAAAGCCACAAAAGTATGTAGGTTGTTGATTTTTATAAGCAATATCAGACGGTATTCAAAAAGAAATTAGAAGAAAATTTGAAAATGCCAATTTCCAAGTGTAATATTTGTGAAATTTTGTTGCAATTAAAACTGACTTTTTATTATGTTCTTAAAACTTTAATTACTGGTGGTGGTTTACTAATATCAAAAATATCTTTTCATTAATTTGTAATAATATTGTTAGCTAACGAATTTGGATACTCAGATTAAATTTTTGTCATACTATTTAAATAGTTCAAAGACGAATGCAATTACCTTTTGTACATGGTGGTCCTTTACAAGACTTCATAACGGGTGGCCGAGGTTTGTCCTTGCATGCCATTCCGGCAGGATTTTTGGTACCATACCAAACACACTTTAAGATCCTATATTTTACACCTTGAGTACCACACGATGCCTTACACTAGAAACAAACATAATAATTTTTAAATACTTAAATGACAATTGAATTTGCAGTATTGCTTTTATACACACAATCTCTACAGAGATTCAAAAAGATTGTCCATCCCGCCTTGTTAATATATGCAACATGTTAAATATGCCCTGGATTTTTAAATACGTTCTAAATATATGGAAAAAATATTAAATAAATAAACGATAAATAAGGTATCTAGAAAGGAATTTTTTGTTACATGAGTCATAGCATGGACGTAATTTTATTTTTGGTGCATTTTTATAAGAAATAATGAAAGCAGACAGTCTTTCTAAATCTTTCAATACCTCAAATTCTACATAAATTATAAAATTTAAATATCTGTTGCGACACGAGTTTCATCCATAAAGAACGTGTTAGTATTTCAGAAACGGTTGAAAAAATTCATAATATTGTGTGTTATGTGACCAAAAAATTAATTTAGAGAAGATTATCAAGCTTGGGGGTATGCTAACTGAACGTGTACACTAAAATTTGCACGCAGAATTAGGTATGTCTAAGCTCTTTGCGGGTGCTGCTGCAGCAAAACGCACATTTCCAACGATATTTTGAAGTTCTTTAACTTCAACCCAGTAGATTTTTTGAGTTTTGTAACGGTCGACGAAACATGATCTCGTTATTTGTGACAGTCCTCCGCCAATATGTTTTCTTCGGTTGGCAATGGCAACGATATTTTGAGATTTGAAGGGGATACTTGTTATCGACTATCTCGCAAATGGGAAAAATATTAATAGTACATATTTGCTCTTCTAGATAAAGTGAAGTTGGATTGGCAGCTTTAAGCAATGACTGGAAAAATTCTTTTCCACCATGACAATACGTCGTTAGACACCAATCGCATTTTTCGAGAAAAACTAAGATAAATACGATTCCATATATAAACAGATTTTCACTTATTCCTAAAACTCAAGTTGTTTCTCACAGGAAGGAAATTCATGACAGATGAGTTAGTTATTCCAGGACTGGAGCAATATTATTGGTTCAAGTGTGTTAATGTTAAAAGAACATATGTTGAAAAATAAATGGCATCGTTAACGTAATTCTGTTTCATTTTAAGTCTTAGCTTCCGTCAAATCAACCGTGTATATACATTAATATTAAAAAGAGATATACTTTATGTGCTTGGATGTATGTTTTTCAGACGTAATCTTCTAAACAATTCAACTATTCAGATCATTCTTTCGCCATTCTGAAGAACATTTCTTGAAGATAAATATGGACTAATGTGTGTATCTCCATTCAAAAAACCTAAATTCCTAAAATTTTGGACTTAAACGTCAGCATTATTTTAATTTATTTTTGAAAATTTAAAATCGGAAATAGAAAAAATAGAATAAAAAACACGTTACATAAAACATTTTGCTAAACGTGAACTTGATTTTAATATACTGTTTTCCACGTTGAATTGGATCTCGTAATATTTATAGGTACCTATTATAGCAATATGCAAAATTTTTTTTTTACGAAATTGGCGAAATTGTTTTTTCAAATTTATGAGACATTTAACCAAAGAGATTAGAATATAATAGAGGAAGTATCAAGCTGCAATGTTTGGTCGCGACAACTACAGGTGGGGAAAGGGGAATTAGTACACTGCCAAGCGATTATAGTTCTTAAGGTGATCCGACCTTGTGCTGCCATTGGTCAAAATGTCGTGTTCGTACTTGATTCGTATAATTTCGTTAAATTCTGCGCGCATTTATTTTAAACGTGTTTGTGCTTGGTGATATGTAATAACGCGAATTAAGCACTTTTAACGCGAAATAAATAGTAAAAATGGTACGATTGTGTTATTTGTGTAAACGTCAATACGAAAAGGCATCCACTCCATCATATCAAAGCTAATTTGTTCAAGAATTCAACATTACCCGTTTAACATGGTTTAAATATAGAGCACTGATTGGATGTGATCGAGTTGCCCGTAATCCAGAGGCGTAGAATATGCAACTTTTGTCAGTTGCGAATAGGTACTGATTTATTAAATTTAGTTCACGTTGCAAACATTCTATTAATTTAATGCAAAACATCCTGCTTTGATTATTGGGTACAAATTTGAAACTTTAATATTTATAGCAACCATTTTGGCAATATTGAAGTTTTAAAATATTCAAATTAAAATTATTTGAATTCAGTTGAGAGACGTAATGCTGTTAAGCGTCATTGTATATAATGTAATTTTAAAACGTTCAATTATAGCAATACCCAAGCAAAATGCCCAGAAAACATCCTAATTCTTCTTCCAATTCAATGGGAGGTTTTACCTGGAGAAAATTATCGAACACTATACGTCGAGTTTTATTAATATTCTGCCTATATAAAATTAGTAATTATTTTAATATATTTGCTAGAATTAATTAAATATTAAGTTTACTTCTGGAATAAGTATATATTATTATTATTAATAATTAGAAGTTCTACGACTTCTTAGTTGTTATTATTATTATTATGAGAAATGTTCTCTCCATGATTTGTATTTACTTTGCATGTAGACTTTTTTTAATAATATATACAATGTTTTACAGAAAACTAAAATCGGACAAAAACAATTCTGTGTTGTGTGTAACAGTAACAGTGCCTGTTCTTCTCATAAAATCTAAAATTTCTTATGATCTCTAATTAACGCATGTTTTAAATTATTGAAAATTATATTCTTCACAATCGACAGTGTTAATTAGCAAAATAAAATTATAAACATTGTATCGTCGTTAAAAATGATTCGCACTTATGTCTCCGCTGTGAGTATGTAGTTGGTAAGTTCGAAGAGTGCGAATTTTTATAATTTTAATTTAGCTAATCAACACTATCAATGTCGTATGGGAAGTATATGATATTAAATAATTCGAAACATCTGCTTATTAGAGAATATAAATATTTTTGCATTGTATAAAAAAAGAGACACTGTCACTGTTAGCTTCTCCTTTTATTAAAAATATTTGCAAAGTTGCTGAAAAATGCCTTCGGTTTACCAATGCGAATATTCGAAATCTACCTGAAATTGTTCTCTCCGCGTTTGGTGAACATATTGTCAATGATAACCCATTAAATAATCACGGCATAGACTTTATAAAACTTACTTTAAAAACATATTTTAAAATTAGAGTGCATGATGAAGTTAAACGTTTCCAAACAGATGTTCTGAAAGTGAGGAGCTGGCTCACAAAAATAGTTTTATTTAAAAATCAATATACGGTTTATGTTATTTTTTTATTCTATTTACATTATTTTTTTCTTAATTGCGTATAAAAATAATTATCAAAAATAAATTGTTATGAATTAATGAATTGCACGAGTGTATTATATTTTATATCCCTTTTTTTGCCCGCCACTGCTGTGTTGTCTGCCCGATCTGTCCCCTCTCTGGTCTATGAAACTCTTTCTTAATATGCTAAGTATGCCCCATTATTGTTATTTTTGTTATACCAAAATGATGAGTTGCTTCTACTATTTATATTATTATTTCTGATTTTTCGCATGGAAAGAAAAAAAATTTCATTTTAAATGATTTTCAGGTTGTTTTCCTCAATACTTCAATTGCCTGTTAACTTATTAGACAACCATTGCTGCATATTGCCACTATTATAGATACTTTCTGTGCATGTCTCTTTTTCTGATTTATATTACGCCTTGTCTTTTATCAGTATCATTGGTTTAGTTTTCTCAACATATTTTTCAACAAATATACTTTTATTTCTTGCTATTTATTAAAGGTAAATCGAAAATTCCAGCGGCAAATGTAAATCTGAATGTACTAAAGAGTTCTTTTTAACAGAGTATTGATTATTATATACTACTAACTAGATTTGTACATTAAAACATAAGTGTGGAACATGTCAATAATATAATATACAGTACTTACCTCAGACCATGCACCAACTTTCCATTTTCCTGCGCATTTTCTATTCTCACATTCTTGCCTGTACATTGGTTTCTCATTAATATCGCATTTTGAAGAACTAACTGTTGCGTTGTACAGCATACATCTTACAGATCGTCTTTGTATTGCTGAAATTTCAATAATATCGATTTACATGCATTGATTTACACAAGTATTTGAGAAGTACATAAAAAAGTCTTTGACGACATTGCATGTTTCATTAAACAACAAGATGCAGTTGTAATGATGTTATCTTTAATTTTTCTATTTGCATTTTTGTAATTTATACATTATATTATTTTCCAATTGATTCTGTTTGATGAACAATATGATTTTATTCGAAGTGTTAGACAATGAAGGATAACATCTTTTAATAGATATTTCTATCCTTTGTTTATAACCGAAAGAAGTTGTGAAGCTAATTATATTAACGGAAAAGCGTTATTTTAGATGTTACAAAGACGTATTTTGGCATTTATTTCAGTTTGCATGAATATTATTTCAAATATGCTTTTTAATCATGTCATGGTTTACTATGGCTTCGTTTTTAAAAAAAGATGTGTTTGTATTGTATTTCGAAAACAGTAGAAGATGGAGTAAATATAACAGTGTCAATTAATTCTTGCTGTGAAAAAAATTTAGTAATAAAATATTTCAGCATCTTTAACAATCTAAGAAAACAGTTTTGAGACAATCGTTTTTTTTACTGCGAATTGAATAATAACAATATAATATGTTTATTTTTTCTTAGATAAAGGTAATACATACTAAATTTTATAATATGATATAAAAAGGATCACAAATTAAAAACTCTCCTGAATAACGCAATAAAGAAGCCGAAAACAAGGTAATTTTTGTTTTGCTTTTAGTAGCGAAGAATATACTTTTTGTATGCTCTTTTACAGGATGGTTGAATATTATCCAAATAAAATAGAATCACTTACCTATATTCAGTGCAAAACACTTAGATTTCATGCATGGCGACCAGTCGGATGTCACCCATTGAGGACACTCGTCCATTCCACATTTTCGAACGGTGGATGGAGGGCTTAAACCAGCATCTTCGCAAAGAATATTGTCAACACCCTGAGTATTGTTGTTGAGGCGAACTAAGCAGTTGGCGTTTCTTATTTGTATCCCATTGCCACAACTCTGAGAACACTTGGACCACTCGGTGACTATCCATTCGAATTTGACGTTTTCCGCAGGTCCTCTACCTAACACCACGATGCTATCGTCAACGGTTTCTTCATCGTTTTCGTTTTCGGGAAACGATACCATCCGATGTCCTCGAGAATTAGTGAATGTCTGAAAGGGCCACAAGCGCTACGCCTCTTATTAATAATGAATATGACTTTGTTGTGGTTAGATAACAGAATGTGTGTAGCTAACAGAAGAATAAGTTTTTAGTTTGCTAGTTGCGAGAAAAAATTATTTGTTTTCTGAGAGCAGTGTAGAAAAATTAAGCAAGAAATGTTAAATATATATGAAAGCGTTTGCAAAAGGAAAATATACCAATACCAATAATTCTTTCAATTATAATGATTTTAATTCTAATGGGTGTGTTAGTGAATAATAATATAAATGATTACCAATAATGTTCATAAAAATTTATATATTATCTTATCAAACACATAAGTTAAAAAATTAAAAGTAAATTGCTGTGTGAAATTTATTAATTCAGAATGGCAAAGATATAACTTTTAATTTTAAGTGTGCTTCAAGTGTTTAAAATATCTTTCGAAATTTTATTAAGAGCTCGTACGTGTTATATAGTTTTTAATAAATGGTTATTTTTCTGAACAGGATGTGGTTTGTAGTTGCTCCCACTTTGAAAATATATATTATGTATACATACAGTGCTGGTCTCGCATCGTCTGGCGATTTATCATCCATATCACATGTCCTGTATTATTTGCATGCCCTTTCTTATGTAAGTGTCTTCTTAAGATACAGCGAGGCGTTATCATATGCAATCCGCTTAACTGCAGGAATTCCTCCGTTTTTTTTGGTGATGACTTCCCAATATGTTGTTCATTTAATTGGGCAATTATCGCTTTCCATGCAGTTTTATTATTAATTCCTGGATTTGGCTCATATAATTAGTATTTGTATGGCAACTTATATTGGCAGAAGATTTAGCTTTCTCAATGCCCTTGGTGTTTTGATGATTCGGTACTAATTTTAAAATAACGACGACCACTTCAACCTTTAATGTAAAACTCCGGCAAAAATAAACTAACATGTAATCTTAAGTGGACGTCCAGTTTTCATGAAAATCATATAACATTGATATATGATATTTTCCATTAATTTGCATCATCGCTGATGTCCTTTAACTCATAAGTTACGTTACTTAAAACTTCACTAATTCTGTAGAGTCTGATGAATGGTAAGTCTAATTTTGCACATTTGTTCTGCCCCCTTCCTCCAAAGGCTACAAATACTAACTACAACAAGATCACCTATGTGATAAGTCTTGTGATGTCGCACTTTAGTGTACTCACTTTGCACATATTTTCGTGTCCTTCCTTTTTGTAGTAATCTTGCTTGATTTTCTAATACCTCAAGATCCTCTTTCAGCGGAATGTCCTACATCCATGGTCTCAGTGCGAATCTTCCATAAATCAATGTCTATATGCTGATATTTGTAGTTATACTGCGTAATGAAATTATATTGTCTTCCACCTCAGTGATATGCAGCATTATGTCGTTGATGTGTCAGCATTCTTAAATGTCTCGTCATTTCTTGGATGTATCGCTCACTTGGATTAGCCTAGGGGTGTCTAATGTAGCAGAATACTACTTGTACGCCTATTTCTTGTAATTACTCAATAAAGCGATTATTATTGAAATATGACGCATTGTCAACTAATAAGCGTCTCATTGGTCCAAATTCTGTTATGAATTGATTTGCATAAGGATATAATTTGAGATATTTTGTAAATACGTCTATCATGACAAAGATGTTTTTGTAACCTCTGTCTCCAAGTACCAAATTTCCTAGGAAATCTGCAGCAACCAATTCGAATTTATTTTCGACTTTTTGACAATTTTCCTTGGACATGGATTTTTATTTTAAATTCCTTTCTTCTGACATGAATTTTACCTTTCTGCCCCAACTAGTGGCGGCGTACAGGGACGCAACTTAAAAATTTAAATAACAACACGTTACATTTTAGGAAATATCGTTTCATCCTCTTTGTAGCAGTGGAACAATTTGTCTAAGTCGATTGATTTATTCAAGAAACACTTCAATTCAATTCAATATTCCACGAGTAATAAACTCTGTTTGCTTGTTTTTGGTGTGATGTTTCCGCTTTACTTATCGCAATATTGTCTCTCAGTTAGTTGTAATTATGGTTAATCAGGCTTGGTGAGTCAAATTCTGAACGAACTGCGTTTGATCTATTAAGTTCTAAGTTCGGTTAAAAACAAAAAGACGCGTTTAACTGAAAAATAGAGGATTGAAACCTTAATTACGCTGTGTTGATAAACACCGTTCTTAGATGGAAGTCTGCACTTTATTTAATAATAAAAAAGCAACGTGATAAAAATATCATCTAATCAGCAGTTAGCAAAATAGAAATCAAGCTCTGGGAAGAAGGGATTATTGGGAATCGGCCCAGGACTGGATATCCGAAGATCCCTCTTGACACTAGCCTTGATACGCTATTCGACCTACAATAAATCGAACTTTCCGAGAATTAGCTCTCGACAAAAGAAGTCAGAGATCAGTGATTAAAATATTTGAAAATTAAAAAATGACATCTATATAAGCTTAGTTGGTCCACGAATTAAGTGAAGCTGATCTAGATCACCGCTTAGATTTCTGTGAAACAATAATGGAAATATGCAATCCAAATCACAGTTAAGCGACCAAAATATTTTTTCTAATAAAACAACATTTACCATTAATGGAGAAGTCAATCGTCAAAATTTCACGATACTTGGTCCCCAGAAAAATCGCCACTACATGCGACATCATTCACAAAATCCATTTGGCTATCTGTTAGGGGCTTGAGAATCATATCCGACAAGGTTATTTATTTGTGTTATTTGTGTATGTTTGCAGGGAGCTATTGTTTTTGTTGATTAATAATTACAAAATTCAAACGAATTATAGAGCTGTGACATTCACACTGACATTTTCTTGTTAATCAACCGATTTAATTTTTTTTTCACTACTAGATAGAGAATGAAACGTTCTTTCCGAAAATGTAATATTCTGTCTTGACCTAAAATTTTCATCATCACAATACTTCCTTGTACTACTTATTAACAGAGAATAAATCAATGAGAAGCGACAGTATAGTGCAATCCATTGTTGTTTCGTGTCACATTTTTTATGATAAATAACCACTAACTACACTGAGAAATCGTATTCATATTTACACATAAAGAATTATTATTGTTAATTAAATTTTGAAAAAGCCGTGTGAGTCAAGAAATACTATAGATACAAAGCTTGCTGCCTGTTAAACTGCTTACATAAATACAATAATTTTTAGCAAAATTGATTGATACTTTGTTGTCTATCATAAGAAATGTGGTGTTTATATTTGAAATAAACGTCAGGTTAATAACTTCAATTTCTACATGCGTATGAAAAATTTGAAATGCTGCGAAGGTGTGTTTAATTAATATTTATTTAAAATAAAAGTTGTTGTGAAATACAGTTGCCAATTTTACAAATGTTGGTTAAAAACATATATATATATACATATTTTACTCTAAATATATTTTTTTGAGCACTAGATGGGAAAGTGATACTGGGCTGTTTTGACATCTTTTACCTTCGAGACAAGTAATTGAAAGTGGAAATTGCACAAACCATGCACCATAGCATGACCTAAAAATAAATTATAAAAAACAACGAAGGTAGAATGATATGTAAGTTAAAAAACAGTTTAATAATCACAACTAAAGCTGCAGGCATCCAGTCCTTTTTTTTAGCACACGAGGATAGGTACTCAAAGAGAATAAAAATACATTCGGGGACGTTGTGGCGATTTAGGTTGATAAAGTTGTAATTAAAAATCTGTTTAAATAAGTAATGGATTTAATTACTAGATGAAGAAGTTATTTGAAGTTTTCTGGTAAACTGTTGTATATCCTTCGGAATTTTAATTGTGGTTTTATATCGACTTTGTTTTCTGCTAAATATTTTTACTTTACACAATCTTTTATTTGACTTTCTTCATAGCTCATAGTTAAAATTAACAGGCGTCAAAAATAAATGACATATTAATTTAATGTTTGTGTTACATCGAGAAAGAAGATTGCCTGAAGTTTTAGTAGTAACTACGGGTCTTATGTGGTGGTCGAACATTTAAAAAATGCACTATTTTTTTCCTGGTGTGTTACAATAACCTATATATTCTTCTATAGAAGACAAATACGGAAAATACCGCAATTTATAATTTTACTAGCGGATAAACTAAATCGGAGACCGTGGTTTGACACTAACACCAAATACATTAATATTAAATACAGAGTTAGCATAAACACGCTTTTAAACTAAATACGTATTTACTATGTTCATCAGTAGCACTGACTAAAACCATGTTGCATGTACACTGCAGCGTATACAGAAAAAACACTGTTTGAAAATGTACAGACACAGCTTCTTTATACGTATCTAGACTTAAGCTATTACAATGTTTAAGATCATTCTCTTTTCCTCTTTGATAAGTTTATGCTCTGAGCCGTGTGCAAATTGTCTTTTTTTTGGGTTTTGAATTTTCTCTGTAATTTGTATTGTATAAATTGTCTTATTATTACTTCATAATGTGAGAAGATACAAATCAATGCTTCCACTGGTTTTGCTTTGCCCTATATTGTAAAATTAGTAGTAAAAATTGAAATAAATTCAAATTGAGTTCAAAACAGTTTTATTCAATTCAATTTGAATTTATTTCAATTTTCACTTGTAAATTATGGATTTTCAACACGTATCTCCGTCTTCAATCAATTAGTATTTCTACTGGCTTTTAATCATAACATAAAACAAAGTATTGGTTAAAAAAAGAGTAAGGAATTAAATAAAAAGATAAAAAAGTTAAAAAGATTTTTTTTTTATATAACTGTAAGATTTTATCGATTGTTATAAAAAAGGATTTAGAGATACATGTTGAGTTGTTCATTCTGTTGTTTTTTAGTATCAACATACGAAAAGAGCTCATATCAGATTTGAAAAAGAATAATTAATATTATTATTACAATATCTGCAGCCAAGTTCGAATATAGTATGCTTCCTTGAATCACACTGTTATCATAATATGCACTGCACTTGAAATCCTTTCTCTGAAATAAACATTGAACAAAGCTCTCCTTTCTTAAAAGGATCATAACTCTCCAACTTTTTAGACTTTTTTGTGCAACGGAAATTAAGAAACTAATAGGTATTTTAAATATAGTAATCCAAAGACTGATTGTACTTATTTTTAACGAAACCAAAATATACAGGAATACTACAGCATATTCTCGCAACTTGCAAACGGGAATAATTCCATTCATAAGTGTTTATATTGCATGCTAAAGAAATAGTGTGTGATTTGTTACCTAGAATATAGTGTCAGTGTAGGCAGGAGGAGTGCAAACAATAATTAACACATGTAGTATTAGAACAAACAACACAGTACAATATAAATAAGCAGAATATTTGAATTGATCATTTTCTTTACTCCATTTATAAAATGTTAAAGTATTACCAAAAAAAAAAAAAAAAAAAATTATTGCAAAATTTCTTTTTTTCTGTAGTAATAGAGTTTTATTTAGCTCGATAGTTAGTGTATATTTTTGAGAGTATTTTTAAATACCAGGTTTTATGTCCTAGGTATGCACGGCTCGCAGAGCAATACATTCTTATTTTTATTTCATGTACTTTACAGAGGACCGCCGGAGTCTAAAGTTTGAGAACCACTAGTATAATGAAACGCTGGGTGCATGAGTGTCTATAACGATAATTTTGATATAAACTGACGCATAGTTCATTGGCTACTCGGCTCGTCAGTGTAGACTTTTAGATATTTTTCTAGAGCAACATGTGTAAGCACTCGTATATAAAGTTCTTTTAAGTTGAAACGAGGCATTATACGGAGTTGGAAAATAAGAAGTGATTAAGTTATTGTGGTGTAGCACTCCTATCAATAAAATATTTTTATCGCCCATTATAGTGGCCTAAAGAAAAAATAATTGATAATTTCTTTCAGTTTTTGGTATGATTAGAGAATTTTTTTTGCTAAAATTGAAATGGTGTTCTAATTGGCCAACTTTTCTTAGTCTTAGGTTATTTATATTTTACTATACACATAACTCGCATCATGGTCTTCATATTTACAGACTACGCATAGTCAATGGCCAGTTGTCATCTTAAACAATTTTTTTTTCAAAAATTGAGTGAACATAATGAATGTTCACTTATTTAATTTTTACTTTGAAATTACCAGTACTATTATTATTATTGTTCAACATGAGTTGTATCCATTTTCCTTTCGCCGAAACGCATTTAAAATAGGCTTTCTTGCAACAAAATACGTTTTTCTTCCAAATCATGCGATTGAATTCTCCCTCAATTCGCTTTAAAATTTGTCCTAATATAATAAGATTTTTCCTCAAGCTTTGATTTTCGACAGCATCTGAAGATGGTGAAAGTCGTTGGCGATGTACGGCAATAGTTTATACAGCGAGTGATCCAATAGTAAAAGAGGACCGAAGACCACATTAATAGTGCAGAAAGAATTATTTGGCAATTATTTGGTGGGGTTGGGTGGTAGTTCGAGAGCTTTCTCATGTCGTAATGTATTCAGGGACTCATTATTAGTATAAATATAAAGTTTTAACGCAATCCGTCAGTAGTCTATCGTCGACCAAGCAACTTAATAGGGAAGAAAGGGTGAAATATGGAGTAAATCGAGTATGACGCCTATATGAATGCTCTTTACAAAACAAGGAAAGTTTGTTCATACCATAATGGAAGAAATGTCATCGGTTTACGGAGATTCTTGCCCGGAATAACGTGGGTTTCCAAGTAGCACAATCGCTTTAAGCAAGGTAGGGAATCACTTGAAGAAGACTCATGGCAGGGGCTGCCTACCGAAATGACCATTCTAGAACTTGTTAAAAACGTCGAAAAATTAATAATGAAAGGTGCTCAACAGAAAACGCAATTTGCAGGAATAACTGGAGATACTCCAGTATACTAACACAAACATTTTAATTTTTTTTATGATCATCTTGGCAAGGTGGGTTCCGACAATGCTCACGCCGCCGCATAAACAACAGCGCGTGGAATGTTCCCCTGCATTTTTGGACATCTGTATTGAAGCCCAGGTACGGTGTATTAAGTGGAATTCTTACTGGGGATAAAACTTGTATTCTTCATTATGAATCTAAGACCAAGCAAGACTCCATGCAGTAGCATAACAAAGCACACTACCACACAAAATCAGAGTTGTGTCACAGTTGGCCAGAAAGTTTATGGCTATTGTTTTTTGGGACTCAGAAGGTATTTTCTTGATTTATTACAAAGATAACGGCCTTTCCACAACAGCAGAATACTACGCTGGTGCGGTTAAGAGAACTCATTAAAGAAATAAGAATGGAAAGTGACGAGAGTGTCTTGGCTCCTGCACAACAATATTCCCGTCTACAAAAGTCATGTTGCGCTAGTTGCCCTGCATAAAGTGGGCTACAATATTTTGAATCATTCATCTTGTAGTTCAGATCTGGCTCCTAGCGATTTTTACCTGTTCCTCAAAATGGAAAAAAGAGCTGCTTGGGAAGAGATTTACGAGCAATAAGGAAGTAAAAGAGGCAGTTTTGCCGTATTTATCAGACAAGGATAATAATTTTTTTAATGAAAGCATACACAAGCTACCTAATTGAAAGTTCTGAAAAATATAAATAATATAAAAAATATAAAAATATATTAGAGTTGCAAGTGAATATATTGAAGAAGCAAAATAATTTTGCATTTTTATTTTCTCTTCTTTCCTCCCATTCCGTCAACATAAAAACTCTCCCACATACGTAAGCTAAAAAGAGAAAGGCTGTTAAAGATTGTAGTTTGACTATTTTCAATAGTATCAGAGTTGCTCTTACGATGGTCATGTGATGTAGGCCCCAAAATTTTATGAGCAAATGTTCACATTACATTTATTTAGGGCATTATGTCTCATTTGCATTTTGTTTATTACCGAATAAAGTAAATTCAATACATGTTAACCTCTTTAAGATGATAAAGAAAAAGTGCACTGAAATAGAGCATTTGCGGCGACTAAAAACTACATAGTGCCGTATTAGAAGTTTTAATCATATCCAAAATCACTGGATGTAGATTTCACCCGCGACATGCCTGGTGGCATAAAATTTAAAAACTCAAACCATGATTACTGTACAATAATCAGATTCACTTATCAAGTAAGTGATACGTATATGGCTTAATTTATATAGAACTAAGTAATATCTGCCAGTGTTTTACGTTGGATTTCGCTGAACATCAAGGCCTTCGGAACGTCTATGATTATTTAATAGAGAATTATGGAGATGAAGAATCAGCTACCATGCAATATTCAATTCAAGATTGTATTGCCATTATCAATATTTATATTGGATTGTTAAGTGTTTTAAAGGACTCAATTTGAAACGTGTGAGTAAAGAAGAACATATATATATATATATATATATGTTGTCACTGGATTCCGGGTTTTCTTCCGCGTTTCCACTGCTTGGTCTTTGGAAAGACCGATACTGGTTTCTTGACGACGTTTCGGCAAAATCACACTTGCCATCTTCAGGTCTGCGATAACTGTCTGCTTCTGCTTCTTGTTATTCGTAAACTGACGTTTTCGGGATTCGGATGGTGGTTATATACTTCCTTAGCGTGTCGGTTGGTTGCCCTTGGACGAGTGTGTGCATGGTTCCGTGTCGTTGGGCTCGTGTTTGGAGTGTGACGGCTGGTTTGCGATGTAGAAGTATTAGTTTGGTGTTCTTTGTTGGTATCTGTTCTTGTTAGTGCTGGTTTCCATGTTGTTGGTAGCCTCTGGGTATCATCTCGTGAATTCAGATTGTTCGGATGTTTTTCAATTTCGATGGCTTCCCTGATGATTCTGGTTTTAGTATGTTCGATGTTCGCTAATAGCTTGGTGTTACTGAAGTCTATCGTGTGGGATGTTTCTTTTACATGTTGAGCCAGAGATGAAGTTTTCTCGTCTTTTCTTACGGAATTTTTGTGTTCGTCTCTTCTTGCGTTTACCCTTCTGTTCGTTTGTCCAATGTAAGTTTTTTCACAGTTGAAGCACGGAATTTCATAAACTCCTTGGTTTTCTAAAGGTATTTTTGTTTTAGGGTTTCGAAGGACTGTACTGATTTTTCTGTCTGCTTTGAATGTTGTTTCAATGTTGTGTCTTCGTAGGATTTTGGATATTCTATCGGTGGTGCCTTTCACATAGGGTAAGTAGGTTTTGGCAGTTGGTGTTTCTTTTTCCTCTTGTGGTGTTGTAGGTTTCGGCTTGGATGCTCTTTTGATAGCAGATTCACTGAAACCATTCTGCTGGAGTGCCTTGTGGAGTTTGTCCATTTCTTGGGTGATGTTATCTTCGTCTGCTAATCTCTGCGATCTTGTCACTAGGGTTTTCACTACTGATTATAACTGAGCTGGGTGGTGGTGAGACTGAGCGTTCAGATATCTGTCTGTATGGGTGGATTTTCGGTATACCGTGTGACTTAAGTTCCCATTTTCTTTCTTCTTGACCAAAACGTCGAGGAATGGTAATTCGTTGTTCGATTCTATTTCCATCGTAAATTTTATTTTTGGATGCCTTTTGTTTAAATGTTCCAGGAAGATGTCGAGGTGGTCCTTTCCATGTGTCCAGATCACGAAAGTGTCATCGACGTAGCGTAGCCAGAGTTTGGGTTTGTGGGTGGCCGTCCTTAGTGCTGCTTTTTCTAAGTTTTCCATAAAAAGGTTTGCTATTACTGGTGATAGTGGAGAACCCATAGGGGCGCCTTCTATTTGTCTATAGCGCTGATCTTCGTAGATAAAGTATGTGTTTGTCAGACAGTGTTTCACCAATATATATATATATATATATGATATTCCTGATGTTTTCGCGGTCGTATGATGAAACAATGGTTTCTCGGGTTCTTGGCCGCGTGTGAGATGTGTCCTGAGAAGGACTGTTGTCTCGACGTTTCGACGAGATCGCACTCGTCATTTTCTAGAGATGGTCTTCTGCTGGTTACAGTTGAGAGTTATCTGCTGTTCGCCTTGTTGTACGCCTGCTTTTATATTGCTGAGTTGGAGTGGGGTCGGGTGGGGGATGTTGTACTGTGGCGATCGCTCGCAAGCGGCTGCGTGTGATTGGTCCGTGTATTTGCGAATCCTGTGTATGGGTCTGCTTCGGTTGTGGAGTGTTGCGTTTATCGTGAGTTCTAATCTGTATGTCGGCCACGAGCGGTTTCCATGTATGCGGCAGGCGTAGGCCGTCGTCTCTTTTATTTAAACTTCTGGGCCTCTTTTCAATTTCTATCGCTTCTCTAGTGATTCTAGTAGCTAGATTTTCGCTCTTTGCTAATAACTTTGTATTGTCGAAGTCGATATTATGCCCCGTTATCACACGATGTTGTGCTAGAGATGAAGTTGGTTCTTTCTTGAGCACTGCGTTTCTATGTTCTTCTTTTCTTACGTTTATTCGCCTATTCGTCTGCCCTACATAGAATTGGTCGCACTCCAAGCATGGTATTTCGTACACGCCCTGATCTTCGAGTGGAATTTTATCTTTCGCGTTGATTAATTCATCAGCTATTTTATCTGTGGTACCTTTTACATATGGGAGAAAGGCTCTTGAAATGAATTCTTCTTTCTCTTTCTCTGTTCTTCTTGTTTTGTTATAGGTGGCTTCCTTTATTATTTTGTGCGAGTAACCGTTTGCAAGGAGAGCGTTTCTAATATTTGTTTTTTCTTCGGATTTATGTTCTTTATCTGTTAGTCTGTCGGATCGTAGTACTAGTGTTTTTACTACTGCGTTCAGTTGCGCCGGATGATGGTGAGATTGCGCTTTTAAATATCTATTTGTGTGTGTAGGTTTCCGGTAAACAGTATGTCCCAATGTCCCGTTTTCTTTCTTGATCACCAACACATCTAGAAATGGTAGTTTCCCTTGTTCTTCTACCTCCATTGTGAATTTAATTTTCGGATGTTGGGCGTTTAGGTGGTATAGAAAGTCTTCTAGTTTTTCTCTGCCATGTGTCTATATTACAAATGTATCGTCGACATACCGCAGCCACAGTTTTGGTTTATTCGCACAGGTGTTAACAAACTTTGTTTCAAAGTTCTCCATAAATATGTTGGCTATTATCGGTGACAGAGGTGAGCCCATCGATGCGCCTTCAACTTGTCGGTATTTTTGGTTGTTGTAAGTAAAATAGGTATTTACTAGGCAGTGTTCTATCAAGTTGATTGTAGTCTTTTGTACTTGATACTGGTTTTCTAATATGGACATGGTTTCAGCGATTGGCACCTGCGTAAATAGGGATGTTACATCGAAACTGACTAACAGATCCGTTGGTTCGAGATGGATGTCTTTTATCAATTCAATGAAGTGATCTGCATTCTTTACGTAGGATGCCATTTGTTCTGCGTGTACTTGAAGTTCTTGTGCCAGGTATCGTGCTAACGCTTGTGTTGGTGATCCAATTGAGCTTACAATCGGACGGAGTGGTACATCGGTTTTATGTATTTTTGGAAGTCCGTAGAATTTTGGACAACGGGACGACTTTTCCCTGGGGATGATCTGTTTCTTTATTTCTTCACTCAGCGGTGTTGCGTTTATTTTTGTTTTTGTTACTTTTTCTAAGTAAGTCGTCGGGTCCGAATTTATTATTTTGTATGACGGGTCATCTAGCAGTGCTTTTATTTTGTTATCGTAGTCGGTCTTGTCTAATACGACGGTAGCGTTTCCCTTGTCAGCGGGTAGAACGATGATGTTATTGTCCTTTTGAATATCTTTTAAAGCTAGATATTCATCTCTTGTGATGTTTCTCTTTGGGGGTTTTGCCTTCCTGATGATGGAGGATACTTCTTGTCGTATTATTTCGGCGTTATTCTTTTCGACTTTATGTAGAGCTGATTCTACCCCGCAAATAATATCTTCTATCGGAATGCGTTTTGGTGTTATCGCAAAATTGAAACCCTTCTCGAGAACACTAGTAGCTGCTTCGCTGAGTGTTACAAGAACAGTACATAATTTATCACAAAAAACATTCAGCGAAGCAGCTACTAGTGTTCTCGAGAAGGGTTTCAATTTTGCGATAACACCAAAACGCATTCCGATAGAAGATATTATTTGCGGGGTAGAATCAGCTCTACATAAAGTCGAAAAGAATAACGCCGAAATAATACGACAAGAAGTATCCTCCATCATCAGGAAGGCAAAACCCCCAAAGAGAAACATCACAAGAGATGAATATCTAGCTTTAAAAGATATTCAAAAGGACAATAACATCATCGTTCTACCCGCTGACAAGGGAAACGCTACCGTCGTATTAGACAAGACCGACTACGATAACAAAATAAAAGCACTGCTAGATGACCCGTCATACAAAATAATAAATTCGGACCCGACGACTTACTTAGAAAAAGTAACAAAAACAAAAATAAACGCAACACCGCTGAGTGAAGAAATAAAGAAACAGATCATCCCCAGGGAAAAGTCGTCCCGTTGTCCAAAATTCTACGGACTTCCAAAAATACATAAAACCGATGTACCACTCCGTCCGATTGTAAGCTCAATTGGATCACCAACACAAGCGTTAGCACGATACCTGGCACAAGAACTTCAAGTACACGCAGAACAAATGGCATCCTACGTAAAGAATGCAGATCACTTCATTGAATTGATAAAAGACATCCATCTCGAACCAACGGATCTGTTAGTCAGTTTCGATGTAACATCCCTATTTACGCAGGTGCCAATCGCTGAAACCATGTCCATATTAGAAAACCAGTATCAAGTACAAAAGACTACAATCAACTTGATAGAACACTGCCTAGTAAATACCTATTTTACTTACAACAACCAAAAATACCGACAAGTTGAAGGCGCATCGATGGGCTCACCTCTGTCACCGATAATAGCCAACATATTTATGGAGAACTTTGAAACAAAGTTTGTTAACACCTGTGCGAATAAACCAAAACTGTGGCTGCGGTATGTCGACGATACATTTGTAATATAGACACATGGCAGAGAAAAACTAGAAGACTTTCTATACCACCTAAACGCCCAACATCCGAAAATTAAATTCACAATGGAGGTAGAAGAACAAGGGAAACTACCATTTCTAGATGTGTTGGTGATCAAGAAAGAAAACGGGACATTGGGACATACTGTTTACCGGAAACCTACACACACAAATAGATATTTAAAAGCGCAATCTCACCATCATCCGGCGCAACTGAACGCAGTAGTAAAAACACTAGTACTACGATCCGACAGACTAACAGATAAAGAACATAAATCCGAAGAAAGAACAAATATTAGAAACGCTCTCCTTGCAAACGGTTACTCGCACAAAATAATAAAGGAAGCCACCTATAACAAAACAAGAAGAACAGAGAAAGAGAAAGAAGAATTCATTTCAAGAGCCTTTCTCCCATATGTAAAAGGTACCACAGATAAAATCAGCCGAATACTAAGAAAACACAACATCAACACAGTTTTCACAACAAAGAGAAAAATAGCTGATGAATTAATCAACGCGAAAGATAAAATTCCACTCGAAGATCAGGGCGTGTACGAAATACCATGCTTGGAGTGCGACCAATCCTATGTAGGGCAGACGAATAGGCGAATAAACGTAAGAAAAGAAGAACATAGAAACGCAGTGCTCAAGAAAGAACCAACTTCATCTCTAGCACAACATCGTGTGATAACGGGGCATAATATCGACTTCGACAATACAAAGTTATTAGCAAAGAGCGAAAATCTAGCTACTAGAATCACTAGAGAAGCGATAGAAATTGAAAAGAGGCCCAGAAGTTTAAATAAAAGAGACGACGGCCTACGCCTGCCGCATACATGGAAACCGCTCGTGGCCGACATACAGATTAGAACTCACGATAAACGCAACACTCCACAACCGAAGCAGACCCATACACAGGATTCGCAAATACACGGACCAATCACACGCAGCCGCTTGCGAGCGATCGCCACAGTACAACATCCCCCACCCGACCCCACTCCAACTCAGCAATATAAAAGCAGGCGTACAACAAGGCGAACAGCAGATAACTCTCAACTGTAACCAGCAGAAGACCATCTCTAGAAAATGACGAGTGCGATCTCGTCGAAACGTCGAGACAACAGTCCTTCTCAGGACACATCTCACACGCGGCCAAGAACCCGAGAAACCATTGTTTCATATATATATATATATATATATATATTATATATATAATTTAATAGGACAATTTAGAGCTGGTGTTTCTCATTTTCATTTTGTAAAATGCGTTTCTCATTATTATTGGTAGGTTGTTTTAAATATGTTACTAAATTATTTTTGTAAAATGTGCTTCTTATAATTATAAAATTATTTTGACTGGAATATTCTTTGTGAAAAATATGATTAAGTATCATATATTAAATAACAATTAGATAAGCATTACAAGAAAACACGTAAGTTTATTTGACAATAGTTTAAAATTGTTTGTTTATTTCATAATTCGAATAATTATTATTTTGACATTCAGATAGTACTAAGCAATTGTAGATAGTGCACTACATATCTGGAGCTTTCACTATTCTTTTTAAAACATGTATTACGGGGACATATATTCCTAATATATGTATGGATTCGGCTATGATTCAAGTCAATGCAATCAAAACATGCGTTAGGTTTAATGAATCTGGTAGTCAATATTTTTGTTGTTTTATACAATGGTCTTTTAAGGTATATTTAATATCTAATTAATATTAGGCATGGCATTTCTGGATAATTTTCCATTTCAAGTTTATAATAATCTATATGTTTTGCTTATATTTAGGTATTTACATTTTCTTGAAGTAGATGAAAATAAAAAAAGGAAATAACGTTATAACTCAACGATATTTGATAGAAATACATATTCGAATTCTTTGTTACAATTACTTGTAATACATGTAACTAAATCCTTTGATACCAGAACTTCTTATTATTTATATTTGGATGTATATACGTTATGCTTCAGTAAAACAGATGTACTTTATCCCGTCTATGTTTTGTTGATGTTATGAAAACGGATTGTTTTCCATCTTTCCACTAAACACGCTCAGAATTAAATTTACTTCATGTTTATTATGTATTAGCAAAGTATTACGACGCCCTAATTAGCGTACATATAATCTTCCTTGACTTCTAAAAAGACGCCTTATTAAAATTTATAATACACAGTGCATTAAGTTTGTTGGATCGTCATTAAAACCTCAACCCCCTGGGTCTCGGGGGAGGGCATCAAAGACTTGATAAGCAAGTGAAAGTTGACTGGATGTGTGTTATTAAAGATTAAAGAACCTTGCATGTGTTCTGATGTTTAAATGTAGCGATTAATATTTAGTGGTAATATGTACTTAAATTTAATTTTACGAACTTAGGGTATATAATGCAAAGAAAAATTATAAGTTTGTGTAATCAGCAGTAAAAATATATGTCACTGAAATTTATAAAATGTATGTTTGAGTGTACCTAGATAAAAATTTAATTTAATATATCCTAGGAATTTGATATAAATCAATGTTATCACTGTTTCCATATTTATTTGTTATAGTGAGTAGGCATCGGCAGTCAGGGGTACAATGGCAAAATTTATCTATACTTATAAAAGGAAGTGTGTGAGTGTATGCGATATCTAGACGAATCTGTCGCACTTGCAACCGTGAAATTTGGCACACAAGTAGTCGTAATAGTGCACGAATTTTAAAATTTAATCTAGAATTTTTTTATTAAATGGTTTGTGTTATTTTGAAATAAAGTTTTGAAATGTCATTTTTGACATTTAAGTAAATTAATGACTTGGATTTCTTCAAATTTAATATATCAAACCAGTTATTAAAGATTTAGTGAAATTAAAGATGCCTCAGCGTGCCAGAAAAAAGAAATGTCCTCGAACAAAAGAGGAACAGGGTAGAGAAAAAGCAATATTTAGTTACCGAAAAGTAAGACATTGGTTGGCTAAACACTTCCAAAGTAAATGGATTTATGAGATTCGGGGCTTTGTAGATGTGTTCTTATTTCTAAATTTCAAAAAAAACCTGTCAGGTAACACAATTGAGGACATTTTAATAATATTTTTACCAATGATTAATTATGTTAATAAAAAATTACAGCATTTAATAAAGAGGAGACTGTATGGAAAATAGTTTTTTTCTGGTAAACAAAAATCTTCCCCTACCTTCTAATTAATTAGTGTTTAATAATAATGGCCAAAATATAAATTTTATAAGTTATAACTAATTAAAATTTGAGTAGAATAAGTCTCCTTGATTGAACGTTAACATTTCCCAAATATGAATATTAAAAAAAATCCTAGAATTAATTCTGTTTATCTTCTCTTGTTCCCTCAAGTACACTTTTTCGTCTAAATTTATTATTCTTACCCTTAAGAACATTTTTTCTCAGTTAATTGTTTCAGATGTTGTGTTGCAGGTGCGTTCATTAGAACATAACCCTCGGCGAAATTAAAAGTAATTTGTAAACACACCACAGTAAATAATGTGAAAAATAACAGTGCAGAACGTAAAATGTATCTTGCCTAATACTTCCTAAATATTCTTACCTGTAAGTTTGAAATGAGCTGTTGAAAATGGGGCATCGCTCGAGATGCGGAGCTCGCAGAATTTTCCACGACGAAAACGTGAGGCTTTTGAGAGTCGGATGGAGACTGTGACGCGAATAACTTATCCTTTAGCAGCATTTATTAAAAAAATTCACATTTTACATAAATTTTTTTTTTATCTCTACGATCATCTTTTAAATTTGCTTGTTAGAAATTCTTGTAGCCCATATAATGAAGTATTAAATATTTTTGTCAAGATTATAGCATATTTTGAATTGTCGTTGCCCAAATTAACTTAACATTAATATATCTTTAATAGCAAAATATTGCTTACAACGATAGATATATGGTTTATTATCAACGTAAAAAGTATATAGTTTAATTATTACATTGAAAACAAGTGAATCGAGGTTATTAAATAGAAGAAAATCAATAATGTAAAAATATATAAAACAATTTATTATTACAGATGGCGCGACGTACTCAGAATTAATAATCAAAGTCAGTTTTCTGTGATGCAAAAAGCGCTTCCGTTTATTTTTTTGTTTAAATACAGAGTGATTCAAATCAATTGCATATCATATCCTATCTCCGTAATTCCTGCTCTTAACAAGTCAGATAAATTATCAGAGAAGCGATTAAGCAAACGTATTTTAATTTAGTATTTTTTAAATGAACATTCTACATGTTTGTGAAGTTTAAGGTGTACACTTACGAGATCGTGGTTACAAAGTAGTGTTTAGTTTCGAATTTGGAACTGTCAGTATTTGTATTGACGGTTTGCTTTTCAACTGAAGTTATAAATCTAAGTTTGACGTTTAAACAATAAAAATTACTTATTTGTAAAAGAAAAATATTAGAAGTAACCCTTTTCGATTAATTTTAGTTACGCTATGGGTAGTGCAAGATAAGGCAACTAATATTTTTAAGTAAAAAATTGAAATAAATTCAATATTATAATATTCATCACCTGATGAAGCCCTAGTAGGGTGAAACAATTGTAGTGAAGTGAATAAAACTGTTTTGAACTCAATTTGAATTTATTTCAATTTTTTACTTGTAAATTATGGAGTTTCAACACGTATCTCCGTCTTCAATCAATTACTTAATATTTTTAAGTCGTAATCGGGTTTATTTAGATATTATATTCTATAACTTTTGCAATATCGCCCACAGGCGGAAGAAAGTAGATATTTTTAAATATGTAGTAAATTTTAAGTACTTTTTTTTAATGGCATAAGAATATACAGGATGTTACAATAATTTTTTTTAGAAATTTTAACTTTTGCGAATGGTATGTAATTCTAAAGACCATGTGTAGGAAAACTTTTCAAATAAAAGTTACTTGATATTATGATGTGTCGAAAATGACAAACAGAGAATTTTATTTGCTCGTGACCTTGAAGGAGATTTCAAGGTCAACTTTGTTTTTTTTAATGGATATATGCATTTTTTAATGTTGCATCTTATTTATCAAAAACTGATAAATAACTTTTATTTGATCCATTTTTTATTTTGCCTTGTCAGTTTTGACACAATTCAGATAAACTTGTCAAAAGCAATTTTTATTAACTTAAAGGAATACGATAATTATAAGTAAGTAATTCAGTGCAAAAAAAATTAAAAAAATAAAGAGTAAGTATTTCAATAATAAATATCTCAAATTAGTGTATGTAGTTGGATAAGAAAACAAAACAAGAGGCATTAATTTAATAAATGTTCAAATTGGGCTCCATCAGCGTGGACACAAGCTTCCAAACGACGTCTTAATCCTCTGTTGCAAGATGAAAGTATCATTCCGTGAGTCATAATCCGGCATCCCATGCGAATTCGATTTTTCAGATCATCAAGATCTGCCGACCGAACTTGATATACAAATTCCTTTAAATAACCCCACATGAAAAAATCAACAGGCGATAAATCCGGGGAACGAGCAGGCCAACGGATAGAACCTCTATTTCCAATCCATCCATTG